>CM039632.1:14652867-15117867 GCA_022457165.1 Juglans mandshurica
ATACCATGTTTAACTCCCGTGGTAGGGTTATAAACCACCATTATACCCGTGGATGGGCCGTATGCCATGTTTAACCTCCGTTGTAAGGTTATAAACCATTATTATACCCGTGGTGGGCCATATACCATTATTATACCCGTGGCAGAGCCTTAACAGAAATACAACAGAACATCATCGGAACCAAATCCTATTCAGATACAGAATCAGAAATTCAGGCCAAGGTTTTCAGATGCCACATCATATCAAAATCGAATACTAAACAGCTTCAAATCATTCCATATGTTCGAAATAAATAGAATCGAAACATGTTCATTTATTCACAGCAAAAACATTTAGATTTTCATACTCCCTCTTTTTGCATAGTTCAAAAACATAATGTAAAAATTAGCTCATGTCTACAATAGTCATGACAGAGAATATTTTCTCTTATATAGAATTTATGCATGTGTAAAACAAACATCGTAGGTCATTTCCAGATTTCTTTTAAAAAACAAACATGCTTATTTTCAAAGTCAACCTCATTTCATTTCTTTTGTGCAAAACTAGTATATGAACCCCGTTTACCTAGATTTCTTAGTTTCTTAGAATTTCTTCACAAGTGCTGAATGAAAATCAATCACCTTTAACAAATAGTCACATAACTTTCGTAAATTTCCAATCAACCACGTATTCCGATATTTAAGCCTAAAATGCTAAATTAACCTATTTTGATACCTAAAAACCAAAAATTCTCATAATTCCTAAAATACTATAAATTCCCAAATTCCTCAATATCTACTTAATTTTTCAAGCTAAAACATTAAATTCTAACTTATTTACTATTGGGGTCCAACTATACAGTATAAAATTGGATAACAAAATTATATCAAAATCTATTAAAGTAGATAAAGCAAAAATATCATTTAATTAAAATATACTTAATTAGTTTTAAAGTATTTAAAATAAAATTAAAATCTTATTATTCTCTTCTGAAATTGGTTGTAAAATACTTAAACCTACTCTTTCGACAAATTTCTCTGCCCCATAAAAGGATTCCACCTAATCCAAAAATATTTAAAGATTTTCACTTAATAAGCAAGCCTAATAAATATTTGATATCCTCCAAAAATAAACATTGGGCATGGGTGTTACATCCTCCTCCCCTTAAAAAACATTTCGTCCTCGACATTTGCTAGCACCACAAACAAAGCCTAAATATTTATCCGCCACAACCATTCAATACCTATCCCAATCTTCAATCATATTGTCGAACCTAATATTCCAAAACTTTAACCTTCCAACATATATAAGCCCGACGCCTCCCATAGTTTCCCTAGATATACACATTCGTGCATATTGCATTGCTTATCATACACTTTGAAAGGTCTGAATCGTGTCTAAAATATAAACCTCATTAATGCAATTAAAAACCTAATAATAAATCTCAAATTCTCCACATATTGTAATAACCTCACACAAATAGTAAAATAAACTCTCAAACTATCATATCACCAAAAATCACGCGTCTGTTGCGCACTTTAACAACTTGTACTCCTAAACACATTGTATCTCCATCAAGTCCACCTAAAAGGAACTAACCTCCACGTTTAACCAGTTGATACATTTTTAAAACCAGATCTAAATTCACAAATTATAGTCACATGTTTGTAGCCTCAAAAACATCAATATCATAAGTCTAAACCTCAAGTTACAAACCAAAACTCGTTCCAAGAAGTCAACCTGAAATATAAACGTAAAATGTTGTCCGAATCATTTCCTATTGTCCATAGAATATGTCTATCGAAACTACAATATCAAATGTCATAAAAAAAATCGTTTCCCTAAAATATGCAAAATCTAAACCCTCATATTTCGTGGGACATATTGCATTGGTCCGCAAGTGTGAAAACCTTACATATCATCCAAAATCATATCTGGTTGTCCGCAAAATTCTAAGACCTTAAATCTCATCAAAATCACCTTTAAAAATATGCATCATCTCTAAACCTCAGATTTCGAAAAACTCATTCCTTAAAATATGCAGAATCTCAAACTTTAAATATCATCGTACACCTTATTATATTTTGTAGAATCTCATACCTTGAATTTCATCACACTCATTTATACTTTTGAACACTCTCTTTCATTTTTAGTCACGTTCAGATCCGAAATATTTCGTAACTGACGACGAGGTGGGATCTGGAAAACTTGCATTTTAATAAACGTTTCAAAATATAGAGTTCGTATAAACATATGCAGATGGTTTTAGCTATAAAACGAATATGTATATAATATTTTGAATTTAAAAAAGCACCTATATATATATATAATGTACACGCAACCATAGTAACAATATATATCCAAAATCTAAACCTTTAATCTTATCAAAGTCAATTTGTAAAGTCCACAGCATGAGTCTACAGAATTTAAAACCTCAATCGTCACGAAATCAGTTATTAAAATCTACAAAATCCAACACCTCAAATTCCATAAGACATCTTTCCTAAAGCCTGAAGATTCTAATACCTCCAATACCAACAAGATTTTTCCTTACAGTCCGCACATTAAACATCAAACCTGAAAATTATTTCCAAAATTCCCTGATAACCGAAAACACCATATCCTATAGTCTATAGAACTTCAAACCTGTCTTTCAGCCAAACTTCTGTCAACTTCAAAATCTAAACCTTAATTCATATCCAAGTCATATCCTACAACCTACAGAATAAGCCTACCGAATCTAAAACCTGAAATGTCATGAAAATCATTTCTTACAATCTGCAAAATCTAAATCCTCAAACTTCTATACCTCCAATCTGAAATTACTTCTTAAAACACACAGATATCTAAACCTCATATGTTTATAGTCTGCAGAACCTCAAACCTGGTTCTGATACCAACTGTAACGCCCTGGTCCCACACAGGCCGGAGAGTTACTTCCTATCACTTAAACTCACATTTCAACAATATAATTTTAGACTTCAAACCCCCACTATCGTATAGAAATTTTGATTCAAACTAATTTCCTTAATATAACCAATTTTCCAAGATGATAAGTCATCATAACACAATAAAATTTCTTAATAAAAAAAAAGCCAATACTCATAAAAAAATTTTATGCTTAATCCACTATACTTAAATCATCTCACCCAATGCCTCATAATCATGATCCTCAGTTGAACCATCAAACTATCTGAAAAATATTGTAGAAATAAGGGGTGAGTTATCAACAACTCAGTAAGCAGAGAATTTATACTAGCATGTAAATATGAGCATTTATAAAGTCTGGTATACAGAACAAAACATTTACTTTTAGAATGCAGAAACAACATATTTACTTTCCAAATGCATAAACAAAACTTATTAAAAAACATCAGAGCGAAACTTTCAAAAAATTTTGTTATCAAAAAATATTTCGGCATATCATAAGCTGAGACATCATCTTCATGTCATATTGGAGCATTGCATCAGGACATACACAATGTTCAAATCCCATGGTAGGGTTATAAACCATCATTATACCCATGGTTGGGCCGTATACCATGTTTAACCCTCATGGTAGGGTTATAAAATACCATTATATCCGTGGTTGGGTCGTATACCACAATTATACCCATGGGAGAGCTTTAACATAAATAAAATAGAACATCATCGGAACCAGAACATATTCAGATACAGAATCAAAAATTCATGCCAAGGTTTTTAGATGCCACATCATATCAAAACCGAATACTGAGCCGCTTCAGATCATTTCATATGTTCGAAATAAACAGAATCAAAACATCTTCATTTATTCATTGCAAAAATATTTATATTTTCATATTCACTCTTTTTGCACAGTTCAGAAACAGAATGCATAAAATTAGCTCATGTCTACACCAAACATGACAGAAAATACTTTCTCTTATATAGAATTTATGCATATGCAGAACAAACATTGGAGGTTGCTTTCAGATTTCTTTTAAAAAACAAACATGCTTATTTTCAAAGTCAACTTCATTTCATTTCTTTTGTGCAAAACTTGTATATGAACCTCGTTTACGGGGACTTTTTAGCTTTTCAGAATTTCTTCACATGCTGAACGAAAATCAATCACCTATAACAAAGAGTCACATAACCTCCGTAAATCTCCAATCAACCACGTACTCCGATATTTAAGCCTTAAATGCTAAATTAACCTATTTTAATACCTCAAAACCAAAAATTCTCATAATTCCGAAAATACTATAAATTCCCAAATTCCTCAATATCCACTTTATTTCTTCAGCTAAAACATTAAAGTCTAACTTATTTACTAGTTAGGTCCAACTATACAATATAAAATTGGATAACAAAATTATATCAAAATCTATTAAAGTAGATAAAGCAAAAATATCATTTAATTAAAATAGAATTAATTAGTTTTAAAGTATTTAAAATAAAATTAAAATCTTATTATTCTCTACTGAAATTGGTTGTAAAATACTTAAACAAGTAGTTTGAACACATAAATATTTTCTATATACATTCTTATACCTCAAATAAAACTATGCGAATCAAGTTTAAAAAGAACTCATGCCCATTGAGCTATCCTGATAAGAAGGCATTTAGGGAAATAAAGTCATAACTATGGGTTGTTTGGGAAAACATACACAAAAGGAGAGAAAACTAAGAACGACCATACAACAGATGTCCATACTCACCGAAATTGGAGGAACGGCACGAAAAACTAGGAGGTGGCAGAGGTTACGTCGGCGAGGTGGTGGCTTAACACTGAGAGAGAGTGATGAGGGAGAGAACAACTGATGAGAGAGAAAGAGAGAGATTACAAGGAGGGAAGGAAGCACGGCTTGAGGGAGAGGCGAAACTCATCGTGAGACAGTCAGAGGCGTGAGGCGTACGGGGGTGCCAAAAAGTCTTTGGTGGCGGTTACTGTGGAATCTCGACATGGTGAGGTCTCAGTGATGGTGGCTTACAACGGTTCAAGGTGGAGAAGGCTTGCGCTCAGTTTTCGGGAGTGAGGAACAGAGGTTTGATGGTTGAGGTTTCACGTGGTGATGGAGTCTGGGCAGTGGGCTACCACACGACCGTCGTCTTCAGTGGATGAAAACCGGGCTGTTGTGGATGTTTTTGGTGCAACACGATCAAGGGTTGTGCTGTTGCTGGCCGTAGAAACAATTATGGACAATTTCTCCATGCAGTAGAGGAATACAAGTATGTATGTATAGGTGATTGAAAACAAAGAAGAAAAACCTAGCGACGAGGGAAAGAAAGGCGTACATGCATGGGACTATGGGAGTGGAAATCGTGCTTGGTGGGGGTTAAAACAAAACTGACATTGGTTCTCACGGGTTGGGTTTTGAGGTGATCGGGTAAGGCCCATTTAAGTATTTGGGCACATCTCTTGGGTAGAGTGTGAAAATAATAAATGGGATTTTCCTTGAGTTTTGGGTCTCCAATCAAGCTCTAAAATACTCATGGTACTCATCCCACAAATTTCTCAGCCCAATAAAAAGATTCCACCAAATCCAAAAATATTTAAATATTTTCACTTAATAAGCAAGCCCAATAAATATTTGATATCTGCCAAATATAAAAATTGGGCCCGAGTAACACCCTGCTCCTTCTTTCTGATGTAAGCAAATTCGACTGCGAGCTTCGTTATGAGTGCCAGACCTCAATGGTGTGTTTCTAAAGATATTATGTGATTTCTAAAGTACGCCCAATGTTTTAAATGCTCTGGAAATATTTATATGATGTATTTCCAGTGTTATTGAGCTAAGCTTGATTTTTAATAAGACAATTATAATATTTTTGAAGAGCTCCAAAAATATTATAATTTTTGGAAATCATTTTAATATCATTTATTAAAATGATTTCAGTTAATTAAAATATTATGAGATTTAAATTATGTTGAAAACTCTAATTAATTAAATGGTTTTATCATTTTAAAGATATTAAATAAGACTTCATCATTTTATTAATGATGAAAGAATATTATTTTATAAACTAAAGTTTAGTTTAAATAATATTCTACCTTAATTCCTCTCAATGCTTTTAATTAAGTTAATGTTTATGCATTTTCAAATCAGTGTTTTAATTCCCTACCATTAGATCGTTTTGAGGATCCCAAGATGAAGGGCCTGGATTAAATACCCAAGCCCCTCTTTCTCCCTCACTTTTCCCTTCTCTCTCTCTCTCTCTCTCCTCCCTCTCCCCCAGCGTACGCTGCAAGCCCCCCTCTCTTTCTCCCTCACTTTTCCTTTCCCTCTCTCTCCTCCCTCTCCCCCAGCGTACATCGCATGCCTCTCTCCCCAAGCAAATTCTTCCTCAGCCCAACCCAGCACCGCCATGCGCCACCCAGCCTCACCGATGCCACCAACGGCCTCCTCTCACGCAAGTAAGCACCTTCTCACCACCGACGAACCCCATGTAGCTCTCTCTCTCCTCCTACGGTAGCTCCACCGAAATGGGTTTTACCCATTTCTCTCCTGTGCACCACCGTCGCGACTACCCAGGCCACTGCACCTCCACCACCTCACACAGGCAACCATCTCTCACCAACCCAGCCACCACGAACCTCCCTCTCCCCCTCCCTCTCCGTCGCACACAAGCACACAACCCATAAATGGGTCTCACACGGGTTTCTTCGCTTTCCACAATCATTCGCTGCCTCCTAGCCACCGAACCACCACCAAAGCCTCCTCTGGCCACCGGCGACCTCCCCTAGCCACCCCCATGTCCAACCGAACCACCTAGCTGCCCCACTCTCTCTCACGAACTCTCCCTCCACCTCACGGCTAGATCTGCCGCCTCCATCCACCGTGGTGCCTCCCCAATGCCACCAAAAGCTCCACTGCACCTCCTTTAGCCCTTCCATGGCCAGCCAAGACTAGCCAAGCTCCCCCTCCATTTACATGCTTTGACACACTTGGGTTTCCCTTGGAAACCCACGGCTCCACCGTATTCAACCCCTGGCCGCCACCACGAGGTCACCATGAGCCCTTCCAAGACCACACTTAGCTATCCAAATGCCCAAATAGCCACTGTACGTGGGTTAGCCGCCACGTACGACCCTTCCGAAATCATCAACTGTGACGATCAACGAGCAACGTACGGGTTATCCCAACGATGGTATAACCCTCTCTCCCTTGTTATTTATGTTATATGTTAGTTGGTTGGTTGGTTAGGTTGTGGACTGTGCTGTAAGTATTTGTAGAGTTCGCTGTGTAGTATGGAGATGTGATGTGCTGTGTATGAAGGTCTTAGTGTCTTAATCCTAACATGAATCATGGGTTCACTTTAGTGGATGAATACTTGAGGCAAGACCTTGAGTTTGGAAGATGTAGTGACCGTAAATGGATCCCGAAGATTTTAGCATGGTAAAGGATACTTAAGAGCACGGGATAGAAGGAGAGTGTTCCAAGTAAAGTGTAGTTATATTTCTAGTTTAAGTTGCTTATGCACTAGGTAGAGAATGACATCAGGGTTATGTGTATACATGTAGGTTGCCATCTGACACGCACATGAATGGACTGCATGATATGAAAGTAGCATGGAGTCCAGGTAAATATTACGTTCATACTCTTTTAGAGTTTTCCAAAATGATACGAAATGAAAATGAAATGCTTTTCCTTTACGATGCCTTATGAAACGACACGAAAAATGTTTTACGAATGCTTGCTAAGTGTTCAAAGGTATATGTATGTATGGCCTTCCTTGGCAGCCCCTTTTTACGCACTCAAAGTATTAATTGTACGCATGTGAATGGATGACTATACGCAGTATCTATTGTATGTATTTTTCACGAAAAGAAATGTTGAGGCTTACGCCTCGTGCTTTACTTTAAACGACGCGAAGAAAGTATTTTAAAAGGTCCTTATGAACTGATGTTTTAAGGATGCCATGAACTGATGGTTTAAATGATGCCATGAAAGATGATATTTAAGCACAAGCTCTTAAATGAAGTTTCTCCATGAATGGACTGTTAAATGAAAGGGACTGAAATGGAAAAGACTGAACTGAATTGAAGGACTGAACGTTTAATGCATGAAAATACGTAACGGCTATATGAATGAATGAAAAGGGTACAAGAGGAATGGGCAGATTGCGATGTCGGGTAAGTAGTACTGGTAGTGCATCCAGTGCTGCCTCCCATGAAAGGGATTCCCAACCCATGGCCATGAGCAGAATTTGGGTCCAAAGGAAGACCGCCAACTCCAACACACGGGGCATAACAGTTGTACTGGCCAAAGAAAGTGATAAGAAAGAATGTATGAATGCATGAATGCATCGAACTCTTGAAGAAATGAAGGCACTGGCAGGAGATATGTTTTATGCAAAGAAAACCCTTTTTAAAGAAAACCCCGTCTAGTAATGTTTTCAAACGAACGCATGTATGCATGTACGTATAGTATGTATGGAATGATGAATGCATGAATGAGAACGTATGTTATTATATTTTAATTGTATGAAGTAATGCTTACGAGTCATCGACTCATGTTAGATTTTATGTATGCCCCTCCCCTTACAGGGACTGAATGAGCAGTACGCGTCAGGACGGACATGGCCTAAGGGGAAGAGCACGAGAGTAGGCATGAGAGTTTTAATTGCATGAGAGGCCTTTTTATTGTAAGATTGATATTTTCCACTGTAAACCTCTTTTATTCTCAAAGTACATTTTATTTTATAATGTAGAGTCTTGCACCCTGGGTATGGAAGCAAAAAGTTTTAAAACGAACGGTAATTCCCTTCGTCCTTTCTAAGATCATTTTTATAAATGGTTCCACCACAAGGACGGGCATTACAGCCCGGGTGTTACATCCTCCTCCCTTTAAAAGTCCTCGAAATGTGCAAGCACCACAAGCAAAGCCTAAATATTTATCTACTACAACCATTACATACCTATCCCAATCTTCGATCATATTGTCGAACCTAATATTCCAAAACTTTAACCATCCAACATATATAAACCGACGTCTCCCATATTTTCCCTAGATATACACATTCGCGCATATTGCATTGCTTATCATACACTTTGAAAGGTCTGAATCAAGTCTAAAATATAAACCTCTTTAATGCAATTAAAAACCTAATAATAAATTTCAAATTCTCCACATACTGTAATAACCCCACACAAATAGTAAAATAAACTCTCAAACTATCATATCACCAAAAATCATGCGTTTGTTGCGCACTGTAACAACTTGTAGTCCTAAACACATTGTATCTCCATCAAGTCCACTTGAAAGGAACTAACCTTCACATTGCTTTTTTTTAAGAAGAGCCGGTAGCCACACACATAGCAGCCCCGTCCCAACTTTATTAATTGGCCCTCACTCATGGAGGAAGAATATCGTGGTAACATCATTACATTTTGGGATTTACAGGATAAAATGCTATAACCTAACCCAAAATCAAGTTTCAAAATAAGCCAAAAAAGAACAAAACAAATTCTAACAAGCCTAAATAAAAAAACCAACAATACTCGAAAAAACTAAACAAGCCTGAATAAGCAACAACAAAAGCAATAAAAATTAGCAACAACGTAACGAGGGAATACCTCCAAGCGGATTAAACCTCTCAGCAGCCTTGTCACTTCCCCAATCACTTGCTGCTCCATGTGATGACCAAGCACACAATACTTTGCAAGCCAGTTAGCAGCTTTATTACCTTCTCTGAAGACATGACAAACAGAGCAGACCATCGAATCCAAAAGACCAAGAATCTCTACCCTAAAATCCTCAAGATACCAAAGCCCACATCTCCATTGTTTCCACCACGAAACCACCACCTGTGAGTCTAGTTCAACTTCCACATAAACAATTCTCAGAGCTTTGCAAGCTTTAATGCCATACAACAGAGCTAATAATTCAGCTCTATTATTCGAACCAACGCCAAGAGGAGAGGCAAAAACATGAATTAAAGATCATCTCTGATAATACCACCCGCCCCAGACGACCTAGGATTCCCAAAGCTACTACCATCAGTATTTAACTTAAAACGACCCTGAGAGTACGCCAGGCCACCAACCTCGAGCAACGCCTTGGCAGAACAAGAGGCGAGATAAGCAAAGATTGTAAACTTTGGGAATCCTGCCTAAAGCATTTCAAAACTTTGTGAACGCCCTGGTAGATTGTGCAAATCTCATGAACAATCGATTGCCAAACCAAATTAAAAGGTTCAAGCTGACCTTCCATGCAAGCAACACATCTACGACGCCATAGAATCCAAGAAAGAATAAAAGGAAGGAGACCCACAATAATACCAACCTGAGAAGAGGAAGATGCTTGATGAAACCAAAGGGACACCGTCTCTTTCCAATTACCACAAAGCGGCAACCCAAAGATAGTGTCACAATATCGCCACATCCACGCAGCAAAATCTCCTTCAAACAAAACATGATTTTGATCCTCATAATTACCAACATTGCAACAATCAAATTTAGAAACAATCGGCACCCCTATATGCCGGAGACGATCATCCACACTGAAAGTATTATGCCAAGCCTTCCACATAGAAACTGAAACCTTCATAGGGATCAAATTATGCCACATCCAAGGATGGCCATTCATAGTAGAACCCCTAATACGTATACAATCTCACAGTGATTTTGTACAGAAACAACCACTATCTTGCTTCATCCATATCAATAAATCCGATCCTCCTTTGCAAACTGCTGAATAATCCAGAATATCATTCACATGATCCTAGCCCACCAAACTAACTAAGAAGTCCACATCCCACAAATTAGACAGTTGACAGTCCTTGACTTTGAGTAAAGGACTACCCACCACCGGAAGATCAAAATACAAGGGACCCTGATCCTGCCACTTGTCATACCAGAAAAAAAGGTTGGCTTCCCTGAAATGCCACTTAGAATTTTTGAGAACAAAAGGAATACATTTAGCAGTCATTTTCCAAAATCTCGTTCCTTTATTCACATCAATAAGAAACCAAGGTTTAGCACCCAAGTATTTATCTTTGAAGAACCAAGCCCATAATGAATTACCTTGGATTAAATTCTAAGCGAACCTGGACGCAAAGCCAAACCACCTTCATTCATTGGGAGACACATGTTCTTCCAAGCTACCCATTTTTTCTTACCTCTGCCACTAGCCTCTCCCCAAAAGAAAGTGCTCATTAAACTATGTAGCTCCTTAATAATAGATTTAGGGACCTGTAGGACAGCAAATAAATGAAGAGCCATGCTAGAAAGCACATGCCTGAGGAGGATAAGATGACCTATTGAAGAAAGAAAGGATAAGATGACCTCCTGAAGAAAGAAGCTTCATCTTCCAGCCACTGATTTTATTACGGACTTTTATGACCATGTCCTCCAAATGAACTTGCTTGAGCCTCCCCGAAATAATAGGCACTCCTAGATATTTGAAAGGGAAAGAACCCTCCGAATACCCAGTCATACGCTTAATAGATCTCTTGCGACCCGAAGGAATTTTTTGAGATAAAAAACAGCAGTCTTTTCTCTATTATACTTTGGCCAAACCAAGTCTCATACTTATGAAAGATAGATAAGAGTTCCTGAATAGATCTTGTGCTACCATTCATGAAGATCACCACATCATCAGCATACATAAGATGTGAAATTTGATAGCTTCTGGCGACTCAAACACAATCCCATCCGCAGCTCTCATGCCAGATATGCACTTGCGCCCCTTATTAGCCAAACAAACATGAAAAAATTTAGAGTTTCTATCACCTTCCACCTTCCATTTTAACTTTTCCATATGAGCCAAACGAATATCCTCCCTACGTCTCCACGAAGACAATTCCTGAGAGGTTAAGACTAACTCCCTGTCATCGCCAGCATTCCATTCATGTTGAAGCCGACTTTCAAGCCTTTCCACCTGCTCCTCAAGATGGGAAATTTGAGAGGTAGTCCAACCAAAAACCCTCTTATTCCATTCTCGGTGGGCGACCCGAACCTATTTTAGTTTACTAGCAAGCTTCCATAAACCCCCACCAGCCACAGGAACCATCCAAGCCTTCTGTACACATTAAAAAAATTCCGGGTGATCAACCAACTTTTACTGAAACGAAACAGAGAAGGACCATAAGAGAAAGGGTTAGCAATTAATTCAATGTGCATTGGACAATGATTTGACGTGGATCGAGGAAGATAAGAACAAATTGCATTAGAGAAACAGGACAGTAAAGTAGCATCTAGAAACACCCTATCAAGTTTTGCCCAACTCTTGGATAATCCCTGTTGACCATTGCACGGGGAGTATTTGCTACCGTTAGGTTTCATATCAATCAAACCACCCTGATCAATCTAGCTATTAAAATCATCCATAGCACCCCGAGGCCTAGGATGGCCTCCCTCCTTTCCGAGTCAAATCAAATAATGTTAAAATCACCTGTAAATAAACAAGGCTCGACTCCAACACAATGTGAACAAAAGTCAGCCCATAACTCCTCCCTATCACTCTGAGTACATTTAGCATAAATGAAATGACATAAAAAAAACCTGATGTCCGGCTTCAACACGAACCAAAATAAATTTAGAGCTCATGCTAGCAATACGAACCACTACGGCATTATTCCAAAATAACCAAACTTTCCCACCAATAGCTTCATTTGAAGTGCCATTCTCAAAATTCAAACACCTCATCAAACTTTGAGCTTTATCAAAACTAGTAAACGGTTCCATTAAAACAACAATAACAGGTTTAAGAGACCCAATCAACTTCTTTAACCGAACTTTAGAGGTACGAATTCCTCTAATATTCCATACAAATATGGAACCAATCATAATGAAAATGTAGTGGTTCGGGTTTGGACCCGAGTAGAACTCCTGATTTTCACAAACTGTTTTTTCTTATAAGGTTTTTTAGCGGTGAGATCCCCCTCCGACTCCGTATGATATTCCTTCTCCTGAGGCAAAATAGCCAAATCGAGATCAGGTTCAGGGTATGAAACCGAGATCCCTTCAAAAATAAATTCATCTCTATTTTTTGGATTCTCAAGCATTTGTGTCTCTGTGGCATAGAGCGAATCCCCTGCATCAAGGCACACTTCCTCTGTTTCGGTTACTATCTCAAGTACTTGGTGTACAAATCCATCGTGTGTAGGAATCCTAAGACACGTCTACTCCAAAGTAATAACATTAGACTGCACCTGCGGAACATCAATCTGCAACTCATTAGCATGGGACGAAACTGACATATGAGGGTCTCCATGTAATACCCGAATCCTACTACGTAGGTCTTTATGTCACCTATTAATATTATTTTATGTTAAATATTTTGAAACAAAGAATTTCATTTTTTTGTCTTATTTTTAAAGTGGGTTATTTTCTTTGAGTCCTCTACTTTTTATCAAATTAAAATATGACCCCAAACCTTCTCAACCATAGGATGGGTAGGTGAGAAAATATCCTCCTATGCTTGAAATCCCCACCGTCCATCCTTGGCTTGTGAGACAAGCCTTGACTAATTTACTTTTTCTCCAAGTGAAACCGTCGGCTTCCTCCATAAGCTATTCGGATTCTTCTCCTTTTCCTATACACTAAACAAGAGAAACAAACCCTCTCCTTCTCCTTTACCTCACCGATGGCTTCTAAGGCAAGAGACAAGTAAACTCCTTCCTCATTTCCCTTCATTCGTCGATCCCAAGGCACACGAAGGAGAGAAAAACTTCTCAAGTCTCCTCCTTCACATGAGAGACCTTCGGTTTCCTCCAAGCCGTGTAATCTCTTTCACTTCTTCAAGTCAATTTCTCTCATTCTGTAAAACTAAGTTTCTCACCGAAATTCTTCAAGAAGATCAACCTCGTAAGTAAATTCCTTTGGCTTTAATTTCTGGTTTCGAAATCTTAGATCTATGGGATGACCTAGGGTTTTATTTAAGAAATTTTATGTTGTGTTCCAGCTTTGAGATTCCCGAATTTCTCTTCCATTCCTTGTTGCTGTGTACTTCTGTGACTTCAAAAGAGATCCAAACAGGTAATAATCCTTCCATGAGTTTCTTGCAAATTGGCGGTTTTCGGATTTCATGTTAGCCGAGTACTATGTGGTAATTTCTAGAGACATTTCCTCAATTGTTTTCTCATTTAGCTGCTTTACTTGGTAGTAAATGAAAAACCCAAATTTTCTGGGTTAAAATCTAGCACCTTGAATTTGCCTTGCCGTGATTTATGCCCTGTTTTGATGAACTCGAGCTCTGTGTGTGTGTATGTCTATACTCGATTTTATGGATCCAGCTGTGTGAGTGTTCTATTTCAGGAGCTTAGCAGTGTGCGTGCATGTCTGTCTCTTGGATCTAGCTGTGTTTGTGTGTATGTTTTGGTTTATGGCCCTAAGCCGTGTGTGTGAGGGTGTGTTCTGTCTTGGTGTGTAAGACAGCCGAGTGTTCCAAGGCAGAATTTTATAGTCCCTTTTATTATATTTTCTTGAGTCTAAGTCATGTCTTGCTTTGTTAAACTCATGTCTTTAATTGTTAATTTATAGAGTTAAAGTTTATGATTTTCAAACATGTTTTCCGCAAGTTATGGCCTAAGTAAGCCATCAAGAGTTTTAAACCCAAGTTAGTAAGCTTATTTAGAAACTTTTAAGTTGCCAAGAGTTGTATCTTTCATTAGTATTGGTTTTAGAAAATATATGAGGTTTCTTAAATATTGGAAGGAGGATACTAAGGATTTACTTATGCCATGTAAATAGTTTAACGAGTACGTAAGACGCCTTAATTCCATTTTTTGGAATTTAAGGGAGCACGTATGGGTATTGGATAGTAAAGTCTTTAGTGAAATGAATTTTAATATGTTATTTCCTTTCATTGAATAGGAGTGTAATTGCAAGATTTAAAGACTCTACTTATAAAGCCTCGAGGTAAGTAGCTATGACCATGCTCCTTACACACAAAGCTCTCTTATGAAAGAATATCTCTCTCTTTGTACATGTTCTCTTATAAAAGAATAAATGTATATATTTTGTACAAGCCTTTCTTGGTAGCCCTTGTTAAGTATCCTATTGATTACAATTGTGTGTATGTAAGGTAATGCATCACGAAACTTTTATGCATGCTCTCTCTTAAATAGCTATGCCTTACTTATACGTAACATGACATGAAACACTTTTTAAGTAAAAGCATTTGCATTTGGACTAAAGGAAGATAATGAAAATGTTTAACTAAAAAGAATTAAAAGTATGAACGTACGTAATGGCCTTATGAATGAAAGGGTACCAAAGAATGGGCAGATGACAATGCCGGGTAAGTGGTACTGGTAGTGCACCCAGTACTACCCCCATGAAAGGGATTTCCAACCTGTGGCCGCGGGTGGAATCCGGGTCCAAAAGACCGCTAACCCCAACACACGGGGCGTAATAATGTGTATTGGCCCAAGAAAGTGAAATATAAAGTAAAGTCATTTCTTATGAATGTTTAAGCATGAAAAGTACAGTTTATGCATGAAGAGTACAGTAAGTATGAAAGTAAAGTTATGCATGAAAGGTACGGTTAAGCATGAAAGTACAGTTATGCATGAAAGTATAGTTATTCTTTAAATTGTTTATGCACGAAAGTATTGTCAAGAATTAGCAAACGTTTATGTATGCATGTTTTCAAAAGAAAAGATTATGTGATTATTAAGTTAACGGCATGGTGTACTGCTTACTGAGTATTAGACTCACTTTATGTTTATGTTTTAAACGTCCAGGTATGAACGATGAGGCCACAGAGCTGGGCACTGCTGAGGAGGGGAGGGCTAATGTTTAGAGTTCCCTGTTGGTTTGCCTTTTGAGGACTATGATTATGTTTTAATTATGTTTTTATGATGGGTCCCATGTTGGGACGTTTTGTTGGTTTGACTTTGAAACAATATGCCTTTGGGCAACGATGTAAATACTATGGTGGGGTGATGGTAACCCCACATAGGAAGGTTAAATGCCTTTTTGGTATGTGTTATGGGGACTGAGTCCCCTCTTAATTAGAACTAGAATGTTTTAATGAATGGATGGACTCTAAGAGTCCTTTATTTGGAATCTTGAATAGATCGCTTATCAGGTACTTACTTTTAAATTGGAAACGCAGTGTACATGCACGACATGTTCATGTCTTTTACCCTCGTAGAAATATATATATATATATATATAATATGCATAGTAAAATAGTACTATTAATGATAAGGAAAGAAAAGGCCAAATTGTCGCGACCATGTCTCATTCGTAGGATTGGGGCGGGGTTGTGACACTCCAGTCATACCAGATTGGCCAATAATCTCAGGAACCACACTCTGCATCTAAACCGAAGAAGAGTCATTAGGTTGCTCCCTCAGCTGGGCACCCAATCGCAACTCAGACGATGAAGGCTGCACTAATGAAAACAAATTCCCAGAACTCGTCTAGCCAGCCACATCATGAAACACCACCACCAAACTCAATTCCTGCGGACTATTCGATGGCCCCTGCCTCTAGTTTCTTCTCAGGCTCATTTTGAATCAGAACATACTAGACCACCTCATTCTCAGGGGCCTTAGCCTTCGAATCCTCTCTAGTATGAATACGTTTTTGCTGAACCCAAGACTTCTCCCCATTCATAGCCTTCCCAACATGACACGTACGAGAGTTATGTCCCTGTACTTTGCATCTACAACAGAAAGTAGGAAGAGTTTCATATATAATTTCTTGTTTACGGCTAGAGGGCATACCAAGGACCCCAATCCAGAAAAATGGAATTGGTTGAACCGCCACATCCATCTCCACGCATAAACGAGCTCCATTCGTTAGAGTCACACACTGGGTAGGACTGTCTCTTTTGATGAACTTACCAATAGGTGCTGTAAAAATACGTAAAAAAGACTCATGATAGAAAGTTGGAGGCAAACCTGGGAGCACTATCCAAACCGGAACCATAGAGGGTTGCTCATCCACACTAAAGTCGGGTGTCCAGTGGAACGCATGGTAGAAAACTCCATCTATGTCGCAGGCATCACGAGACAGCGCCTTCAGAAAATCATCCTCATACGATAAATGGGCAAAGACGTTGCGAGGACGCCGCATAGTAGAGACCACTAGGGTGTGTTCCAGACCCCATCGGCACCTTATGAAAGCTCTAATGGCATCAAATGAGGGGTGGTTTCTGAGAAACTTCAGGACAATGGAAAACTTGAAAGGCTCAATCGAACGTGAGATCTCCTCTTTCAAAAATTGAAAGTATAAAACACCATCCACACTGTTAGGCATATGAGATGGGGTGGAAACCTCTAAGAGAGGCTGGGGTACAACCGCCACGAGTTCTGCAAGGGAACGTCGCCCAACCGTGGCTGCCATGCAGCCCTACGTAAATGAAACTATAGGACGCAAATAGAAAGAAACCCTAAAAGAGCTCTAGAAACGTCATTTTTCTTTATCAAGTTTAAGGACCTACACGAGTAACATCCTTTGTAAATTTATTGGCAACTAAAAACTCAAAGGAATTACTTCCCAGGTTCTCGCCTTTGTTTGACTCACTTCTCTATAATTGCACCTCTCTCCTGAACAATACTCATGCATACAACTAACCTCCATGTTTAACCAGTCTATACATTTTTAAAATGAGATCTAAATTCACAAATTAGAACCACATGTTTGTAGCCTCTAAAACATCAATATCACAAGTCTAAACCTCAAGTTCCTATTTACCATCCGTTATGATGTTACTGTTATGATTAATTATGAACTGCTAAAAATGATGAAATGTCATGATGAAATTATGATTTTTATGGTTAAAGTGAAAAACTGTTCTCTGTAAAAAAAGTGTGTCTCTCTGTTGTCTGAAAATTCTGAGGAATTAGGATGGGAGACAAATACGGATTTATTTTTCTTTTGCATCGCATGCATTTGATATTTATCATCCATCATGCATAATTTATCTTTGTGCATGTTGGTTGTCTAACTTACTAGGATATCAAGTAAATCTCACCCCTTGTGGACCCACTATGATTCCACTCGGAATGATAGAAGTTGTGTCAGGACTTGACAAAGATGGACCAGATGAACTAGTGGATTTAATTGATTGAAGAGAAGCTGGACCTTGACAAAAGATTGGACCTCATCTCAATGTTTATAGCCCTTATCCTTCATACTTTAGAATGCATGAAGCAGCTGATTTAGCTATGGAAACTTCTCAGCAAGAATAATTGTACTAAGATTTTGCTACCTTATGAGTTGACCTAATGATGGTTATGAATGAAAATGGAATGTTTTAGTTTATTCTGACATAAGTTGTATTTAGTTACCCTTATGCCATTGTGGCTATTACATACTACTAGATGCATTTTTATAGGATGCATTTCATATTAACTATCATGAACGGGGGTATGTAACCTTGAGTGTTGGATGGGATTAAAAACTGTAAATTTTTTATTTTTTTTCTAAGCAAGCTTGCATATTATAAATAAAATAGAAATTATTACAAATGACTAAGGAGGGTCTTTCCCACTATCAATATACAAAATAGTAGAAGGAATAATTTCTAATGGAATGCTACCAAACAAAGAGTTTGTAGCTCCCCATTGTGCAACCGAGTGCGCAAATCGATTTTGGGATCGATCAGTCTTGTGAAAACTCCAGCCCATGTGAGATTTCAAAGAGTTTGCAATATCTACCAAAATTGGTGCTATTTGCCAGATTTGTTCCTCTTTATAAATAGAAGAAATCACCAACTGAGAGTCTCCAACTAGAGAGATAAAGGGATGGTTGAGGTGTTCCACCATTTTAAGAGTGAACTTTGCCGCAAGTGCCTCTACAATCACCAGGGTAGTAGTAAAAATTTTTTCGGTCCAGATTTCAATGAATTCTCCTGTTGAGTTTCTGCTTACAGTTGTAGCCAAGGATAAATAATTCCTGAATGCTGCATCAAAGGATATACATATTTGATTTGTGAGAGGTTTTTGGCATTCCTTCACCACTTTGGATTCAAGCGTTTCTTTCCATGCATGTAGATTTTCTTGATAAGAGAGATTCAGCTATTGTGAAAGATTGTGAAGAGAGAGTTCCTTGTAATTATGGACTTGGTCATTTCGAAGCCTCCAAAAAAAATCTAGAATCAGACCAGCAAAACTTTTGAAGGGGTGTTCTTCCTGGGAGGTAAAATAGAGTTTTTTCTGGGGTATAAAATAAACTGGAACCAATCCTTCATCGAATATACTGCCAGGGAAGATAGATTTAAAGGCCATCTGCTACAACTCCAGAGAATTCTTGTTATGGGGCATTCAATGAATAGGTGCATGAGAGTCTCTTCTTTTTCATCCAGAGCGAGCAATTTATGGAAGGAATGCTTGGAATGAACCTTTTAAGGCGCTCTCTTGTTGGTAAAATATCCCAAAATATCTTCTATAAGAGGAGGTTGTGGCGGTCATGGATCCTGTGTATTTTCCCCTAGTAATGGTCTTGTCTTTAGAATTCCTTTCCAGAGACTCGAGTCAGTTACCTTTTTGGTTGCTATTTCAAATACACTTGATTTCAAATATTTCTTGGATAGAAGCTTGTACCAGATATTGTTGCTTGGTTGGCTCATTTCCCATCTTGTCTTCGCTAACAAGGCCACATTCATATTTTCCATCAGTCTTAATCCCAAATGGATTTTCATGATTTTAGGCAGAGCTTGTGCTTTTGGTTATTTAATTTTTCCCACCAAAAATTTTTGAAACTAGTGTTCAATTTCTTTCAGATTGATTTTGGAAGCATGTGCGTTGACATTTGATATGTGGGGATGGTGCTTGCTACTGATCTGATGAGCATAGTTCTACCAGCTTGAGAGAGCATTTTTTATTTCCAACCACCCAGCCTTTTATTAACTTTCCCCAACAATTCTTTGTAGTCCTCTTTCCTGGATCGACCAAAAGTTGTTAGCATGCCCAAGTATTTTATTTTTGAGGTTGACTCTTTGTATGGCATATTCTCTAAGATTATTCTTCTTGTTGCTTGACTAGTAATTTGAGTAATGTAGATAGAGGATTTGCTTTGATTGATGCCCTGGCCAGACCAAGCTTGATATTTATCTAGAGTATTGTTGATCGCCTGAATTGACCTTCCTTTTGATTTTGCAAAGATAATTAAATCATCTGCAAAAAGAAGATGAGATATTGGAGGACTATCTCTGTTGATTTTAATACCTTCTAGCTTTTGCAATGCTTCTGATCTAGCCTTTAGAGTACCTCCGTACATAGGATGAATAGAAAGGGCGAGATGGGGTCGCCTTGCCGAAGACCCCTTTGTGCCTTGAAGAGACCTTTTGGGGATCCATTGATGAGAACAGAGAAAGAAGCCGTAGAAATGCATTCTTTAATGAGATTTATCCGAGTTGAGTTGAACCCAAAGCTCTCACAACAGCATAAAGAAAATTCCATCCAATAAGATCGAACGCTTTTTCCATGTCTAGCTTTAAAGCTATCTGACCTTTCTTCCCCTTGTGATACTTTAGGTGATGGAACAACTCATGCGTTATTTTAGAATTTTCCTTGATAATGCGACCAGGTACAAAGGCTGTTTGGAAAGGGGAATTTATGGATGAAAGGGATTATTTCAGTCGATTTGACAAAAGTTTTGTGATGATTTTATAAATAACATTTGTCAGGCTTATTGGCTGGAAATGTTGAGGGGAAACATGGCTTACTAATTTTGGGATGAGGGTTATGTGGGTGTGGTTTATCTACTTCAGAAGTTTCCCGCTTCTAAAGAAATTTTGAACTGCTGCGACCACATTTTTGTTGATAATATGCCAATAATGTTTGTAGAAAAGAGTTGTCATCCCGTCTGGTCCTGGTGCTTTATGATTTGAAATTTGTTTGAATGCACCAAAAGTTTCCAATTCTGAAGGCATAGCTATTAGGAGTTTATTTTCATCCTCTAAAATCTGTCTTTCGAAAAGGTTTTCTAGATGCTCTGGGAAAATAGGATTTGTAGAGGTATAAATGGATTTAAAAAAAAATCTATGAAAGTAGATTCAATGATATCTTGATCCATTATCCAAATACCTGGGCTTAGCTTGATTCAGTCGATCTCATTTCTTCTTCGATGGATAGTCGTTGACAAATGATAAAACTTTGTGTTTAGGTCAGTTGTGGTGAGCCAGTTGATTCTTGATTTTTGTCGCCAAAGAGTTTCTTCATTTTTGAGTTGTTCTTGAAGCTTGTAGTGAAGAAACTTCTCTCTCTATAAGCTCCACTGGTTCGGTGGGTTACTCTGGAGATTGCTTAGCTCTAACTCGAGATGTTGGATGTGGGTCTGGATCTTCCCGAAGTGGATTTTATTCCAATGCTCGAGTGCCTTTTTTGTTTCTTAATTTTATTGCACAGAATAAAAGCTGGATTCCCGTAGAATTGATGGTTACATACCTCTTGAATTATAACATTGCTGAGTGGCTCTCAAGTCCAGAATTTCTCAAATTTAAAATGAGAGAGATTCTTCCTTATCTTCATAGTGTTTAACATGAGAGGATTATGATAAGAGGTTGAAGAAACTATGTGTTGGATACACTGCATTTGGAAAAAGTAGGCGCCAATTTGCATTGGCTATACCACGGTCTAGTCGTTCTCTAATCATTGACTTTCCCATTCGATTATTTGTCCACATGAAAATAGGTCCCAAGAAGCCGGTATCAATGAGGCCATCAGAATCCATTAAACATTGTAGGCCGCCTATGGATGAGGAAGTTACTAGTCTACCACCATATTTATCTTGTTGGCCTAATAAGTCATTGAAATCACCTATGCAGAGCCATGAGCCATTAAAAGAGCCGTGAGTTGAATCCAAATGAGTCCAGAATTTTGCTTTTTGTTTCCATTGTGCTGGGGCATAAACAAAAGTTACTAACCAAAGATTATTGAGAGGATCAAAATAAACCAAAATAGAAATAGCATTATCATTAATATGAACCGGTTCTATATCCACACCCGGTCGCCATAATAACAAAAGGCCTCCTTTTTCTCCGGAGGCGGGGATGTGTACAAAATGGTGGAAACGCAGTCTATTTACAATAATAGAGGTGCTATCATTAGACACCATAGTTTCCGATAAAAAGATAATATCCGGATTAAACATATTTATAAGAGCCCTTAAACTTCTTATTGCTTTTGGGCGGGCTAGACCCCTGCAATTCCAAACCAGGGACTTCATGGAAGAGCTGGAGGCATGGTAAAGCTCGCCTTGTCAGCTTTCTTGGATTTTTCTAGGTAGTGTTGCCTTAGATGAAGCTCTGGTGTATGGCTTTGATCTTGCTGCTTCCTTTGTTTTTTTAATCTTACCAGATGATGCTCCGTTTGTTTTAATAGAAAGTAACAAACTAGCCGCTTATTTTTCCTCATCTCCAGCTTCTTTGATAATGCTGGCTATCTGTGGGTTATCAACCTCAAGTATTTTCTGCACGTTAGATCTCGATGGGTTAAAACCTTGGTTAGAAAGAGGAGCCGCCCTTTTGATGGGGATTAGTGAAATTGAACTGTCCTGACCACTAGCTTGAGAACCAACTAGTAGCAAAGACTTAACAATTCGAATGTTGGGCCTTGAGTCTGCCAAGGTAGCATTTAGTATAACTGGGTGATAAGTAATAGAAGGCTCAAAATTAAATTGTTTTGGTTTTGTGTCCAATGGGCATGATGCATTGAATGGGGGACCAGACTTGCATTTGTTATTTTGGTTCATACTTTCCAGTGGGCTTTTCACTCTCTATTGTCTCACGTGGGTCTTGTAGAGAAAGACCAGTTGAAATCTACTGTGGAATATTGTTTCCCACCAACGAGAAACCAGTCAGTTTAGTTTGCATAAAGACTTCTGCATTTGTCTTCAACCAACTATAGACCCATTCTTCAATGTTTATAGATGGGGAAATGATAATATTCCTTGAGCCCGTTCCAATGAGGTTGCTGCAGAGGACCTGTGGATTGATTGATTGAGAACCCTGTGCCTCTTGAGTGATTGATGGATCAAAGTTTGGTGGAGGAGAATTAACACCCAGAGTGAATAAGGGAGTTTCGGTTGTTGGAGAGCCATTTATTGCAGTTAAAGGGCTACTGTAGACTGCAGTTGATGGGGCCATCCTCACCATCCAATCCAGAGGGAATTTGCATGCTGGAGCACCGCTGTGAGCACCATTAAGAGCACCATTGTGAGGGCCATTGTGAACGCCGCTGCCAGGGGCTGGAAACATCTATGGAGACGTCAATTTTGGCCCCGTTTCTTGCTGCCTTGTCGAAATCTGGGAGGTGAGTTGATCTTTCGTTGGGTTTTCTGCAAGAATGCCTTTAGATTTTCCACTGGGCTTGCCGCTTGCACTGTTTGAGATTTAAAATTATACTCGTTTGGGTTTTTGCTGGAAATAAGCTCATAGGGAGAACTAATTCTAATCGAAGGTTTGAGTGAGTAATCTCTCTGTAAGGTCCACTTATGAGCTGTAAAAGCTATGAAGGCTAGCACGGAGACGCCGGCCAGCGCCGTGAAAAGCAAGAGGAGGGAAAGTACGAATAAAAGGGATTCTATTCTTCATCGTCGTCTTCTTCTGTTGTTGCTACTGCTCTTGTTTTTCAAAATATTTACAGAAGTCACGTGGAGACAGGACTGCTTTTATTTGTGATTTTAGATTTTTATCTGATGTGATGAGTCTCATGATATGGAGTGTTGGATTACTGACGTGGTCGATTTTTATTGGAGGGCTGTTAAAACCCCAGGAACGGACTGACTGTTCCGAAGAGGAACTCTTAAAATATTTAACAATTGTATAAAACTTAGTTTTTATTTTTTTCCTTACATTCTTTTAAAATATTTAAATATTTTTAAAAAAATAAAAAAAAATATACCAATACACTAATAGTTACTTCCTTAACAGTAATTTAAAGAAAAAAAAAACTAAATTAAATTAAATGCATGAACAATCCAAATGGGGGATCAAAATGAGATAACATTATTCATATTTTAACGCCACAAAAAGTTGTAGGTACCTAGCTCCTCGCGACACAACTTCAGGGTCGCTAGGTCTCTTGCTCGGTCTACCTGGACGTTCTTCGGCCTCCATTCATTCTTCCAAATCACACCATATTCGGTATGTGAATATATTATTCTCACGATCTAGCTGTAAATTCTTCTGGCTACATTTAATTCTTTTCAGAACAATTTATTCGGTCTCGGAAATTTGATCTAAATTTCTTTTCTATTCCTTTTCTGAAGAAGTCTTTTCCTTCTCTGTTCTGAAGCAAACCTAAATACTGTTTTTCATTTCTATTAATATTTGTGTTGTTTCATGAACGCACTATGAATTTATCTCCCTTTCGTTAAGATGAAATCAGTCATGCTATATTTTGAATAACAGTGCCAACCATTCTTGATGCAATCTACTCATAAGTGTACTAGTTTTTATCGAGTGATGAGTTTGTATGTACTTAAGGCATTTAAAAATACTAACTCTCCTCTCGATCTGCTTGCATTGTGCAAATAGAGTACTGGTATAGATAAACCCATCTGGGTCATGTTCTCTTTCAATTATGCTGCTGGGAAAGTGATAGGTTTGAACAGTCGCTTGCTCTTCTCACGGTGCAGAACCGACCTTCTCTCAATTCACGGTATTGAGAATACCAAGCGATAGTTTGCAAAACTGATTCAATCCCCATTCCAAAACATCTCATGGTTCCATATAGGCAACCATTTACAACCTCGGAAACAGGTCCCATAATAATGAAAGGCATTAACCAATAGAAGAAAACAACCAAACAAAGAAATGTCTAATAATAACAAATAAAGCAGTAAATGATAATAAAGATAAAGTCCCACGCATCAAGCTACGTAGTCTGCCAACTTGACATTTGGTTTGCTGGTTCTTGTGCTTCTTCTATGTGATATCGTGGACCCTTCAATATTCGTATCAGAAAGTGAAACACGATTATGTACAGTTGTACTGTAGCAAATAATTGGCATATTATACAGTAGCAAATAATTTGCTTTATCAATACGCCAATTATTGTACGTAGTGCTATTATATAAAGGATTCTTTGGTCAGAGTGCATTATTTGCTAATTAGAACGTACACCCACTGAAAGTTCGCCAAATATTGGTCATCATCTTTTAGCAGAGACGCCTACTGCTACATCTATCGTATAATCTGGTCGTTATATTACAATGGCGGAATCCACGTTGTGTAAGAAGAAACTAGAAGGCAAAGTGGCCATAGTCACAGGCGGTGCTAGTGGCATCGGGGAGGCGACCGCACATGTTTTTGCCAAGCATGGTGCACGTATGGTGGTGATTGCTGATCTCCAAAAAGAACTAGGCCAGCAGGTGGCCAAATCTATTGGCTTGAACCATTCCACATATATACATCCACTGTGATGTTACTGATGAAGAGCAGGTCAAAGCCATGGTAGAATGGACGGTGAAGAACTATGGGCAGCTTGACATCATGTTTAGTAATGCAGGGATTTTTGGTAGGTCGGATCAGACCGTACTCGACCTGGACTTGTCGGCTCTTGACCATCTATTTGCGATCAATGTGCGCGGCATGGCCGCATGTGTAAAGCATTCAGCACGTGCTATGGTTGAAAGGGGTATGAGGGGGACCATCGTGTGCACCGCAAGTATAGCAGCAAGCCGAGGTCCAACACAAAAAACCGATTACTATATGTCAAAGCACGCAGTGCTTGGGCTTGTTCGATGCGCAAGCAGGCAGCTAGGGGAGCATGGCATTTGGGTGAACTGTGTATCACCCGCTGCAGTTGCAACCCCAATGGAATGCAGTGCATTTGGAATGGATGCAGAGCAGTTGGAGAAGGCATTTGAACCGCATTCAAGCTTAAAAGGAGTTGCACTGAAACTGGGACATGTGGCGGATGCTGTACTCTTTCTTGCGTCTGATGATTCTGGATTTGTCAATGGACATGACCTATTGATTGATGGGGGCTGGCTTGACTAGCGAAGTCAAGACGAGCATTAAGAATTCAACCTTCAAGTTCCAAGACACTAATACTACCGTCAGGAGATTAAATGCTTTAATAATACTTGTACGAGAAAAATAAAGCTAGAGAGGGTGTATCTAATATATATCGAATTAACTTGGTTTTCTACAATAAAAGCTTCCTGTGTTTGTTGAGCAGATAAAGCTACCATGTGATGAGTTGCAAATGAGAATATGTATCGATCGTCCAATAAAATATAATGTGTCACGTACGGTTTGATTTCAGATTTGCAAATAGAATTTTACTACTACAATGTATTTGAGTTTTTGTGTCGGTTTAGAAATTGTGATGGCCTCTAAACCTTACTGTAACACTCGGCCGGTACGAAGCTTACGATTGTTTTTGGATGAAAAGGTCATTTGAGTCTTAACAAGTAACTTTATAGTAAGTTACGGGCCCAAAAATGTATTTGGCAGAATATGGATTTCTTTGGGCCCGATGTTTGGATAAAAACCCAAATAATATTCACGGACTATGGGGCCGAATTAATTAGAATTTGGCCCAATAAATTCTCCTAAATGACCGAAGATATTATCAGACGATGGATTTATGATTTGTTTTCGCGAGGATTAAGGCCCAGACAATTTGTGAAATCAAAGCCCATGATAGTATCCAATTTTTTTTTTAAAACACACTAGGGTTTCCGTTTTTTTTTAGGTCCCCATTGGCTAGAATCCATTAAACCCACTGCCTTCTACGCATTTTTTAAACCCATGCACGAGATTTCTTTCCTCGTCAAATTTAGGGTTCTTGGTTTCACAGCAGCTCCACGTCGCACGTTTTCCCTGCCGCAGACCTGACTTTAATTTTCACTTGCTCCCCAACCCCACGAAGACCCACGCCAAAGCACCTGGTGCGTCCTCATCCAGCAAGCAACCGTAGCCCCCTCTTTAACAAGGAAACCGCCCAAGCTGAAAGCTGCCATCTACCACACTGGTGCCCCAAGCCATCTTCAGCCCCACCACCTTAAAGCCCTATATACATACACCACGCAATGTCACGTCGCAGCACATATAGCACTCGCCACCAGCGGCTGTTCAGCAACCTAAACGAGCGACCACCGAAAGCCACAACCAGCCTCGTTTCATCCCAACCTGGTACGTTCAAGACATCCAAAACAAACAAAGACTGCACCTTTCAGCCATCGCTGTTGCCGTCCCTGCAGCACCACCGTGGTAGCCCACTGCTCTGCCATCGGAGCCTCCTGTTAAGAGAGCCACCAGGTCATCCTCAAGCCAACGGTTAAATCAACATTTGTCCTCTATTTCTCTTACCAAAAACAGGGCAACACCACAAACTCGGTTGAGCCACCGTACGACGGAATAAAGTATCAGGCTAGCCGCATGTTCCGCCGGTCTTCACCTTCCCGTCAGTCTCAAGCTACCTCGGTTCTGCCTTGTCCCACACGGTGAGTAATCGCCGAACGTTCCAATGCTTCTCTGTCTCTCTCTCTCTCTCACCATGTTCACTCCCTCCCGCTCATCTCTCTCTGCCTCTCTAGCTTTCGCTGCCCAACATAGGTGGCCTCGCCACTGCATGCCCTCCTCGGCACCCAGCAGCACCACCATAGTTCCTCCAACCCAGCCGTCGTGCCTTGCCCTCCACGTACAGCCGGTTTTAGTACGTCATAAGTCCGCAGTTCACTTCCTTTTGTTTTTCGTGTTGCTGACTTATAAGGGTAGTATATATATACATGGGTAAGTCTGTAACCTCATAGGATGGATGTTATTACCGTTATACCCTTTGATCATGTTTTCAAACGAAGTATTACATAAACTATTGCATAGTCGGTCTAATAAATTTACATTGTTACCTTTGAGATTACAAGTTTCATTATTGTGTTTTAAACCTTTAATAAGTATTTATAAACTTTAAAATTTCCCATGTTTATATAAATGATTTTGATAAGTTGGTTTTTTTTAAGAGACTGATATTTTTAACGGAATATATTTTTATGAAAATACTAATGAATTCTTGAAGTGATTGGTAAGTGCAAAATCTTATTTTAAATCCTTTTAAAAGAATATTTTTTATTTAAACAAAAGTATGATCATCTACTTATAATGATTTCGATATAGTTACGCTATTTTAGTTTTATAAATTATAGTAAGATCTCAATTGTAAATAAGTTGGAATTTAATGTTTTAGTCGGTGTTATTATGTTGGATATTGATGGGTTAGAAAGTGATGTTGGTATTTTAGGAATAATGAGAATTTAGGTTTTTGAGGAATTAAAATAGGTTATTTTAGCATCTTAGGCTTAAATATTGAGATACGTGTTCGATTGGAAATTTATGAAAATTACGTGATTGTGTTATAGGTGAAGATTAATATTTGTTCGTCATTTTTAAGAAAATTTCGAAAAAGCTAAGAAGTCCAGGTAAGCGGGGTTTCTATGCTAGACTCTGCATTAAAATAAAATGAGCTGAGGTTATTTTTTGGAAAATATACATGTTTGATGTTGAGAAGAAATTTGATTTACCTCAGTTATTTGTTCTGCATTACTCATGAGATTCTGTTTAAGAAGAAATCATTTTCTATTATGACTGGTGTAGACATGAGCTTATTTCTGACATTCTGTTTCTGAACTTTGAAAAATAGAGCGAATGTGAAATTTTGTGCATAAATTATGTTGTGTTATGATTTTGTTCTGTTCTGAAGATTTTCTGTACTCTGATATGATCTGATGTGATTTCTGAAAGCCTCTGGTATAACATTCTGTTTCTGTTTCTGTTCCATTTTGATCTCACCACGGGTGTAAAACTGTGGCCTCTGTTCGGGTTGGTACCAACTTTTATGTTTCTGGTGCACCCACTTTGGAAACAAAGTGGTTTTCTGCGTGGTCTTTCCTATGTGCACACTCGGGGCTCTGAGAATAAATAAGGGGAAGATTCACATTCTGTTTCTGCTCGGTTAGCTATCGGGGTTTGCACAACCCTACACGGGGGTTAAACATGGTATTTGTTCTGATATGATAAGATAAGATGTGATGTTTCAGTTTATGTTATGCCAAAGGGATTTTGATTATGAATATTTTTCGAACTCTCGCTCTGATATTTTTTATAACATGTTCTGACGTTGCATTTTGAAAACATTATTTTGATTCTACATTCTGAAAGAAAATATTTTTGTTCTACATTCTGAACTCTATAAATGCTCATGTTTACACACTAGTATATGTCCTCTGCTTACTGAGTTGTTGATAACTCACCCCTTATCTCCATATATTTTTCAGATAATTTTGATCGTTAAAGCTGGAGAACAATAGTAGAAAGTTTAGCAAGGTGTGATGATCGTAGTGGAATAAGTGCCTGAGGGTACAAATGCTTATTTGAGGGTCGTAATTAGTAAACTGATTTATTTTTTGGGTATTTGATTTGATGAGTTGAGGATGTTTTCGAGTTTTGAAAAATTTCTAATTTATGTTATTGGGGATTTCTTTATTGTCGCCATGGAGGAACTTAGATTTTTGGATTGATTAAGTGGATTAATATCTTATGGGATTTTCTGGATTTTATAGTTGTGTTATTTAAGTTAATTTTAAGTATTAAGAGTTAACTTTCCGGACCTCGAGGACAGGGGCGTTACAGTTACCAAAGATATCATTAGTGGGGTCAAAATATTATTTGAACAACGTTCCCACATATAAAATTTATGTTCAATCATCCATAATATGCCGTAGTTTTAGAGTTGAATACGTTCGAAACTATCATTAGACATGCGAAAGTATATCAAAAGTTCGAACGTATATTTATACGTGCAAACAATGTACGTTGAAATTTATTCGAATGTTAATGCAGGATTTACGTGCAAATGTAATATTTTTAAATTATATTTATATTGTTTGAATGAATTACATTCAGATGCAACGAGCGTATGGCAAACGTATCTGATCTATCGTGCGCACAATATGCCCTATTGTGCGAACATCTTTGCTTAATGTTCAAATGTATGATCATGATTTGGAATTTTTAAATTTAAATATCTATACCAAAATAAGCAACATACAATTGGAAGGAGATTAAAAATTAAAAATTTATAGAGAAACAAAATACATAAATACAAAAATATTAATTGATACCGTTTATTAGCCAAGATAGTTCAAACGTCATTTAAGAAAGTGCAAACGCTACCTAAGATAGTTTGAACGTCATGACAGATAGTTCAAACATCACCCAGATCGTTTGAATGTTAACCAGATAGTTCAAGCATTATGTACTCAAGATATTTCAGACGCCACCCAAATTGTTCGAACATCGTCGAGATATTTTGAACGTTATCCAAGATAGTTCGAATGTCAACCCAGATAGTTTGAACGTTACCCAAGATAGTTCAAATGTTACCCCAAATTGTTCGAATGTCATCCTAGAATGTTAAAATGCCACTCCAAATCATTCGAATGTTGCTATACATTAGTTTGTTAAAACCATCCTAAAATACAATTGTAAGGGGATTTTCCCACCAATCTAGACCCAACTGGCCTGTGAATGAAAACTAGGGGATTAAGACCAAAGGCCCAATAAGCTTCAACTCGACCCACGGGTAGAGTCCTCTAGACGCAACCTACAGGAGGGAGTGTGCAACAGGGGATGAGACTCATCGATCTGAAGTCCTGTCGAGTAGTGTCCACTTCTAGTTCTCAAGTGCTCTTCCATAGTAGGTGTAATGCTCGAGGAACCCTCGATCCTCTAATAGGAAGGATATCAACGAATCATCAAGGATACTGTCTAGGAGAAGGAAATCGAAAAACCACGCTGCATTAATGGCACCACTACCTAGGTTACACGCCACATTAATGACGCCATCGCAGAGCCACGCTGCATTAAGGACTCTAACATAAGGAACAGTACGAAGGACGTGGACTCCATGGGGGCAGACACGATTTGTCCCCTAGGCTTATAGTATAAATAGCAGGTCCTAGGTATAAGAATACTCTTTCTGATCTCTAGACTCCTTTACTTATTTACAAACTTCTAAGAACACTTACTAACTTTGGCATGGGAGACTCCCTGGCCTCGAACACAGCTCCAGACTCCCCAAAAGGTGGTCTTGCATCCACCTACGGCCCTCGGCAAGCCCGTGTACCCACACTTCATCACGAACCCCCAGGAACAACTTGTAACATCCAGACCCCAAAAGTGTGATTTTATTATTATTATTATTACTATTTTATTGTTATAATTTTATTAGATATGTTTTGAGGTAGTAATTTGTTTTGAATAGGATTTCTCTACTGTTAAACTATACGCCTCCTTTATTTTTCTGTTTGGTCTCCCAGATTGGGTAGTTTCCTGAGTTGAAACTAACTTTCAACTCAAACACTTCAAAACTCTTATATCCTATCAGTGTTTATTTCCTTGTGGGAGTAGTTTTCCAAAGTCTAGTCGAATTCAAACCTCCCTAGATCACTCCCGATTGCTCCCTACCCGTCATCTATAAAACCCACGAGACCCTTAGCAAAAACCATGAGACTTTCACACACTAGCCACCATAGCAACCTTGGTAGACAGAGCAAAACCCACAAATTGAGATACCTACCTCGCCGGAAACCATCACTGAGCACGCCGATAGTGAGCCTTCCTTCCTCCACTGCGTGCGTGACCCATAAGTCCTCTAGGTCTATGTTTCCTCCCCACCGAGAATAAAAACAGCCGCTGCATTTGTTCCTAGCCACCGTCAACCACATCAGGGAACGTCGGACCACCTCCCGGCGGCCACAAAGATCGCCAACCAGCCCAACCCTGTCGAGCCCACACCTTTGTAGTAAGCGCACAGCCGTCCGCCACCCTCCCCTCCCTCTATTTTTGTCGGTTTGATAGTTCCTTTGTCTAAACTCTCTCTCTCCCTCTCTTGGCATCACACCACCATAGGGACCCTCTAGTTGCGTCGCCAGTCCTTCCCAGCCACCCAGAGCTACCGCGCATCAGCTTCTCCTCTCGGTGAGCATCGCATGGCCATTCCTTTCATTTGTTAGTCTAGTGTGTTTTAATTTCCGTAAGAGTAGCCACCCTTAAGTTCATAAGGGGCCCTTGGGCTTAGCCCATTCGGCTAGTGTTTCCTTGAGTTGGTACTGGGCCTTGGTTTTAAATGACTTTGTTGGGCTTATTTCAAAAACTATAATAATTTAAGTGGGTGAATTTTGGGTTAACAGAAACTGTTTTATTGTTTTAAAGTGGGCTGGTGGTGCTTTACAAAATCTTGTTTTAGTGATTTTAATTCGGCTATTTTTCTTTAATAGGAGCTGGGCTGGAATTTAAGCTAGCCCAAAGTTTTACATGAATAATTATGAGCCTATAGACACAATTTTTATAAAAAGTATTTAAGGGATTTTAAAGTATATTTTTAAAGTAGTCTATGAAGCCTATTATTTTAGTTAAGTTCTATTATACGTATTTAATTACGTAGAGTATTATGACACGCTTTTCTGAAAAATTAGTAACATCTAGTCCCAAGAATAGGTAACACGCCACAAAGTGGGAATCATATAAATGCATGTGTACTGTAAATGTTCTACTTTTATATGAAAATGTGATGTTTGTCTATGCTACTCTACAAGCTAAGTCAAGATTAGATCCCTTTCATGATCTTCGATGAAATATAATGATATGCATCCAAGTGAGCATATGTATGTTATACTATTATGGATTGCGATTTAGTGGATGATATGTCATGAAAATCACATGTATGCCATGCAATGTAATCAATGTAATGTCATGAAGTATTTAGATCATATAAGTCATGTAATGTTCATGTAGTTCTCAGATCATGTATGCCATGGAATGTTTATGTTCAGATCACATTATGCCATGTCATGTTATGTTATGCTATGTACAAATATTTGCCATGCTAGAAAAGTTCATGAAGTCCAACAAACTTCTCATGCATTAAGAAAAATAAGATGTTAAGGGTGACACAGACCTAAGCGTGTTCACCAAAAGTTATGATAAGGATGACACAGACCTAAGCGTGTTCATCACAAGTTATGATAAGAATGACATGGACCTAAGCGTGTTCATCACAAGTTATGATAAGGATGACACGGACCTAAGGTTGTTCATTACAAGTTATGTTAATGATGACACTGACCTAAGCGTGTTCATCACAAGTTATGTTAAGGATGACACGGACCTAAGCATATTCATTGCAAGTTATGTTTAAGGATGACACAGAGCTAAGCGTGTTCATCGCAAGTTATGTTAAGGATGACACTGACCTAAGCGTGTTCATCACAAGTTATGTTAAGGGTGACACGGACCTAAGCATGTTCATCACAAATTATGTTAAGGGTGACACGGACCTAAGCGTGTTCACCACCAGTTATGATAAGTGGTGCCATGGATCAAAGCGTGGTTCACCATATGTTATGGGAAACACGAACTTAAGTGTGCTCACCACCAGTTAAGTTATACGGTGCCACAGACTTAGAAGGACTAAGTGTTAATTTCACAAGAATTAGATAAGTTTATGTTTTTCTTTACGTTTTCAGTTTCATGTTTCAAAAATAATTATGTTCAGTTTAGTGATGTTTCAATAAATGAGGTATTTTAGGATATGAATATCTTCACCGGGCATCATGTCATGAATGTTCGTAATATTCCTAACCTATGGGAAGGAGTGTTACGCAACTTCAGTTGCCTTTCCTGGTGAAGGGTGACATCCTGCACCTGGGATAAGTTGTCCCGAAAACTTTGATTAAGCTGCTCCAATTGCTCCCTGATGGGCACTAAGATGGACCTAGTCTTAAAGATCCTTTGCAAGTTCCAAATGGGCCAATTACAAGGTCAAGAGCCAAGAAGAACAGGGAAGCAATGCAAGGATTGGTGCAATCCACTTGGGATGAAGCTAGCAAGAGCCCAACACTCAAGATGGGCTTGAAAGAAGGATTGATCCACTTGATTCAAGCTGTGGAAGACATAACTTAGAGTTATTGTTTGGGCCTATTATTATTGAAGGCTTTCAATTTGTTAAATGATTTATTTTATTAGTTTAGAATAAGTGGGCTTGAGGATGCTTGGCCCACATATGTCTTATTTCTTATGAACTAGTAAGAAGTTTTATGAAATTTGATTAATTTATTTATTGTGAATTGAGTTTACTCCTCTTGTTCTTGATTAAAATTTTGAATTTATCGAAACTAAATCAAAACCTTTGTGGCATTCCTCCTTGTAATCTGGGTTCTTGAGACAGGTTTTTCAACGGGTCTAGATTTTAATAAAATCTAGGTTCTTGAAACGAGTTCTCAACGGGTCTAGGTTCTCCATCCATTGATTTTATCTTTGCTTTTTTTGGTGAGTTTTCAAATTGATTGTGAGTTCAAGGGATTCCATTCCCACGGGTTCATATCATTTAGTATTCAGAGCAAGGTTTCCAATCAGACATGATTCTATCTTTTAATTCTTGCATCTTTAAATTTAAATTTAGGGCTTCATTGTTCTAGGGTTGCCAAAAAAAAAAATGAAAACAAAAAGTAGGCTGCCGAAATTCTTAGGATTTTGGTTTGACTGAAATTTGCATCACCTAGGGTTTCAAAATTCTTGGATTTCTTGCATCTCTAAGTTTGTCAATTGCTTGGAGTGTCGTTTCATTGTTTCTCTTCTATTTCATTGTTAATTCTTGTGTGCTTGAATTCAATTGCTTGATTTTCACAATTGAATATTGCTGTTTGTGACTAAAATAGAGAAAAGAAGAGAAAGGAAAAGAACAAAAAAAAGAAAAAAAAGGAAAAGAAAAGAAAAGAAAATTCGAAAAAAAAAAAGAAGAAAAGAAAATGTAGCATATTCAAAGGTTGCAACATAGTTACAACTAAGAGAAAGAAATATATTTGTTGATTGAGCTTTATCATCAAAGGGGTTGAATACATCTTCCTAGTTGGTATCTTGTTTTATAATTACTCTTTCCATCGTATAAATTCATTGAGTCTCGTGTCATTTTATTCATTCCATGTTTCTTGTTCTTGTTTCTTGGATCTATATTACTAGTTGGAATAAAATAAGGTTGTATTATCTTGATTTAATTTAACTAGTTCTTAAAGAACTTGAGCAGGAAAACTCTTGAGGCAAAAGGTGAGAGAGTGTGAGACTATTATCGGGAAAAAGCCAATTAAGAGTGAAACATGAGTGGAGTGCCATTATTTGAGTGTAAACACGTAGGGGAGTGTGTGAGGTTTTTCACTAACATTCTTTTTGTGCAGCACATTACGATGCTTGATTGGAGTGACTCATCACCAAAGGGGATGGCAGATAGCTCATCCTTTGTATTGCAAGCCATGCAACAACGGTTTGAGCGGTTGAACTTTGTGTTGGGTGAAGTAAGGGATAGGATGGATCATCGACAAGCAGTGATTAGAAATCTGCAAGGTAGGAGATGGGAGGAGGCGTGAGCCTAGTATTGAACATAAGTGTAAGAATGAAGAGTATAGTGAGTCTCTTGTTGCCAGGCGTGCTCTCAATGCACAAATTAGGATGGATGATACAGAACAGTGGAGAGAGAACATTTTTCATACTAGATGCCATATCAACAACAAGTTATGTAGTATGATCATTGATGTGAGGAGTTGTATTAATTTGGCTAACACTACTTTAGTTGAGAAATTGAATTTACCTACCTTGAAACACCCTAAACCATACAAGTTGCAGTGGTTGAGTGATTGTAGGGAGGTTAGGGTAAATAAGCAAGTGCTAGTTTTTTTTCAATTGGGAAATACCGCTTATGCATGCTGGCCATATTTTGTTGGGGAAGCTATGGCAGTATGATAGGAAGGTGATCCATGATGGGTTAAGGAACATGTATAGTTTTGAAAATGATGGAAAAATAATCAAACTTGCTCCTTTAACTCCAACACCAGTCCATGGGGACCAACTAAAACTGAAAAGTGACCTTGACCTAAAAAGTAAAAGTGAGGATGAGATTGAGATTGAGGAAAAAAGAAATTGTGAGATTGAAAATGAGAGAGAGAGAGAAAAAAGTTAAGGGTGAGGCTGAAACCTCAAGAAAAAGAGAGAATGAGTTGAAAAACAATTGTGAGGCCGAGTTTAAAAAAAGAGGAGAGTGAAAAAAAAGAGTGAAAAGGAAAAAGAGAGTGAGAGGAAAAAAGGGAATGAGGTCAAAACATCAAGAGAAAGAGAGAGTGAAAAAGAAAATATAGAAGTGGCTGAGAGTCAAGAAAAAAGAGTGGAGCCATGAGAGGAAAAGAAAGAGAGATTGCAGAGAGAAACAGAAAAATAAAAGTGAGATTTTATGCTAAGACAAGCTTTTATACTATCAAATTTAATGACTCTTTTTCTAGTGTTGTTATTTTTTTGTTGCAGGGATATGAGGTCATGATTCCTAGAGGTATATTTAGTCGATTGCCACTTATTAGAGAGATAGAGCATTATATTGATTTTGTACCAGGTGCGACAATCTCTACCTGACCTTTCTTTGAAGAATATGAGTCCTTGACACACTTGAAGGGACAAGGTAAGTTGTTGACTAGAATGCATGCTAAGTGGGAGGACTGTATTGAGGCTTTTCCTTATGTAATCAAATACACACAAGGTAAGGAAAATTTTGTGGTTGATGCTTTAGCAAGAAGGTATGTCCTTGTCTTCATTTTAGATGCAAAATTATTGAGACTTGAATATGATAAAAAATTGTATGTTAATGATGATGGCTTGGCTAGTGTGTATGGAGTACGTGAGAAAGTATTGTTTGGTCAGTTCTATAAACTAGATTGTTATTTGTTTAAAGGGAATAGACTTTGTGAGCCAACTTGACATATGCGTGGGTTGCTTGTGCATGGATTTGGTTTGATGTATCATTTTGGTGTAAAGAAGATTTTAGGCATGTTGCATTAACGTTTGTGAGAGTATCATTTGCTATTCATTGACTTGTTGTAAGAACATTTGCGAAAGTATCATTTGCCTTTCATTGATTTTGCATATGGTTGGAGTGGTCATTTTGGTGTAAAAAATATTTTAGACGTGTTGCATGAACGTTTGTGAGAGTATCATTTGCCATTCATTGACTTGTTGCATGAATATTTGCAGGAGTATCATTTGCCTTTCATTGAGTTTGTATATAATTGGAGTGATCATTTTGGTGTAAGGAAAAGACTTTAGATGTGTTTCATGAACATTTGTGGGTGTATTATTTGCCATTTCTTGAGTTTACATATAATTGGAGTGTTCATGGTACTACTAAATTTTCACCTTTTGAAATTGTTTATAGACTTCATCTATTTACTCCTTTAGCTTTAATACATTTACCTGTTGATGACAGGAGTAGCTGGGATGAAATTTTCTAAATTCTTGAACAAATTAATGATAATGCATATCAAGTGGATCTTCTAGGTATGTATCATGTTTATGCTATTTTCAATGTTACTAACCTTTTTCCCTTTAATGCAGGTGGAGATTTGAGGTCGAATCCTTTTGAGGAGAGGAGGAATAATAGGCATCAAGATGGACCTAGTCTTAAAGATCCTTTGCAAGTTCCAGATGGGCCAATTATAAGGTCAAGAGCCAAGAAGATCAAGGAAGCAATGCAAGGATAGGTGCAATCCACTTGGGATGAAGCTAGCAAGAGCCCAACACTCAAGGTAGGCTTGAAAGAAGGAGAACCAGTTTTGATCCACTTGATATAAGCTGTGGAAGATATGACTTAGAGTTATTGTTTGTGCCTATTGTTATTGAAGGCTTTCAATTTGTTCAAGGATTTATTTTATTAGTTTAGAATAAGTGGGCTTGAGGATGCTTGGCCCACATATGTCTTATTTCTTATGAACTAGGGTTTTTGGGAAGGCCTTGTGCTTTGGCCAAGAACTTATTTGGAAAGTTACTTTTTAGGAAATAAGGTTTAAATAAGTACTGTAACGAGTTACTGTAGCCATGGGACTATTCATCCAGGGGTATTTTTAGAAGAAATGGGTTTATTTTTGCTAGGGTTTTAATTAGGTTTTGGTTTAAATACTCTTTGTAGCCTCATGTTAAGAAGTTTTATGAAATTTGATGAATTTATTCATTGTGAGTTGAGTTTACTTTTCTTGTTCTTGATTGAACTTTTGGACTTATCAAAAGTAAATCACAACCTTTGTGGCGTTCCTCCTTATAATCTGGGTTCTTGAGACATGTTCTTCAATAGGTCTAGATTTTAAAATAATCTAAGTTCTTGATTTTGGCTTTCTTGGGTGAGTTTTCAAATTGATTGTGGGTTCAAGCGATTTCATTCCCACGGGTTCATATCATTTCCCTCGCTTTCCTCTTGAGTTTCTTCTGGTAGCACTCCAGCTTCCTGACCCTCCTGCGCTTGTCCTCCAGATCAAGTCGTGCCCTCTCCAGCAGCTCTTTCTCCTCCCTTTCACCGCCAGCATAGCGGAGGGAGGTGTTAGTCATCGAACGGAGGCCCAGGTTCTCTTGCACAATGGCCTCTTGGCCGTCCACAATAAAAGCTACTAGTTGAGAGGTAACTTGACAACAACAAGGGCCGACATACAACAATCAATATGGGGAGACTAAAAAGCAAGAAGAAGGAAAAAGATAGAAAGAAATGGCCAAACCTCGTGGAACAAGCCAGACAAGCACTTGATGACCTAACTAATTGCCTCAGCATGGCTCCCTCTCATTTGCAGCCGGGACAAAGGAGGAATGACTTCTACTGAGCCCTCGACCTCAGACGATTGCGTGGCCACCTCAGGAGGAGCAGTTTGACCTTCTCACAAACCTTCCAGACCAAAGCCGATTACAACATTCAGAAGATGATCACCCTCCGTTGGGCACTCTGCCTGGAAAGGCGGTTTGCTATGCAGACCCCCCAAACTCGCGCTGACGACAATATCTAAAAGCAAAGCACCCCTATTGGTGCTCGGCTGGGATGGGCGCGTCAAAGGCTGGACTCCTCGAACCCTTGCGGACTACAACATCCAAAATGGATTTTCCTCCTGCACGGTCCACCACCTCTGCACGATTGTTGGAAGTAGTAGCCGTCGCCCCCTCTTTAGTAACTTCGTCCCTGAAGGAGTGGCGACCGACGGCAAAATGAGACGAAGAAGGTGGAGAAATTAATGAAGAAGAACGTTGCTCCTTGTCAACTCGTCCAGGAACCACAACCGCAAAGATGGTCTGGAATAGGGCATCCATCTCAACCTCATCCATGGATGCCTCAGAAGTAACGGCCGATGGTGACGTTGTAGGAGGATTGTCGGTTGGCCACATCGTTGGCACCTCCACTAGGGTCACCAAGGCCGTAGGATGGCTGACCTCTGGGCTAGTTGACTCTCGCTGTGGAGGAATCAAAGCTCCAGAAGGGGGCTGATGTCAACCCGAGCACCCTCCAGGCGTGGCTTCTTCCCTTTGCTCGGCGGCGAAGGGTCCGAGGTGCACTTCCGAGCAGAAACAACCTGGGGCTAGGCCACCATCACCCTATCATCAGAATGAAGGTGGCTAAGGGGAGGTAGAGAATCTCTTAAAGCTCTCCTTGGAAATAAGGACTTTAGTGAAGACGCCATCAAAATTCTTATGCACCCATTCGCATACGATTGCAATGCGCCTTGCCTCGTTGGAAGTAGCAGACGGACACACAGCCTTGTCCTCTGAGACCCTCCCCCAATTCATTCAAATCAAGAACTCCCGGCGACTCACTTGGCCTACCGGGAACTCCCACCCCCAGCAAGACACAAATATGAACTTTGGATACAAGTCCTTTACCTTGGGGTACCTTGGCTTCAGGTTAACCAAGGTGTGTATCATCCTGAAACTATAGACGTTTCCCTTTTACCGCAGCACCTTATGGGTAAGGAGGAACTCACGGCCGATAAGGTCAGCATCATCTAGGTACAATTCTAGCAGAGTACGCTGCCAAATAATGTTTCAACAAAGCAAAAGCCTTCAGGCATTCGGGTGCAATTGAGAAGGGCCCAAACCTAGGTGGTCCAAAAGGTCCCAAACAGCATGGGGGAAAAGCAGCCTCAGGCCGCATGAAAACATGGAAGGAAATAAGGCCACTCGTGTGGATTGGCCCTCTGCATCAACAACACCCTTATTAGGACCAGGAACCTCGAAAAACACTAAGTCCGAAACCTGGTAAGTGAGTGCCAATGAGGCCAGCATCAACACCGAGGCATTTGAACACTAACAACTGCCCCTCAACAACGGCCCAGCATTGGTGTCACCTCCACCAGAAATGTTAGGTTGAGTAGATTTTTCAGGGGCCATCGCTGCCAACGTATAAGGTAGTGAAGAATGGAAATAAGGCAGAGTAGAGGAAAGAAAAATTGAAAAATGAGAATGGCAAGAAGGCTATATCGTAATGAAATGAAATGAAACCCCATTCCTGCTTTATATAGGGGAAAGGTGACGGTTGGTCTCCCACACCACATGGCAGAAGGGAGAAGTACGAGCCGCTTCGAATTCTTGAAGTGTAAACCACGAAGCTACACGAACGAGAAGAGCCGGCTAACACCCTCAACATTAATGAGCTTGAAAAGACATCATCAGAATCATCAAAAGGCATGCCAATTAAAAGTGATGGGGAGGCGTTACGAGGACAGCCAAACGATGGGAGTCTCCTTGAACTTCGAGGCCGTGCACATGTTAAAAAGGGGATTTTGGCTTCAGTAGCAAGGCGGGTTCAAATAGTGACGAATTCCTACCGTACTCGTTCGATGAGAATTAGCGAGGTAACTATAAGAAGATTTTCTCCCCATTCTAGACCTAGCGGGCCTGTGAATGAAAGTGAAGGGAATTACGACAAAGACCCAGCTCAGGACAAACAAAGTCGTCAACCCGGTCCACGGGTAGAGTCCTCTAGACACAACCTGCAGGAGGGAGTGTACTAGATGGGATGAGTAATGTGCGGGGAACCCTCAATCCACAAGTAGTGTCTAGTTCTTAAGTGCTCATCCACATAGTAGGCATAATGTGCGGGGAACCCTCGATCTTTTGACAGGAAGGATATCAACGGATCACCAAGGATACTGTCTAGGAGAAAGAAATTGGAAAAGCACGCTGCATTAATGGCACAACTACATGGGTTACATGCCACATTAATGACAACGTCACAGAGCCACGCCACATTAAGGACTCTGACAAAGGGAACAGTACGAAGTGTAATGCCACAGTCCTACAAGGGTCAGAGAGTTACTTCCTATCACTTAAACTCACATTTCAACAATATAATAACTAGACTCAAAATTCCCAATATCATATAGAAATTTCGATTCAAAATTCCCAATATCATATAGAAATTTCGATTCAAAAGGCAGTTTAATCTTTATTTTAAACGCTTTTTCAATGTCTATTGTTTGAAGAGAATTTCTACTGTTTTTTGCAATAGACTTTATATAATTATGCTATTAAAGTTGTAGATTGAAAATAAAGATATATGTTAAGAATATTTAAATGATATTAATATTTATTAGATTTCTTGTTAAGATTGATAATTATGTTAATTATAGGAGAGGAAACCTATTTTATGAATTGAGGTTTTCATGAATTATTTTAATAAAATTGAATATATCTCAAGTATTCTACTAAATTATAATATGTTATTAGTATATCAATATTCATTGATTCTCGTGATAAACATAATATTTATTCCACTTTGCTCTAAGACTTGATTAAGTGAAATATTACGACATGTCTTTCTAGAAACGTGAGTAACGTTTAGTACTTCGTATAGGTAACGATTGACGAAGTACATTCAAGAATTAGCATAGCGAGGTAAGTAATTTGATCACAAGTTAGGATCATCACAGTTCAGCTTATATAGATTATTATTAGCACCAATTCTTTGACAACCATTTTTATATACCGCTCATGTCATATGCAAACATGTCATCCAACATAGCATACGATCATGTCATTCCGCATCATGTTCAGATTCAGAAATTATAATTATGTATTCTGTCATACATCTCATATGCATAAGAGACGTAAGCTATCTTAAGTTAAAGTGCAATATAAGATAAGATCAGTCAATCAGATGACCATTTAGATGCATGGTACCAATGCAGTTCAGTTTTAGGGTGGATGTGCAAGCCACAAACTCAAGTGTGCTCCACCATAGTATGCCAAAATACTATCAGTGGCTCCCCTCGCAGCCGCTGGACTTGGGGCAAGTGTGTTGGCTAGTCAGGTCAATCAATTAAGTAAAATCAGTCAGTTAATTCAGATAAATCAGTCATGCATAGCATAAATATCAGTATGAACAGTCATGAATTTAAGCTCTCAGCATGAAAATCTTATGTTTATTATGTTTACATTATGATGGATTTCTTGCTGAGTCTTTAACTCATTTTAGTTTATTTCATAGATTTTAACCACCCAGGTGAGGATGATTAACATGAGGGCAGGCCAGGATTAGAATGAGCAGTTGATTTAGTTTTAGACTTTCTAGAATAAAATTGCTTTTATAATATAAATTTATTCCGTTTATTCATTTAAGTTTTTGGATGACATTTTATTAGACAAATCTTTTATGAAATAAATGCTAATTTCATGTTATTAAATCTGATATCTCTTGCCGGGTTTATTTTATGAAAAACATGTGACACTCCTAGCCTACGAGAAAGGGGTGTTACATCTCCGTAGAAATTAGGTGAGGTATGAACCTCCCCAATGCCATAAACTTGGTAGAGTACTCTTCCACAATTGAAGCACCTTGGGACAGCGATGCAAACTCTTGCGCCTTCTATTGTTTTACTGAATTTGGGAAGAATCGGTTGTCAAATTCCTCCTTGAATCTTCCCCAAGTCAAAGCAGCTAGAGTTCCCAGCTCCCTCACAAGAAACTTCCTTTGTGTATCCTACCAAATGTTAGCTTTTCCTTGAAAAAGGTACCCAGTGCATAGTACCTTATGTTCCTCATTGCATCTGCAGATCTCATATGTCCTTTTGAGATCTATAATCCATTTTTGTGCTTATAGAGGTCCTTCATTACCGGAAAGGTTCTGGTAACGTGGATCAGGAACTTCTCAAACGAACAATCCCCAACTTTGGGTCTAGGTGCGTTCAATTGCTGCTATTGCTGATGTCTAAGCACGTCAGTCAACAGACGTATTGCTTCAGTGAATCCTTGACCTCCATGTTGTTATCTCCACCAGAGTTCCTAGGTAATCTACCACGCATCTTGTGTTACTTCTTGAAACACATGTGTACACGTATCAGATACACGTACTAACTCTTATACTTCAAGAATTTCAAGTCTAATGAAGACTAAAATTTCAAGCTTAATATTTGGTGCATTTCCTAAGGACATGTGGATTTATAACCCAGAGACGTATTACTCTGATACTACCCTGTGATGCCCTCAGATTTCGATTGGGATCGGATGGACATCTAGAGCATTAACACATGCAACACAAGGTTACTTGCCCCTGTTCATGACATATAAAGATGCAATGTTACTAATATGCATCTAACAATATGTAACATTCGTAGTGAATAATTTTTTTCTTTGAGCAATACTATGCACCAAGCTAATAATATCCCAATTATTTAAAACATGATCCATACATATGGAAAGGATAAACATCCATGATTATAGTACAAGAATCAGAAGACTGTAATCTCAAAACATTGGAGACTGAACTCCATAATTACAACATCAGAATAATAACTGTTGGGCTAGCTCATCGAGTAACTCGCGTAACTCGGCCAACGATGCCATAATACTGTCCAAAAATTTAACTAAGGAAGCCACAAGCTCCACGTCGCGTCGGCATCATCTAATCGACTTCCTCCAATCGGCTAGGCTCTTCTCTCTCTCCTCGACCTGACACATCTATTACCATCTAGAGGGAATGGTAGTTGGGACTACTATAGTGAGATTTGAATACAAATCTCAGCAAATTAACAGAGAACTTCCACACAGGTTAATGATGCATGCATAATAAACATAAGGAACATAAAGATAAACATAAACATAAACATAAAAATATACAAAAATGAGTTAAATACTCAATAAGCAACACATCTTACAGTAAACATAATAAACATAAGGTTTCTTGAAAAACGTGCATACTCATAAATGCATACGTAATAACACCAACATAAACATAAATTTTACCTTTCACTTCTCATAGGCCAATACCTACTATTGACCCCCGTGAGTTAGGGTTAGCGAATCTAAGTAGATTTTGATTCTGTTCGTGGTCGCGGGTTGTGAAATCCATACATAAGAAAGACATACTGTGTGTACTACCAGCATGAATAACCTGGCAATGCAATATGCCCATAACATAGGTACCGTCTTCATATCATAACATAGGCCGTTACGTATCTTATAATTCATACTTCATTATAATCATACTTGCATACTTGTCATATCATAAATTTTTAAAGAAATCGCATACATACTTGTCATATCATGTCATACATGTTTCCTCACATAAAATCATGATTTTTCATAAATATTTTGATGCATAAATCTTCACATAAAATCATGCATGGCTTTTCATAAATATTTTAATTCATTAGACTCACATAAAATAATATTATGCATAATTCCTTTCATAAAATCATGAATTTTCATAAATAACTTAATGAATAACTATTCGCATAAAATTATGGATTTTCTTAATTTATTATGTCTTGGGTACGTAAAAAGGGGCTTCCAATAGAGGGTGTACATGCATAGTATTTTTATAAACGACAAGAAGGCTACACATCCCCCGTACATAAGTACACTAGCAGCATGCAATAACGTAGTAGCTAAAAATTTGTAAAAGTTGGATAAACTAAGCCACGCAATATGCAATTGCAAAGCACATGGCACCATAAACTAATATCATAACCCAAAACATTGTCCAAAACGTAAACATAAGCCTTAAAGGCATAATATCCCAAAAAGCATGAAGCATAATTTTAAAATTCCCAAAAGACGGGATTCCCACAAAAGCAACATAAATCCACAAAAGTTAGCCATAAATATTGTTGCCTTCTTTCTTTTTTCACAAAATACTTAAGCTCCCGTACTCTTCAAAAAGATTCAAGCTTCACACGCTTTTCTGAAGCCTTATCCTTGTCTCGGTTGTTATGCTGCTTGAATTCTGCGATGAATTCAAGTATACCCGTGATCTCTCGATCAATGGCCTCAAGTCGCTCCCAGATGGAGGGCTCGGGCTGATTCATGGCTATTTTAGGCACAATCCTCTCTGGAGGAGGAGGTCTCGTTCTCTTCCTCTTGGTCATAGTTGCCTTTTACTAAACCTGTTACAACTTCTACCATTCCGGTTGGGGAATGGTAGTGGAAACTACCACAATGAGATTTCTTGAAATCTCAGCAAGTAATTACACAACATACCACAGTTAATAGAAGCATACAAAAAGTATATCATGATATGCGTGCATGGACATGTACTAGACTTATGCCTTAACCAGAACTTGACTTATGCACTTGACCATTTGCAAAAGACTAGTAACAAAGACTTAAGCTATCCATGAAAACTTCCTAACTTTTCTTATTCCATGATCTTATTCAGAACTTGCCTTATCAGAACATATCACAAGATTTGCATCGAGTGATTCTTATCATATCACATTATTTTCATCAAGTGATCCTTATCATATGAGCTCTTATTCTTATTCAGTGGGTGGACACAACACGACTCCCCTCCTTGCACTGCGTGTTCCTGCTAGTTACTGCACCATCAACGGTCTATACACCGTGATGAATACATCATAAATAGAGAATCATTTTAACTCGACCTTACTTCGTCAGGTTACATGCCTTATGCACCCACTAGCGTTAGGTGTTTCCTCGCTCCAGCATCCTTTAAAAAGAATCCATTCGAGACTTGTCGACTATTCTTCGTTGATCCAGTAGTTACCACTTTATTCTTAAGTACTCCAGAGTAGACAGAGGAGTTCCACTATGGCATTCCCTCGCCCTAGCACTTGGGGTCGTGATAAAACGTTTAAACTCTTTTCTTTTAAAAACACTTTTCTTTAAAAACATTTTCCCCAAATGCATGTGACATGGAACTTAAGACATACGTACTTATACTTGACACGTGACATATGGAACACCATGCATGAAATAACCAAGCATAACATGTTCAATTCATAGCATGATAACATGAAACACATGAAACTTCCAAACACATTCATGAAACCATGGGAACATGCTTTGGCAGAAACACATAGGGGTAAAAATCATGAAATTCATCACTTAAACATGTTTCAATCTTCAAGCAAATAACATAGGGATCAAAGCATAGTAAAACAATGCATGAAATCATAACATTTGGCTAAGGTCCGAATCATTCAAGACATGGTATGGCCGAAATATCATGATACATATTCCATCATTCTTAAACATGTGAAAACCGAAACATATACAAGTATTTCATGGCATATTCATCACAATTTCAAAGCATAAATTCCTTCGTAAATCCAAACATTCCATATTAGAAAGAGCATCTAAAACCCTATCTCATGTTCTTAAGTGTGTGTGTGTGTGTGTGTGTGTTTCTAGGGCATCACTTGGTCTTAAACCATTCGGCTTCTAGGGTTTTTAGGTTAAAACCCCCTTCATTTTACTCATAAGGTAAAACAAAGACTAAGGTAGGCAAGAATACATGTGATGATCGAAACATGGAGGATAAACTCCTCCTTCACTATTCGGCCTCAAGGGTTTCTCTTAGAAACCTTAGGTTATTTCCATGAAAATTGTAGAAAGTGTGTGGTCTATCATTTCTTAAAGTCTAATATGATTTTCAGATTGAGAAACGACTTGTGTATGAGCAAAAAACCGAACCTTACCTTGCTAATCCTTGGGTAGTGCTGAAATCCTTCTCTTGCAAGGATTCTCCTTGTTTGGTTGGAGAGAAAACACAAGAAAATGAGAGAGCTTTCAAAGGAACATGGGAGAATTGTGTGGAGAGAGAGGAAACTCATGCAAAATCTAAAAAATGGCAAGGGAAAAGCCTCCTAGGCGCGAACCCTTCTCTTTATATAAGAGACCCTTCACTTCCCTCCTTGTTTGTATCAAAACCCTTGCATGTAAGACAAGTGGCAATGTTTCTTCTTCTCCCTCTCTCAAAAACCAAAAACACTCTCAGAGTTCCCCACTTAGATTGCATTGGGAAGGGGCATTCTTGGGAGGTGGCGTGTTGGACTTCCCTCCTTGGCCGAAACTCCCTTTTCCCTCTTATGCCCTTCCTTTCCTTTAACAAGTCAATATCTTCTTAAGGGGTAACTTGGTAAAACCGTGCATGTCTTTTCCTATACCCAAGAAGAAACTCTTGGCATGGAACACAAGTGGCATTGGGCGTGTGCCATAGCCCTAGCCGTCCTCTCCACTTTTCCATTCCCAAAGTGTTGCTTCATCTTCCCAATATTCATTCCCTAGGTGACCCTTCACATTTCATTGGTCCAAAATGCATTAAGTGACAAATGGTAAACGAATGGAATGCTTGGGAGTATGCTAGCCAAAACCCTAAGGGCAAACTTGTCCTTGCTACAAAAGTCTCATCACAAAAATCTTATAGAAACTTGGTGCATGCTTGACACATGGAAAAAACTTAGCAAAATTCAATTTCCCTTCTCTAGGCTCCCCTTTCCAAGAAACCTACCTTAGAACTAGAATTTTGGACAAAAGAGCAATGGGCTAGGTGTGTAAGCACATCTTGGTGCTTTCCTACACCTCTCTTTCCCCCTTAACCCACTTTCAAGACTAGGTTCAAGGTATAACGTTCTTAGGTCACATAACACTTATCAATTTAGAATTGGATCACGTGCCTAAACCATTGATCCTAAGTTCCCCCAATAAGGCCGAAACTCTAAGGTAAACTAGAGCCACTCTTCTTTTGGGCTTAAGTTACTACATCAATGGTTTCTAAGGCCTTTCAAATTAACTAAGGCTCCTGAAATGACATGGCAACCTAGCACAAATTCGAAGGGCCAAGCCTAGACAAAACTCGGGTCATCACAAGACCAATGAAAACCCTAGTAAAGAAGAAGAAGAGACGTACGTGCATGGGAGTGGAACTAGATTTCGTGCGTGTTTGAAATTCATAGAAGAAAATCCGGTAGCTAGGAGTTTTATTATGAAAAGGAAATAAGAATGATAATAGTGTTTGAACTCTAACTCATGAGCTTGAACTTTTTTTTTAAGAAAAAAGAAAAATAATGTAAGCTTAACTCTAGGTTAAAATAAATATAACTTATTCTATAAATTCTTTTATAGGCTTTAACTCATTTGAAATTAGGGTTGTGATAGACATAAACAGACATGACATAATTTGAAAGGTTGTTCCCAAGATACACAAATTGTAATCAAGACGTAACATGACATGAAATGAAAGGACAAAAGCCCTAACGTAACGTAACATGACATAAACTTGAGGTGAATGACATGACGTACAACGAGCCAGAAAACATTATGTAGCATGTAACAGACAATATTTCATAGCATGGCATAACATGTAAATACACCATTTCATAAATGGCATAACATGTAACAGACAATATTTCATAACATGGCATAACATGTAACGCACAATATTTCGTAACATGGCATAACATGTAACATACAATATTTTATAACCTGACATACGTGTAACAGATAGCATTACATAATATGATATACTTGTAATAGATATAAATACATCACAGAATAAATTATATAACAGATAATCATGAAGTGACATGGTGTAGTATGACATATATGATAACATACATACATAGACTATAGTTCCATTGCCCGTCACACATAAGCAGTAATCTGATAGTAAGTTAAGAGCTAACTTTCAATAATCGTTGTGTTTTACTAGGCAAAGCACAAAATACAAGAAATTATAAATAAGAATTCTAAATGTTAGAAACTTAATCACTAACAAATAGAAACATGAAGAAATGCTAACTTAGAATAAAATTACTATTTTACCCTCTACATGTGAGAAAATGATAATTTTTATCCCTGACTTAAGGATTTCACATCTTAACTCTTAAAATCTCCAAAATTTTTATCCTAAACTCAAATATCAACTTAGAAAATTTTAAAACAAAAGAAAACTATGAGAAACATGCTAGGGCCGAAACTTTCAAAGGCCATTTCTCCTTATTTTTGTTGTAATTTTATTCGACTCCGAAACTCGTGAACAAATAGAAATATTGCAACAAAGATTCTCATATCTTAAGTTTAAAAACATGCTTAAAACATCCAACAAAATTATACTTCACATAATCACAAAACTCTTTAGTAAAAAAATCTAAACTTTTTAACTAAAATACAACTCTTGAATCTCAAGGTTTGAACTATTTCAATGTATTTCCAAAAACTCCGAATATCCAAAACTGTCTTCTAACATGTTCATTACACATTCCCAATAACTAACATGTTTTGAATCAACACATAAAAGTCATAAAAAATCACGACACGTCATTTGAAGCACTCGGCTGCATATTTAGCCGAAAACAAAATTTCTTTCCCAACTATTTTGAACAAACACTTGATCTAAGGCATTCTATGGTGATATCTTCAAACCAAAACATCATATGGGGAGGGAAAACTTGCTCAAGATTCTTTGCCAAGTGGCCAAAATTCGTGGGCCTTAAACGAATGGGCCTCATTTGGGGTTTAGAGAGGGTTTGGTTATAGTTTGAGATGCTGTCAAGCCCATATATGATTTTTCTTGGCCTTATCAAATTTTTGAGATTTAAAAGGGAGGATAATAATATCATACCAAGAATTTGAGGAATTAATAGCACATGGAAGTGATTTAATCAATGTGATTCTGAAAACACTACGCTAGGTGCCACTATTGAGATTACTATTCACTCTCGAAAAGTGTAGAATAAACATTACATTGTAAAATTCTAATATACATACTAAACAAATCATGAAATTCATTTATCGAAATTCACCCCGAAGTGCCTTGAAATAATAAAATCACGTTTTCAAACAAGCACTTTGTTCAAAAATTGAAAATGACATTATTGCACGATAAAATCCTAAATAATCAACTGAGTCTAATGGAGTAGACCATATGCCAATCTGACACTTCTAACTATCTCAAATAAATAAAATTGTGCTTATGACACCATAATGAGAGGCAACACTAACTATGTTGACAAACTAAAACCTACAGGATTGGTTAATTTGTGGTTCTTACGGCCTAAAAAATTTTCACCATTGAATTCCTAGTGTGCTATTATACAAATGCATACATGACAGTAAAGGCATGAATGCATAATCATAATCATGAACAAGCATGACATAACTTGACATGTAACATGGCATGAACTAAGATGACTTAAACTGAACGTGGATTAAACTTTAAACTGAACTTGACATGATGTGAACTGGAGCGTGAACTGAAACATGAACTGAACGTGAACTGGAATATGAACTGAACGTGAACTTGAAACATGACTGAACATGCATACATGAACTTGAATTGAGCATGACGAAATGTGAAATACATGAACTTGGAACTGTTTAAAATAGCGTGACATGAAACTAATCGTTGAATAGCATGAACTAAAACTGAATGTGAAACTAAAAATAACAAAACATGGAGGTAAATGAGTTCTAACAATCAAAATGATTTTGCCAATTGTTTCGTCAAGAATAGTGAACAATCAAAATGATTCCGCCCAACATATTTCGTTAGAGATACTCAGACAATAAAAATGATTATGCCATGAGAATTTTAAATGAGATACCCTAATAATCAGAATGATTATGTCACGAGTATCTAGTAATATTTTGATAATCAGAATGATTACTCAAGAGCATTTGAATAAAGGTATTCTAACAATCGAAATGATTATGCCGGAAGTACCAAGCGTGAATCATAAATAAAGATGCTCGGACAATTATAGTGATTATGTCATGAGTATCCTAGGCATGACTGAAAAAGAAAATACTGTTTTAGAGAAACACTCTATAGTAGAGACATGACATGATGTGAAATGAAATGACAGATGAAATGACATACATAATGTGACATATACGTGAGTTCATGACTTGACATAACATGAAACAAATAAACAATATGAATCATGGCATAACATGTAACAGATAGCATTGCATGACATCGCATAATGTATAACAGATAGCATTACGTGACATAGCAAAATGTGTAACAAATAACCATTTTGTGACAGAATATAATGTGTAACAAATAAATATTTCATGATAGAATATAACATATGTAACAAATAAACCTGTAGTGACATGACATATATGATAACATAAGTACATAACCAATAGTTTCCTTACCAACACATATACATAGTAATCTGACAGTAAGTTAGAAGCTAACTTATTGTAACCGTTGCGTTTTACGAGGAAAAGTATAAAATACGAGAAACTGTAACTAGCGGTTTTAAATGTTAGACACTTTATCACCAATAATTTGAAACATGAAAAATGATATCTTAGAGTACAATTTTACCCTCTACATGTGAAAAATAACAATTTTACCCTTAACTTAAGGATTTTACATTCTAACTCAAAAAATTATCAAAATTTACATTCCTCATGTAAATTTGTCGTATACTTAAACATCAAATTAGAAAATTTTAAAACAATCACAACTATGAAAAACATTATAAGCCCAAAACTTCCAAATGATATATCTCGTGCTTTTTGTTTACAATTTCATCCAACTCCAAACCTTATGACCTATCATATCAGAACAGAGACCATGTTTAACCCCCGTGGTAGGGTTATACAAACCCCAATGGCCAGCTAAGCAGAAATAGAATATAAATCTTCCCCTTATTATTCTCAGAGCTCCGAGTGTGCACACAGGAAAGACCACAGAGAAAACCACTTTGCTTGCAAAGTGGGTGCACCAGAAACAGAAAAGTTGGTACCAACTTGAATAGTGGCTATAGTTTTACACCTATGGTAAGGTTAGAATGGAACAGAAACAGAATGTTATACCAAAGGTTTTCAAAAATCACATCATATCATCTCAGAGTACAAAACATCTTCAGAACAGAAGAGAATCAGATCACAAAAACATAATTTATGCACAAAAATTCATATTCGCTCTCTTCTGCACAATTCAGAAACAAAATGCCAAAATAACTAATGTTTACACCAGTCATGCCAGAAAATACTTTATTCTTAAATAGAATCTCATGAGTAATGCAGAATAAATAACTGAGGTAGTTTAAATTTCTTTTCATAACAAAACATGCATATTTTCAAAAATCAACCTTAGTCCATTTTATTTTTATGCAAAATCTAGCATAGGAACCATGCTTACATGGACTTTTTAGCTTTTCAGAATTTTTCCACAACAGTGCCGAACGAATATTAATAGTCACCTATAAAATAGTTACGTAACTTCTATAAACTTTCAATTGAACATGTATTTTAATACTTAAACCTGAAATACTAAAATAACCTATTTTCTTAAAATTCTAAAATTATCGTAATCCTAAAATATCATCACTTCCCAAATTCGTTGGTATCCAATTAATAATCACCTAACCTAATTCCAAATAACAACAAGCATGATACGTAAACAAAGCACATCATTAAATCAAGACCAACCGAAACTACACGTTTAGAACACAATATGCTTTGGATGGTTTACAACTAAAAGGGTAAAACTATAGTATCCTCTCAAAATTTATTCTACTTTCTACGTAAGGTCTTTACATGTGAAATACTTTCCTATTTTGAAAGCTTACTGAGAGGGAAAAGAGATGTGCGGCGGAGGCCTTGCTCACCAGAGGGAAGCTCGAGACAGCAGATTGGGGTGGTACTGGGTGGTTGGCAATGTGGAATAACACTGAGAGAGAGAGAGAGAGAGAGAGAGAGATATGAGGGAGAGACACGTGAAAGAGATAGAGTAAGGCGAGAGAGAGAGTTGTACGCATCACGTGGCGTGCATGGGGGCTTCGGACGGTGGCGCTAGCATCACTGAGCGAAGGGCTTAATCTTCGGCGTCATCTGTTGCTGCTGATGGTGGCATCGCGGCTCAACTATGGCATGGCATGGCTCTTGGTTTGGAGGAGGATGCTCTGTCTCCATGGCTTCAAAACAGAGCAACTACATTTTCTGCTTCCCACGGAAGCTGGTGATGGTGGCTACTGTTTGGGCTGTTTCCGAGGGTGGAGAGGAAGGCTACGGCTACTTCAGGTGTTGCGACAAGGTTACTTCCGGTATAGACTTGCAGTGGTGCAGGTTTGGGTAGAAGTTTACATGGGTTGGAGGTTGTGGCTGTAACAACCTTGCCCTGGAAAGGGTGGAATTGCTATGTACATACTTGCTCTTTCTTTCTTTCCTCTCTTTTCTTTTTTTATTTTCTAGTAACATGCGATCAGCATGAACATAACACACGTGTAGTCTAAATTTCTAATTTAATAAAGAGGAACACCTGATAGACATCCTATTCAAACATTCATCCATAAGAGACTCTCAGAGTTCATCATACGTTCATAAAAACATAACTTTCTAGTTAGGAAGGGACTCCATCCCATTATAAGACAACATCCATAAACATAACCCATCATCCATGTAAGGTCGAACCAACAGGGAAGACACTAAGTGTTTGCCTCTCTCTCTGCAGTAGTGCCTTGCTCCCCAGTCTCTTCATCATTACCTGGACATTTTGAACATTTAAAACAAAAAGTGAGTCTAATACTTAGTAAGTAGTACACCATGCCGTAAACATACTAGGCATCTATTCTTTTTCTTTTGGAAACATGCATACATAAACATTTTGAGGATTTGACAAGGCTTTCATGCATAAACATTTTAAGGAATAAGTAATACTTTCATGCATAAATATCTTTGAGAAATAATTATGCTTTCATGTTTCACTTTCATTTGGCTGGTACACACTAGTACGCCTCGTGTGTTAGGGTTAGCGGTCTTCTTTTGGACCTTGATTCCGCACGTGGCCACAGGTTGAGAATTCCTTTCAGTCAGGGGATAGCATTGGGTGCACTACCAGTACTACTTACCCGACATTGCAATTTGCCCATTCTTTTGGTACCCTTTCATTCAGTCATGGTCGTTACGTATTTTCATACATTAAAACATTCATTCATTCAGTCATTTCTGTCTTTCATTCATTTCAGTCCTTTCTTTTGAGTCCTTTTCATTAATAGTTCATTCATGGAAAAACGTCATTTAAAAGCATGAGCTTAAACATCTTTCATGGCATTCATAAAGCATCATTTCATAGGGACATTTTAAAAGACCTTCTTCGCGTCATTTAAGGCATCAATTCATAAGGACATTTTAAAATACTTTATTTGCGTCATTTAAAGCATCTTTTAAAGCATAAGGCATGAGCTTCACGTCTCATTTCATAAAAAAAAAAATTCCTCATCTTTCTTAGTCCGATGCATATGCATTTTAATGAACAAGATACATTTTCATGCTATACTACATATAGGAATAATCAATAAGTTTCTTGAGAGAGCATGTATGAAATTCTCATGACTTAGAACCTTCGTGCATGCATTACCATATACACAATTATAATCAATAGGGTGCTTAACAGGGGCTACCAAGAAAGGCTTGTACATAATATATACATTTACTCTTTCTTTAGAAGAACATTTGAAAAGAGAGAGAGAGAGAGAGAGAGACATTCTTTCATAAAGAGAACTTGCTGTAAGAAGCATGGTCATAGCTACTTACCTCTATGCTCCTCGATACTTCCAACATCAATATAAGTCTTATTCTAATAAATGGCATAAGCGTGTTAATACTCATACAATATTTTGTAGCCTTTCCTTTAAAAGAGAAGGCCACGATAATACAATCTAACGTCCCTTCTATGCTTAGCATTAACCCAAATAACTACTCCTCACCTTAACTTACAAGAGAAATAATTTAAATATTAAGACATGCTAGTGGTCCATGGAAGGCTATTTAAGAAGCTTACCTGAAAAGTAATTAAGAATTCATAGACTTCAAACAAGGTCACTTTGGGTACGGACATTAGGAGATAAATCTGGAAATTCTCAACAATGGGCTTTAAAATAGATTTAGGCATCTCAAGTAGGCTAAACAAGCAATAGGAAACATGCCCTTTAAATCAACTTGTGGTCCCTCATTATAAAAGGTTGGCTTATCAATATTTTGGACTCTTGGGTTAGGTAGAATTTAACCAAACGAGGGACAACACAAGGGCTATTTTTATATCAAGACGTGGCATGACATGGGCTTAGGGGTACTTGTACAGCTTTACATATCATAATATATCATGCACAATTAATCTCTTATACCTAAACCAACTATAATATAATCTAATCACATAAGCAATATTAAATAGTTTAACTAGCCAACTATGCTATAATCTAATCACACAAGCAATATTAAATAGTTTAACTAACATATCCCATTAAAATTAAACATAGCATAAAATATAACAAGGTTGCTCATTTAATAAACTTTAACACCTTTAAACACCCAAGATTATGCTTTACCCGCTCAACACCTTATAAGGCAAGTTACAAAAATTACAAGGAACCAAACAAAACCTCTAAACTGAACCTCAACACAATACACATGGCACCAACATATATACACTAAAAATACACTAATCATCACCTATGATGAAACCAAGTTTAATAGCAACACATCATTTTGGAAATATAGGAAAATACATAGCAAAACAACTTCAACACATTTGGTTTAGGCCAAACATGTATGTTTGCAACATAGGAAATTAAACACAGCAAAACACAAGCTAAAACAACTTAGTTAGCTTCCAAAACCACATTAAAAATCAAATGGGTCAAGTTAGGATTTTTACCTTAAGCTCTTAGCTTATTTTAAAAGACAAGTGGAGAACCAAATAAAGGTAAACCTGTGTAGATGAAGAACAAAATGATGGCACAAAACCGAAACATCAATGGGTAAGGGAAATGATGAAAACCGAAACCCATATGTGAATCATACTAGGGAATAAACCAAAAGTCTATTACCTTCATGATTTCACCCTTTGGAAGATGAAATCAAGCTTTGAGTCAAAACCGAAAATGGGTAGAGATGAGGTACACACGGCTTGGAAATGGAGGAAGATGCTTTCTTCCCTTGCTATGGAGTGGCACAACTTGAAGGAGATGAGGGGAACTTGGTTTTTTTCTTGAAGATGTGAAGAGAGGAGAAGAAGAGAGGAAGGTGGCGTCGGCTATGGCTTTCTTAGATAGAAAGATGAAGTTTCTTTCTCTCTTGGGTGTAGACCGACGGGTAAGGGGAAAGACTCAAGGGATTTACTTTGTTTTTCCACTTTTTTTGCCTTAGCCGTAGACTTGGAATAGGGGCAATGACTTTTTGGTCTTTGTTCCCTTCTTCCATCACAAGGAAGCAAATGGATGGTGGAGATCTATCCACCTCAAAGATATTTTTCACCTACCAATCCAATGGTAGAGAATAATTAGGTCATTACTTGAATAAATAAAATTAGAGAGCTTAAGGAAAATATTGTAAGGTCTTAAAATCATGCCCTTGATTTATTATAATAAATCCCATTTTAAAATAAAGCATATTCATCTTAAAATAAAATAATTAAGAATCTTCATTTTAGAATGCATAAAAGAATATTTCACTTAAAAGAATTAATAAAAATTACGTAAAAGTCTACGCAGTAGGACTTGGGCATTACAGTGGTGCAGGCTTACCACGGCATGCAAGGTTGGCCTGGAGGTGGGACTGGCTGAGCTGCCGTGCATGGGATTCCATGGGGGCTGTAGCTTGCTGAAGTTAAAGCAGGGGCTGTTGTAACCCTAGGACTTGAAGGAGGTGACCATGCATGAAGGTGTATAAGGTGTATTTATATAGGTGATTGAGGACCAAACGAAAAAGTGTATTATGGACCAAACTCCAAAATACAATACACTATCCAGTTTATCGCCCAGATTGACCTCTCCATGGTTAAAACAACTTTTTACAAATAAAATGACCATCCCACGAGGTTTCTAAAACCTGTAGAAATTCCACCATTAAATTTCTAACGGGATGTTATAAGTTGTCACCTACAATATAGCCATTGGAGTTTAGATAGGGTTTACGATGCTATCAAGCCCAAATCCAATTGTTCTTGGTCCAAACAAAATTTCAAGGTTTAAAAGGTTGGATAATGATGTCAGAACAAGAATTTGAGGAATTAATAGCATGTGGAAGTGATTTGATCAAGTGATTAACACAATGCTAGAAATTGGATCAAAAAGGGTTTGGAGGCCAACTTTAGTGTAACACCCCGTTCCTGGAGGTCCGAAGAGTTAGCTGTTGTAATCTAAAACCATCTCTTATCACATGTTTATATACTCCAAATTCTCCATCAAAATACAAATCTATTTATTGAAACAAAAAATATATGTTCCTCCACCAGGACACCAAATAAATAATTCAATGAAATAATTTAAAAACTCCATAAAGATTCAAAAATATCCCATAACTCCAAATACCAAATAACATAAAATCATCAAACTACTAAATAAGACTCTCAAATAAAAACTTGTACCCCCTGGCACTTATTCATCTATGATCATCAAACCATGCTAATACTTCTTACTCTTGACTTCCAACTGAGGCATCAAAATTATCTGAAAAATATTATGGAGATAAGGAGTGAGCTATCAACAACTCAATAAGCAGAGAACATATACTAGCATGTAAGCATGAGAATTTAAAGAACTCAAAATGTAGAATAAAATATTTACTTTCAAAACGCATAATCTGAAACATTTGCTTTCAGAATGCAAAACCAAAACTTGTTATAAAAAATAACAGAGCAAAACTTGAAGAAAACAGTCTTATTCAAAAATCCTTTGGCATATCAAAATCTGAGACCTCATCTTCATCATATTGAAGCATCATATCAGGATATATACCATGTTTAACCCCCGTGGTAGGGTTATAAACCACAATTATAACCCGTGGAATGGTCGTATCCACTATTATCACCTGTGGTTGGGCCATATACCATGTTTAACCCCCGTGATAGGGTTGTAAACCACAATTATAACCAGTGAAAGCGTCGTATCCACTATTATAACCTGTGGTTGCGCCGTATCCACTATTATTATCCGTGGTTGGGCCGTATCTACTATTATTACCTGTGGTTGAGCCATATCCACTATTATCACCCGTGGTTGGGCCTTATCAGAACAGAACAGAACCATCAGAATCAGATTTTAATCTGAATACAGAATCAGAATCTCATTCCAAGGTTTTCAGATACCACATCATATCAAAAACCTAATACTGAACAGCTTCAGATAACTTCACATGTTTGAAATAAACAGAATCAAAACATCTTCATTTATTCACATCAAAACTTTTAGATCTCATGCATCAAAACATCTTTATTTCATCAAAACAAAATTTTCACACAAGATTTCATATTCGCTCTCTTTGCACAGTTCAAAATCAAAATGCACAAAAAAAAAAAACCAACTCATGTCTTCACCAGTCATGACAAAAATACTCTTATCTTTCTTACGGATCTCATGAGTAATGCAGAGCAAATAACTAATGTTATTTTCACATTTCTTTTCAAAAACAAATATTTAATGCACATTTTCATAAATTAACTTCAGTTCATTTTCTTTTTATGCAAAGTCTAGCATAGGAACCTTGCTTACCTTCACTTCTTAGCTTATCAGAAATTCTCCACAACTGTACTAAACAAAAATCAATCGTCACCTATAAAATTGTCATGTAACTCCCATAAATTTGAATTTGATTCTTAAATTTAAAATACTAAAATAACCTTATATTCCTAAATGTCTAAAATTCTCTTAATCCTAAAAATACCATCACTTCCCAATTTTATCAATAATCACCTAATAAATATTCCATTAAATTCATTAGTTTCCTAAAATACTAAAACATTTTAACCCAAAAGCGTCTAAGTCCAAAGAAAAACCTATAGCCACGTGAAACTAGTTTCTTTAACAAAGGTGGTTTGGGAAAATAAACAAAATACAACCGTCTGATAGACTGAAATCAAAACTTAACGCATTTTTAAAACAAAACACATACTGATTTAGAACTAAAAAGACGTGTGGCGTGGCTTACGCAATGAGCACAGAGCACCCATGATAGAGAGCATATCGTGGTGGAACTGGATGGTTAGCAAAGACACCGTCGAGCTGAGCGGCAAGAGTGAGCGGTGGCCAGGGTGGTTGAGATGCTGGACAGTGGGTTCCCTTTGCGCCGAGGAGGAGACGTCCAAAAGGGTTCGTAGTGTGAAACTGTCGTGCTTGGAAGCGCAACCAATTGCTATGTTTTTCAAACCCAAAATAGAGGAGTTTCGGTTCACTATGTAGGTGGTTGTCCCGGCACTTTGGTGGTGGTCCAATGGTGTACGGCAAAGGAGCTGGAGCTCCAGTGATGGTCAAGTGGAGGTGGCACACGGCGAGGATGAGCTACTATCTGTGGAGATGCAGTGCATGCATGAGTTGCTTCGATTCTGTATGGGGAGGCGGCTTGAGTTCTGGATGATGTAACGGGCTAGAAAACAGAGGGGCACGGGGAGGTTTGAAGCATTGGGCACTGTCTTACGGTGGTGCATGGTGGCAGAGGGAGTTGACGGTAGCAACGGGGTGGCTGAAGAGGACAGTAGGAGTAAGAAGGTGGAGAAGAACTAGAGCTGTTAGCGTTGAGGGGTCGAGTTGGCTTCTGGCTTCCGTGGTTAGTGCACGGCAGTTCCCGAAACGTGAAAGCGACAGCATGTTTGTACGAGGGAGAGATAGAAGGAGATTTCTACGTGCATGTGAGGTTATACGTGTATATATATAGGAAATAGTTAAACCCTAGAGAAAGCGAGAAGAAGAGATGTGCATGAAGTGGGATCAGAAAGAAAAATCTCATGGACGTGGGCTTTTTGGTCCATTTCGAAAATTGGGCCCATGACTAGAAGTGAATAAAAAAATAAATGGGCTCTTCCCTAAGTTTTGGGCCTCGACTCATCCTAAAAGAAATATACTTGTTTCATAAATTCCTCAGCCTTTAAAAATATTTTCTATGTGACCCAAAAATATCTAAAGATTTTAACTAACATGGCAAGCCCAATAAAAATTCGATATCTGCCAAATGAAAAATCTTAGGCCCGTACTCTCTTCCAAAAAAGATTTACTCATAATCCCAAATGTGCTTTCCATACCTATAAACCCAAAAATTGTAGAAAGCGGCCTTGGTGTTGGGTCCTAGTGTTACATTTAGGGTTTGGAGAAACCATTTAGGGTTTCGGTTTTCAACCAAGTTTTTGGGGTTTCAATTGGATTCCAACCATTTAGGGTTTCACAAGGGTTGAAACCCTCTTTGGTTTGGCATAATTTGGTTGATCAGATGGAAAACAGGGTTTTGCTTCAATTGGATTCCAACTATTTAGGATTTCACTAGGGTTGAAACCCTCTTTGGTTTGCCACAATTTGGTTGATCAGATGGAAAACATGATTTTGCTTAGGTGGCATGATCTCACACCTTGATTCTTTCACAATTCATCTCATTGTTTCTCTTTGTGCCAAGTGTCCAATACTATTCACCAAGTGTGGCAAAGATCCTATGAAGTGTCCAATACTATTCACCAAGTGTGGCAAAGATCCTGCCAAGTGTCCAAATAAAACTTCTTTAACTTAATTTGGACATTCACACTGTAATTTTGAAACACTGCACTAGACTGCTATAGAGGTTACTATTAACTCCAGGAAAGTGAAACATAAACATTGTACTGGAAAATCCTAAATATTCATACAAATCTAATTGTGCAACTCGTTTATTGAAATTCAATCCTAAAGTGTCTTGAAATAAGCAAAACACGTTTTCGAACAAGCGCTTTGCCCGAAGACTAAAAATGAGATTATTGCACCATAAAATTCTAAATAATCAACTGAGTCTAATGGCACTGACCATCTCTGAAACTGACACCTCTAACTACTGCAAATAAATAAAAATTGTGCTTCTGGCACCATAGTGAGTGATAACTCTGACTATACTAACAGACTAAAACCTACGCGATTGGTCGAACTGTGAAAACTTATGGTGTTTTCACAAGGTTCCAAAAGCTTATAGAAATTCTACAATTGAATTTCTAGCAGGCAGTTACAGAAGTGATTTAATTAAGTGATTAAATACAATCCTAAAAATCGAATCCATTAGGGTTTTGAAATCAAGTTTGGGGTTTCAATTGGGTTTTAAGTATTTAGGGTTTCACTAGGGTTGAAACCCTATTTCGTTCGGCACAAAATGAATGATTGGATAGAATAGTGTTTTATTTAGGTAGCATGATCTCATGACACCTTGATTTCCTTTACATTTCCATCTCCTGGTTCCTCTTGGTGTTAAGTGTTGAATACTATTCACCAAGTGTGGCGAAGATTTTTCCAAATGTCCAAATAAAACTTCTCTAACCTAATTTAGACATTCCACACTGTGATTTTGAAAACACTGCACTTGGTGCTACTATCGAGGTTACAATTCATTCCGGAAAACTGAAAAATAAACTTTGTACTGAAAGATCCTAAATAAATATACTAACCTAATAGAACAATTTATTTATCAAAATTCAAGTACCTCGAAATAATCAAATGTGTTTTCGAACAAACATTTCGTCTGAAAAATTAAAATGAGTTTATTGCATCATAAAATCTTAATTATTCAAACGAAACTAATGGCGCTGACCATATCCCATTCTGACACTTCTAGGTACCTCAAATAATTAAAATCGCACTTCTAGCACCATAGTGAGTGATAACATTGACTATTATGACAGACTAATACTTACACGATTGGTCGATTCTTGAAAATTTACCAAGTTTTCACGAGGTTCCTAAAACCTATATAAATTTCACCATTGAATGTCTAGCGAGGTATTATAAGTTGTCACCTACAACATAGTTGTACCTCTAGCCATTGAGAGATAGTTGGACGTTATTAGGGTAATTATTATCTCGTGATTATATCGCATGTTATTTTATTAGATTAAATAAGGATCATTTTAAAAATAAACGTTGCATATTGAAATATTTAACACTCGTAAATATTACGTTGACTTTCAATTTATGGAGATATTTTAAGGGTAGTGCTAGTGTGCTATCCAGCTTTGACTGCTGGACATGCCCACTAGTACAAATGTAACGCCCCAAACCCGGTTGGTCTAGAGAATTACTACCTGTCTCTTGAGAAATTATTTCCCAACACAACTAAAATAAAACTCCAAAACTTTATTAGCAAAACTCAATCTCATATATTCTAAATAACCATATTGAAAATTCCACAAAGTCATTACCGCAGCAAAATAAACTAAGGTGTCCACAATCTCCCGGTAGTCAAAACAAATAATCTAACAATTTCATAAGTCTTACTAAACCCAAGACATAATTAAACCTCAAAGACATTAAAACTAAAGAACATCAAAATTCCTTCTTCTAACATCATCTCCTTAGCTTAAACACGTTCTCCAATCTAATCCTGGTCCTCAGTTGGACTCTCCACATCATCTGAAAAATATTATAATGATAGGGGGTGAGTTATCAACAACTCAACAAGCAGAAGACATATGCTAGCGTGCAAACATGAGCATTGACAAAGTACAATATGCAGAACAAAATATTTTACAGAGTTATCATGCAAAACAAAACATGTTTACCAAAAGTAACAGAGCGATGGTTTTAAGACAAGTAAAACCCTTAATACTTTGGCATAACATAAACTGAGTATCATCATCAGATCAAAACAAAGCATCACACAGAGCAGAGACCATGTTTCACCCCCGTGGTAGGGTTGTGCTAATCCCAGTGGCCAAACCAGGCAGAAACAAAGGTGAAATCTTTCCTTTATTCTTCTCGGAGCCTCGAGTGTGCACACAGGAAAGACCACAATAAAACCACTTTGTTTCCAAAGTGGGTGCACTCAGAGACAGAGAAGTTGGTACCAACCCAAACAGAGCAGAGCATAACAGAGCAGAGCAAAGCAGAGACAGAGTCAGAGTCAGATACAAATACTAGTACACCATGCCAAAGGTTTTCAGATGTTATATCAAAATCATATAGAGTACCAAAACAGAATTAGACAATTTACACACACTGACAACAAAAGCCAGAACATCTTTACAAATAAATGCACAATTTTCCATATTCTCAATATTGCTCCCTTTTTCAGATTTCAGAAAAACACATGATAAAATTTAGCTCATGTCTACACAATGCAAGTCAGAACATATTTTCCATTTTTCACACAGATTTGATGAAAAATGCAGATAAGCGACCGAGGTTGATCTTTGTTTTCCCAAGTTCACATTACATCATAAAATATGCAAGTTTTCATAAAGTCAACCTCAGTCTTTTAACTTGTATAAAACCTAGCATAAGAAGCCCATTTACCTGATTCCTGCAGTCTATTATTTATGCCTTGAATACGGTCTCTATCCGTCTCGTCACCTATTCATAAAAATATATATAAACTAAGTATTAAAGTCCAATAACACAAAATTGGTCTAAGAGAATTTATGTAACACCCCGTATTTTAGTGTATTTTTTTTAATTGAAAGATTATTTGTTATTAATTTAAAATTTATTCTCTTGTTTTAAAATTGTTGGATTTTTAGTTGTGTTATTTTTATGATTTTAATTTTGTGAAAATTATTTTTGAAGTGCTTTCTCTAAATTAAATATTTTTATGCGTTTAAATTTCTTCTCAAATTAAATTAACTTGTTGTGGGGTTTAATTATTTATTTTCATTTTAATCATTACGTTTGAATTATTTTATTTTACTTGTTGTATTAAAATCGTTTCCGTTGGATCTTTTTTTTGTGACCCAAGATTTGAGGATTGGACCTCATTTCTTTCCCTACATTTTCTCTTTCCTCTTTTCTTTTTCTTCTTTTCTTCTTTTCCTTTTTTTTCTTTTTCTTTTGTTTTCCTCCACCCTGCTTCCCGCGCGGACGTCTCTCTCTCTCTCTCTCACGCCGTGCAACCGTTCCTCACCCAGCCCGCCGCCGTCGCGCCGTCGTGCGCAACACCGCCCACCCCATCGTGCTCCCCACCAGCCGACGACCTCCCCCTCCGATTTCCAGCCCCAACTGTGCCTCTGTTAGCCTCCACGCACCACACGAAGCCGCGACATTCCTTGCCCCGCTGCGCCGCCGTCGCGCCACCTCCGGCCACCATCTTCTCACCACATCATCCTCGACCTTCTAGCAACCCAATGGACCCAACCCCACCTCCGATCTGTCACCGGTGAAGCCCCACCATCAACATTTCTGTTTTGGGTGTTTTTGCACTTCAACCGCCTATTGCGCCGCCACCCACGGCCAACCACCACCATCACTAACTTCACCAACATTCCTAAGCCCTACCCTATCAATCTTGGGTCTTCGTTTACACCCGTTCAAAAGTGGGTTTTTGAGACCCTCGGCCACAGTGCATTTGGCACTGTTTTGTTGCTGCGTTGCCGCTTCTAGCACCTCCGTGATCTTTCAAAAATTATATTATAGCATTGTAAGTATTTTTCCCAAAGAACTTTTGAGATTTAAATGTATTTCTGCGCTAATTCATATTTATTGTGAATTTGTTGGTTGTGCCGGACTGAGTCCGAGGAGTAAAGGGGGGGTCAGTTGGATTGATGGTTGAGAGAATTTTTAGAGGGGAATTAATTTTCTTTGTCGAGTGTAGTTTAATGTTTGGAGGTATTAGTTTATATTTTCTGTTATGGAGTTGTGAATGAGAAGAAGTGTGCTTTGTTTAGTGTTGGTTAAATTGTTAGTAATTGTTTGGGACTGCGAACTGTTGGAATAAGTGTGAATTATTGGAATTTGAATTGGCATTGGTCCTGATGCTTGTATTGGACAATACTGAGATTGGTATAGAATATTTTGGGTCTAAGTGAGGGCTGTCCGGATTGTTATTTGGCTGTTGGAGTTTGATTAAACTTGCTGAATTATGATCTAGAGTTTGGGTCTTGAGTTGTCTAAGATCAATTTTGTGCTGTTGGACTTTAATATTTAGTTAATATTATTTTTATGAATAGGTGACGAGACGGATAGAGACTGTATTCAAGTCCTAGATAATGCGCTGCAGGAGTCAGGTAAGTGGGGTTCCTATGCTAGGTTTTATACAAGTTAATAAGACTGAGGTTGATTTTATGAAAAACTTGCATATTTTGTGTTGTGTTGGGAACTTGTGAAAATAAAGATCAACCTCGGTCACTCATCTGCATTATTCATGAAATCTGTGTGAAAAAAGAAAAATATGATTTGGCATGCATTGTGTAGACATGAGTTAAATTCTGTCATGTGGTTTCTGAAATCTGAAAAATGAGCGATATTGAGAATATGAAAAGTTGTGCATTTATTTAGAAAGATGTTCTGACTTTTGTGTTCAGTGTGGGTAAACTGTCTGATTCTGTTTTGGTACTCTGTATTATTTGATATAACATTTGAAAACCTTTGGCATAGTGTACTGGTTTTCGTATCTGACTCTGTCTCTGCTTTGCTCTGCTCTGCTCTGTTATGCTCTGCTCTGTTTGGGTTGGTACCAACTTCTCTGTCTCTGAGTGCACCCACTTTGGAAACAAAGTAGTTTTATTGTGGTCTTTCCTGTGTGCACACTCGGGGCTCCGAGAAGAATAAAGGAAAGATTTCACCTCTGTCTCTGCCTGGTTTGGCCACCGGGGTTAGCACAACCCTACCACGGGGGTGAAACATGGTCTCTGCTCTGTTTGATGCTCTGTTTCGATCTGATGATGATATTTAGTTTATGTTATGCCAAAGTACTATGGATTTTATTTGTTTTAAAACCATCGCACTGTTACTTTTGAAAATATGTTTTGTTCTGCATGTTAACTCTGGAAAATATTTTGTTCTGCATGTTCTACTTTGTAAATGCTCATGTTTGCACGCTAGCATATGATTTCTGCTTACTGAGTTGTTGATTACTCACCCCCTATCATTATAATATTTTTCAGATGATGTGGAGAGTCCAAATGAGGACCTGGATTAGATTGCTGTTTGTGTTTAATCTGTGGAGATGTTGGTAGAAGAAGGACTTCTGGTGTTCTGAGTTTTAATCTCTTTGAGTTTTAGTAATATCTTGGGTTTCATTAAGATTTATGAAATTATTGGTTGGGTTGTTATGACTACCAGGAGGTTATAGACCCCTTTGATTTATTATTATTGCATTAAAGATTGTGTGGAGTTTGTAATGAGATTATTGAGAAGGTTTGAGATTGATTTCATTTAAGAAGTTTTTGGAGATTATTCTTCGAATGTGTTGGGAGACATGATTATGAGTGACAAGTAGTAATTCTCTAAGCCACCCTGGTTTGGGGCGTTACAATTTAAGACACAATTTCTAGACCATATTTCAGCAAATTTAATCCAACTCAAGCAACCAAACAACAATCTGGACAGCCCACACTTCAACCTAAAATATTCTATATCAATCTCAGTATTGTCCAATACAAGCATCAAAACCAATGTCAACTTAAATCATCACTAACTCACACTTATTTCAGCCGCTCGTAATCCCAAACAATCACCAACAATTTAACCCAAAACAACACTACACATTGCACATTTCTTTTCGTTCACAACTCCATAACAGAAAACAAAACCCAACACTTCAAAATATTAAACTGCACTCGACAAAATAAAATTCCCTTTTAAATATTTCTAAAACACCAAATAATCCAAACTCAGAACATTCCAACACATGAAGTTCGCTTATACAAAGAAATGCGCAGAGAACAGCCCACAGACTACTCTAAAATGAAAACATGACCCATAAATTCTATTGAACTGACTAGAGCTGGAGGTGTGTGTGTGTGCGTGCAAGAAACAGAGAACAAGAATAGCCTACCTACGGAAGCTAAATTCTCCAGTAGTGGCTTCAAAGGTTACACGAAGAACAAACCCGAGAACCACAAAACGCAATACCCAAATCCGCATGGCAACAACAAAACTGCAATTATGAGGAAGAGAGGGTCGGCTGAGAGGGTGAAAAACAAAGTCTTGGTTGCAGAATAAAAGAGAGGGAGAAGAAGTTATACCTGAAGACTAAGCGCAGTGCAAGAAGGAGAGAAGAGCCAAGTCTTGTAAGGAGAACACCAACTGCCGCACAAGAGAGACGCGAGAGAGAAACCCTGTGTTCTGCTGCAATGGAGAGATGCGACAGATGAGAAATTGATTTTGAGGAAAAACCGAAAGTGAGGAGGTTTAGGGCATGAGAATCGGAACCCACTTCAAAGAACCAAAGACATGGAAATAAAATGAAACCGGAAGGAAATGATAAATATGGGAGAGAGAGATGCGAGGGGGGGGGGGAAACTGAAAGAAAAGAAACAGAAATGAGAAAGAGAGGGAAAAGAAATCGGGAGCTGGGGAAGAACACTTACCCCAAAACGGCGTCGTTCGCACACCTCCAAGAAACGGGCTGGGCCCTCAAGCACGGTCCGGGCCTCACAACGCCTGGGCCTTACAACAAATTTCACATTTTATTTTTTTATTTTTTTTCTTTGCATTTTTTAACATATTTAAATATTTAAAAAAAATACACCAATACACTGATAGTCACTTCCTTAATTAGTAAGAAAAAAAAAATTAAATGCATGAGCTATCAAAATGAAAGGGCAAAATGAGACCGCGCACAACATTATCCATATTTTAAGGCCACAAAAAGTAGTTGGTACCTAAGTCCTCGCGACACAACTTCACGGTTGCTAGATCTCTTGCTCGGTCTACCTGGACGTTCTTCGGCCTCCATTCATTCTTCCAACACAATCACAGCATATTTGGTATGTGAATATATTATTCTCACGATCTAGCTGTAAATTCTTCTGGCAACATGTAATTCTTTTCAGAAACAATTTATTCGGTCTCGGTAATTTGATCTAAATTCCTTTTCTATTACTTTTGTGAAGAAGTCTTTTCCTTCTCTGTTCTGAAGCAAACCTAAATACTGTTTTTCATTTCTATTAATATTCATGAAACCCACTATGGATTTAATCTCCCTTTTGTTAAGATGAAATCAGTGCTATATTTTGAATAACAGTGCCAACCATTCTGGATGTGATCTACTCATAAGTGTACTTAAGGCGTTAAAAAATATTAATTCTCCTCTCGATCTGCTTTCGTTGTGCAAATAGAGTACTGGTATAGATAAAACCATCTGGGTCATGTTCTCTTTCAATTATGCTGTTGGGAAAGGGAAACACGATTTTGTACAGTTGTACTGTAGCAAATAATTGGCATATTATACAGTTCTGTTTCGCGTCGTTTGAATGTAATTAGCTTTATCAATACGCCAATTATATACAGGATTCTTTGGTCAGAGTGCATTATTTGCTAATTAGAACGTACACCCACTGAAAGTTCACCAAATATTGGTCATCATCTTTTAGCAGAGACGCCTACTGCTACATCTATCGTATAATCTTGTCGTTGTATTACAATGGCGGAATCCTCGTTGTGTAAGAAGAAACTAGAAGGCAAAGTCGCGATAGTCACAGGTGGTGCTAGTGGCATCGGGGAGGCGACCGCACATGTTTTTGCCAAGCATGGAGCACGTATGGTGGTGATTGCTGATCTCCAAAAAGAACTAGGCCAGCAGGTGGCCAAATCTATTGGCTTGAACCATTCCACATACATCCATTGTGATGTTACTGATGAAGAGCAGGTCAAAGCCATGGTAGAATGGACGGTCAAGAACTATGGGCAGCTTGACATCATGTTTAGTAATGCAGGGATTTTTGGTAGGTCGGATCAGACCGTACTCGACCTGGACTTGTCGGCTCTTGACCATCTATTTGCGATCAATGTGCGCGGCATGGCCGCATGTGTAAAGCATTCAGCACGTGCTATGGTTGAAAGGGGTGTGAGGGGGACCATCGTGTGCACCGCAAGTATAGCAGCAAGCCGAGGTGCAACACAAAAAACCGATTACTATATGTCAAAGCACGCAGTGCTTGGGCTTGTTCGATGCGCAAGCAGGCAGCTAGGGGAGCATGGCATTAGGGTGAACTGTGTATCACCCGGTGCAGTTGCAACCCCACTGGCATGCAGTTCATTTGGAATGGATGCAGAGCAATTGGAGAAGGCATTTGAACCGCATTCAAGCTTAAAAGGAGTTGCACTGAAACTGGGACATGTGGCGGATGCTGTACTCTTTCTTGCGTCTGATGATTCTGGATTTGTCAATGGACATGACCTATTGGTTGATGGGGGCTGGCTTGACTAGCAAAATCAAGACGAGCATTAAGGATTCAACCTTCAAGATTCCAAGACACTAATACTACCGTCTGGAGATTAAATGCTTTAATAATATGTACGATCGTCCAATAAAATATAATGTCTCAGGGTTTGATTTCAGATTTGCAAATAGAATTTCACTACTACAACGTATTTGAGTTTTTGTGTCGGTTTAAAATTTGTGACAGTCACTAAATCGTTATAAAGATATTATTTGTAACACCTGGGCCCAGTGCGAAGTTGTTTTCAAAAATTTTGGATTTTTTATGCGTGAAAAAGCCCCCTTATTATTTCACTAGTCGAGAGAAAAAACTTTATTTATTTATTTTTTTTGAATTGGCCAAATAGCCTAAGCTGTAGGATATCGTATCAGAATCCACGACGTGCACGTTTGCATGCACGTCTATTTTTCCGTTAGGTTAATAGAACCATTATTTATTCATAATTTTTTTTCCACTTCAATAGCAGTTCACGCAAAGACTCATTTTGCTTCGACCACCTGCAACCCTAGACTAGGTTACCACCCCTTCTCGACGCACCACCGGCCTCTAGTCCTCGTCCAGGAAGCATCCAGCAACTGGAGTAAACTGCGGCGGCACTACACCAGTGCACATTACGGCTTCCATCCCACGGCACAACAGCCATTTCACCGCCCAAAACTCTCACTACCCCATACAGAATCGAAGCAACCCGTGCATGCACGGCATCTCCACGGATCGCGGCTCTTCCGCCGTACACCACAGTCACCATCTTTAACCTGTTTTTCCCACAACCTCCATGCATGAAGCCGCCAGCGTCATTACAGTGAACCCAAGCCCCACTGCACGAAACTAAATCACCCAGAAGAAAACCACCGTGATTGCCACCGTTCAGCCTTGGTGCAACACCACAGCTCGCCCACAATACTGCCTTGCATCATCGTACCCCACACAATCTCATTATCCCCTGTTTTAGCCACCGAAAACAGAGCAACACAGCCCGGTGCCCTTGTCGTTCAACGCCACCACCCACGCTGTTACCTCAGCCACCGTGGTACAACTCCCACTGCCCAGCCACCCTGCCTCCTCCAGGGTCAAACAAACACTGAAGAAACCTTTGTTTTTGTCCCTGAAAACATAGCAAATGCCCAGCCACCCTGCCTCCTCCATGGTCAAACAAACAATGATGAAACCTCTATTTTGGTCCCTGAAAACAGAGCAAATTTCTTTATAGCTTGCTGCTGTTCGACGCAAACCAGCCGAGCGACGCCGCCGCCAACCTCTTCCACGACACCGCCACCGCACAGAGAGTATCGTTGGGCGTTGCACTCCATCGAAGTTCGTCACTCTCCTCTCGGTAAGCTACCCCCCGAACTCAACTCTCCTCTCCGTCCCTCTCTGTCTCTCTCTCCCTCTCTCACTCTCTCTCTCTCTCTTGCTCATCTCTCCCCCTCTCTCTCTCTCTCAATCTTAGAGATCTGCCACCGCGTGGACCACCTTCGACCTCCGCCCAGCTCTGTCGTTGCATCTCTCGTTCTCTTCTCGGTGAGTATCTCGTGCCCTGCCTCGCCGACTGTTGCACCGTAAACTCATTCAACGTTTTCTCAAGAATTTACTTAAAGTTAGTTTTTCATATTTTTGGATATGAAATTACAATATTACCCTTGTTATTGGGTGGTTTCAATTTGGTATTATGTTTATATTAAATCTGTTTTTTTTTACATGGTCTTTGTGGGAAGTATAATAGTGAGAGGAATTAAGTGGATATTGATGGTTTTAGAAAATGATGATATTATAGGAATTATGAGAATTTTAGGTTTGTAGCTTTAAAATAGGTTTTTTTAGTATTTTAAGTTTAAATATCGAAATAAGTGGTTGATTGGAAATTTACGGGAATTACTTGATTATTTTATAGGTGACGATTAATTATTGTTCAACATTTTGAGGATAATTTTGAAAAAGCTAAGAAGTCCAGGTAAGCGGGGTTCATATACTAGTTTTGCATAAAAGAAATGAAATGAGGTTGACTTTGAAAATATTCATGTTTATTTTTGAAAAGAAATCTAAAAACGACCTCAGATGTTTGTTCTGTATATGCATAAACTCTATAAGAGAAAGTATTTTTTGTCATGACTAGTGTAGAATTGAGCTAATTTTGTGCATTCTGTTTCTGAACTATGCAAAAAGAGTGAATATGAAAATTTAAAAGTTTTTTTTGCTATGAATAAATGAAGATGTTTTGGTTTATGTTTATTTCGAACAAATGAAATGATCTAAAGCTATTCAGTATTTTGTTTTGATATGATGTGTCATCTGAAAACCTTGGCATGAAGTTCTGATTCTGTATCTAAATGTGATCTGATTTCGATGGTGTTCCGTTTTGTTTCTGATAAGGCCCAGCCACGGGTATAATGGTGGTTTATAACCCTACCACGGGATGAAACATGGTATACGGCCCAGCCACGGGTATAATGGTGGTTTATAACCCTACCACGGGGGTGAAACATAGTATACGGCCCAGGCACGGGTATAATGGTAGTTATAACCCTACCACGGGGGTGAAACATGGAATACGGCCCGGCCACGGGTATAATGGTGGTTTATAACCCTACCATGGGGGTGAAACATGGTATACGGCCCAGCCACGGGTATAATAGTGGTTTATAACCCTACCACGGGGGTGAAACATGGTATTTGTCCCGATGTGATGCTATGAGATGATATGAATTTAATGTTTCAGTTTAGATATGCCAAAGGATTTTCTTTTTGGGAACAAGTTTGCTTTTCTGAAAATTTCGCTCTGATGTTTTGTAACAAGTTTTGTTTATGCATTCTGAAAGAAAATATGTTGTTTCTGCATTTTGAAAGTAAATGTCTTGTTCTGTATACCGAACTTTATAAATGCTCATGTTTACATGCTAGTATATGCTCTCTGCTTACTGAGTTGTTGATAACTCACCCCTTATCTCCACAATATTTCAGATATTATGATGGTTCAGCTGAGGATCAAGATTATGAGGTATTGGGTGAGATGATTTAAGTGTAGTGGTTCAAGCATAGGAAGCTTTTTATGAGTATTGTCCAATTTTATTAAGAAATTTTATTGTGTTATGATGACTTGACATTTTGAAAAATTGGTTATATTAAGGAAATTAGATTGAATCGAATTTTCTATATGATATTGGGAATTTGGAGTCTATTTTTATATTGTTGGAATGTGAGTTTAAGTGTTAGGAAGTAACTCTCCGACCCGTGCGGGACTGGGGCGTTACATTATTAGTGACGTCAGAATATTATTTGAACAACGTTCCCATGTATAAAAATTACGTTCAATCATCCATAAGTTTTAGAGTTGAATATGTTCGAATGTATCATTTGACCTGCGAAAATATATTATAAGTTCGAATGTATATTTATATGTTCAAACAATGTATGTTGAAATTTATTCGAACGTTAATGTAGGATTTACGTGCAAACGTAATGTTTTAAAATTAAATTTATATTGTTTGAATGAATTACATTCAAATGCAATGAGTGTAAGGAGAACATTTATGATCTATCGTGCTCACGCGATTTCTTCTAGTGTGCACAATATGCCCTATTGTGCGAACGTCTCTGCTTAATGTTCAAATCTATGATCATGATTTGGAATTTTTAAATTTAAATATCTTGACCAAAATAAGCAACATACTATTGGAAGGAAATTAAAAATAAAAAATTTAAAGAGAAATAAAATACATACATACAAAATATATTAATTGATACCATTTATTAGCCAAGATAGTTCAAACATCACCTAAGAAAGTGCAAATGTTACCTAAGATAGTTTGAACGTCATTACAAATAGTTCTAACAACATTAAGATAGTTCAAAAATCACCCAGATCATTTGAATGTTACCCAGATAGTTCGAGCATTGTTGTGCTGAATATAACTGGTCTCCTCGGCCAATGGCCGAGATGTAAGGTCCCTGACTGAGATGAAAGGCTCTCGATCGGGATGATAGACCCCTCTCACCAACCTACCGAGTGGTAAAGCTACTCGTCTTTGCTAGTTGTTGCCCACGATGTCATGTAGGTTGGTTGCTTAAGTTGGTCATTTAGACTGGTCGTGGTCGTTTAAACTCAACTTTCATCGCCCAAACAAGTCGCCCAATCCTGGCCGCCCTTGGGTCTCCTCGCCTACTGAGAGGAAAGAAAATTTCTAACGCCCTGGTCCCACACGGGTCGGAGAGTTACTTCCTATCACTTAAACTCACATTTTAACAATATAATTATAGACTCCAAACCCTAATATCATATAGAAATTTTGATTCAAACTAATTTCCTCAATATAACCAATTTTTCAAAATGCCAAGTCATCATAACACAATAAGATTTCTTAATAAAAAAGCCAATACTCATAAAAACTTTCTAGCTTAATCCATTATAGTTAAATCATCTCACCCAATGCCTCATAATTTTGAACCTCATCTAAATCATCAAAACATCTAAAAAATATTGTAGAGATAAGGGGTGAGTTATCAACAACTCAGTAAACAGACAACTTATACTAACATGTAAATATGAACATTTATAAAGTTTGGTATGCAAAACAAAATATTTACTTTCAGAATGTAGAAACAACATATTTACTTTCATAATACATAAACAAAATTTGTTACAAAACATCAGAGCGAAACTTTATTATTAAAAAATATTTCGGCATATCGTAAACTGAGACATCATCTTCATATCATATTAGAGCATTGCATTGGGTCATATACCATGTTTAACTCCCGTGGTAGGGTTATAAACCACCATTATACCCGTGGATGGGCCGTATGCCATGTTTAACCTCCGTTGTAAGGTTATAAACCATTATTATACCCGTGGTGGGCCATATACCATTATTATACCCGTGGCAGGGCCTTAACAGAAATACAACAGAACATCATCGGAACCAAATCCTATTCAGATACAGAATCAGAAATTCAAGCCAAGGTTTTCAGATGCCACATCATATCAAAATCGAATACTAAACAGCTTCAAATCATTCCATATGTTCGAAATAAATAGAATCGAAACATGTTCATTTATTCACAGCAAAAACATTTAGATTTTCATACTCCCTCTTTTTGCATAGTTCAAAAACATAATGTAAAAATTAGCTCATGTCTACACTAGTCATGACAGAGAATATTTTCTCTTATATAGAATTTATGCATGTGTAAAACAAACATCGTAGGTCATTTCCAGATTTCTTTTAAAAAACAAACATGCTTATTTTCAAAGTCAACCTCATTTCATTTCTTTTGTGCAAAACTAGTATATGAACCCCGTTTACCTAGATTTCTTAGTTTCTTAGAATTTCTTCACAAGTGCTGAATGAAAATCAATCACCTTTAACAAATAGTCACATAACTTTCGTAAATTTCCAATCAACCACGTATTCCGATATTTAAGCCTAAAATGCTAAATTAACCTATTTTGATACCTAAAAACCAAAAATTCTCATAATTCCTAAAATACTATAAATTCCCAAATTCCTCAATATCTACTTAATTTTTCAAGCTAAAACATTAAATTCTAACTTATTTACTATTGGGGTCCAACTATACAGTATAAAATTGGATAACAAAATTATATCAAAATCTATTAAAGTAGATAAAGCAAAAATATCATTTAATTAAAATATACTTAATTAGTTTTAAAGTATTTAAAATAAAATTAAAATCTTATTATTCTCTTCTGAAATTGGTTGTAAAATACTTAAACCTACTCTTTCGACAAATTTCTCTGCCCCATAAAAGGATTCCACCTAATCCAAAAATATTTAAAGATTTTCACTTAATAAGCAAGCCTAATAAATATTTGATATCCTCCAAAAATAAACATTGGGCATGGGTGTTACATCCTCCTCCCCTTAAAAAACATTTCGTCCTCGACATTTGCTAGCACCACAAACAAAGCCTAAATATTTATCCGCCACAACCATTCAATACCTATCCCAATCTTCAATCATATTGTCGAACCTAATATTCCAAAACTTTAACCTTCCAACATATATAAGCCCGACGCCTCCCATAGTTTCCCTAGATATACACATTCGTGCATATTGCATTGCTTATCATACACTTTGAAAGGTCTGAATCATGTCTAAAATATAAACCTCATTAATGCAATTAAAAACCTAATAATAAATCTCAAATTCTCCACATATTGTAATAACCTCACACAAATAGTAAAATAAACTCTCAAACTATCATATCACCAAAAATCACGCGTCTGTTGCGCACTTTAACAACTTGTACTCCTAAACACATTGTATCTCCATCAAGTCCACCTAAATGGAACTAACCTCCACGTTTAACCAGTTGATACATTTTTAAAACCAGATCTAAATTCACAAATTATAGTCACATGTTTGTAGCCTCAAAAACATCAATATCATAAGTCTAAACCTCAAGTTACAAACCAAAACTCGTTCCAAGAAGTCAACCTGAAATATAAACGTAAAATGTTGTCCGAATCATTTCCTATTGTCCATAGAATATGTCTATCGAAACTACAATATCAAATGTCATAAAAAAAATCGTTTCCCTAAAATATGCAAAATCTAAACCCTCATATTTCGTGGGACATATTGCATTGGTCCGCAAGTGTGAAAACCTTACATATCATCCAAAATCATATCTGGCTGTCCGCAAAATTCTAAGACCTTAAATCTCATCAAAATCACCTTTAAAAATATGCATCATCTCTAAACCTCAGATTTCGAAAAACTCATTCCTTAAAATATGCAGAATCTCAAACTTTAAATATCATCATACACCTTATTATATTTTGTAGAATCTCATACCTTGAATTTCATCACACTCATTTATACTTTTGAACACTCTCTTTCATTTTTAGTCACGTTCAGATCCGAAATATTTCGTAACTGACGACGAGGTGGGATCTGGAAAACTTGCATTTTAATAAACGTTTCAAAATATAGAGTTCGTATAAACATATGCAGATGGTTTTAGCTATAAAACGAATATGTATATAATATTTTGAATTTAAAAAAGCACCTATATATATATATAATGTACACGCAACCATAGTAACAATATATATCCAAAATCTAAACCTTTAATCTTATCAAAGTCAATTTGTAAAGTCCACAGCATGAGTCTACAGAATTTAAAACCTCAATCGTCACGAAATCAGTTATTAAAATCTACAAAATCCAACACCTCAAATTCCATAAGACATCTTTCCTAAAGCCTGAAGATTCTAATACCTCCAATACCAACAAGATTTTTCCTTACAGTCTGCACATTAAACATCAAACCTGAAAATTATTTCCAAAATTCCCTGATAACCGAAAACACCATATCCTATAGTCTATAGAACTTCAAACCTGTCTTTCAGCCAAACTTCTGTCAACTTCAAAATCTAAACCTTAATTCATATCCAAGTCATATCCTACAACCTACAGAATAAGCCTACCAAATCTAAAACCTGAAATGTCATGAAAATCATTTCTTACAATCTGCAAAATCTAAATCCTCAAACTTCTATACCTCCAATCTGAAATTACTTCTTAAAACACACAGATATCTAAACCTCATATGTTTATAGTCTGCAGAACCTCAAACCTGGTTCTGATACCAACTGTAACGCCCTGGTCCCACACAGGCCGGAGAGTTACTTCCTATCACTTAAACTCACATTTCAACAATATAATTTTAGACTTCAAACCCCCACTATCGTATAGAAATTTTGATTCAAACTAATTTCCTTAATATAACCAATTTTCCAAGATGATAAGTCATCATAACACAATAAAATTTCTTAATAAAAAAAAAGCCAATACTCATAAAAACATTTTATGCTTAATCCACTATACTTAAATCATCTCACCCAATGCCTCATAATCATGATCCTCAGTTGAACCATCAAACTATCTGAAAAATATTGTAGAAATAAGGGGTGAGTTATCAACAACTCAGTAAGCAGAGAATTTATACTAGCATGTAAATATGAGCATTAATAAAGTCTGGTATACAGAACAAAACATTTACTTTTAGAATGCAGAAACAACATATTTACTTTCCAAATGCATAAACAAAACTTATTAAAAAACATCAGAGCGAAACTTTCAAAAAATTTTGTTATCAAAAAATATTTCGGCATATCATAAGCTGAGACATCATCTTCATGTCATATTGGAGCATTGCATCAGGACATACACAATGTTCAAATCCCGTGGTAGGGTTATAAACCATCATTATACCCATGGCTGGGCCGTATACCATGTTTAACCCTCATGGTAGGGTTATAAAACACCATTATATCCGTGGTTGGGTCGTATACCACAATTATACCCATGGGAGAGCTTTAACATAAATAAAATAGAACATCATCGGAACCAGAACATATTCAGATACAGAATCAAAAATTCATGCCAAGGTTTTTAGATGCCACATCATATCAAAACCGAATACTGAGCCGCTTCAGATCATTTCATATGTTCGAAATAAACAGAATCAAAACATCTTCATTTATTCATTGCAAAAATATTTATATTTTCATATTCACTCTTTTTGCACAGTTCAGAAACAGAATGCATAAAATTAGCTCATGTCTACACCAAACATGACAGAAAATACTTTCTCTTATATAGAATTTATGCATATGCAGAACAAACATTGGAGGTTGCTTTCAGATTTCTTTTAAAAAACAAACATGCTTATTTTCAAAGTCAACTTCATTTCATTTCTTTTGTGCAAAACTTGTATATGAACCTCGTTTACGGGGACTTTTTAGCTTTTCAGAATTTCTTCACATGCTGAACGAAAATCAATCACCTATAACAAAGAGTCACATAACCTCCGTAAATCTCCAATCAACCACGTACTCCGATATTTAAGCCTTAAATGCTAAATTAACCTATTTTAATACCTCAAAACCAAAAATTCTCATAATTCATAAAATACTATAAATTCCCAAATTCCTCAATATCCACTTTATTTCTTCAGCTAAAACATTAAAGTCTAACTTATTTACTAGTTAGGTCCAACTATACAATATAAAATTGGATAAAAAAATTATATCAAAATCTATTAAAGTAGATAAAGCAAAAATATCATTTAATTAAAATAGAATTAATTAGTTTTAAAGTATTTAAAATAAAATTAAAATCTTATTATTCTCTACTGAAATTGGTTGTAAAATACTTAAACAAGTAGTTTGAAAACATAAATATTTTCTATATACATTCTTATACCTCAAATAAAACTATGCGAATCAAGTTTAAAAAGAACTCATGCCCATTGAGCTATCCTGATAAGAAGGCATTTAGGGAAATAAAGTCATAACTATGGGTTGTTTGGGAAAACATACACAAAAGGAGAGAAAACTAAGAACGACCATACAACAGACGTCCATACTCACCGAAATTGGAGGAACGGCACGAAAAACTGGGAGGTGGCAGAGGTTACGTCGGCGAGGTGGTGGCTTAACACTGAGAGAGAGTGATGAGGGAGAGAACAACTGATGAGAGAGAAAGAGAGAGATTACAAGGAGGGAAGGAAGCACGGCTTGAGGGAGAGGCGAAACTCATCGTGAGACAGTCAGAGGCGTGAGGCGTACGGGGGTGCCAAAAAGTCTTTGGTGGCGGTTACTGTGGAATCTCGACATGGTGAGGTCTCAGTGATGGTGGCTTACAACGGTTCAAGGTGGAGAAGGCTTGTGCTCAGTTTTCGGGAGTGAGGAACAGAGGTTTGATGGTTGAGGTTTCACGTGGTGATGGAGGCTGGGCAGTGGGCTATCACACGACCGTCGTCTTCAGTGGATGAAAACCGGGCTGTTGTGGATGTTTTTGGGTCACGGCAATTGAATGCAACACGATCAAGGGTTGTGCTGTTGCTGGCCGTAGAAACAATTATGGACAATTTCTCCATGCAGTAGAGGAATACAAGTATGTATGTATAGGTGATTGAAAACAAAGAAGAAAAACCTAGCGACGAGGGAAAGAAAGGCGTACATGCATGGGACTATGGGAGTGGAAATCGTGCTTGGTGGGGGTTAAAACAAAACTGACATTGGTTCTCACGGGTTGGGTTTTGAGGTGATCGGGTAAGGCCCATTTAAGTATTTGGGCACATCTCTTGGGTAGAGTGTGAAAATAATAAATGGGATTTTCCTTGAGTTTTGGGTCTCCAATCAAGCTCTAAAATACTCATGGTACTCATCCCACAAATTTCTCAGCCCAATAAAAAGATTCCACCAAATCCAAAAATATTTAAATATTTTCACTTAATAAGCAAGCCCAATAAATATTTGATATCTGCCAAATATAAAAATTGGGCCCGAGTAACACCCTGCTCCTTCTTTCTGATGTAAGCAAATTCGACTGCGAGCTTCGTTATGAGTGCCAGACCTCAATGGTGTGTTTCTAAAGATATTATGTGATTTCTAAAGTACGCCCAATGTTTTAAATGCTCTGGAAATATTTATATGATGTATTTCCAGTGTTATTGAGCTAAGCTTGATTTTTTATAAGACAATTATAATATTTTTGAAGAGCTCCAAAAATATTATAATTTTTGGAAATCATTTTAATATCATTTATTAAAATGATTTCAGTTAATTAAAATATTATGAGATTTAAATTATGTTGAAAACTCTAATTAATTAAATGGTTTTATCATTTTAAAGATATTAAATAAGACTTCATCATTTTATTAATGATGAAAGAATATTATTTTATAAACTAAAGTTTAGTTTAAATAATATTCTACCTTAATTCCTCTCAATGCTTTTAATTAAGTTAATGTTTATACATTTTCAAATCAGTGTTTTAATTCCCTACCATTAGATCGTTTTGAGGATCCCAAGATGAAGGGCCTGGATTAAATACCCAAGCCCCTCTTTCTCCCTCACTTTTCCCTTCTCTCTCTCTCTCTCTCTCCTCCCTCTCCCCCAGCGTACGCTGCAAGCCCCCCTCTCTTTCTCCCTCACTTTTCCTTTCCCTCTCTCTCCTCCCTCTCCCCCAGCGTACATCGCATGCCTCTCTCCCCAAGCAAATTCTTCCTCAGCCCAACCCAGCACCGCCATGCGCCACCCAGCCTCACCGATGCCACCAACGGCCTCCTCTCACGCAAGTATGCACCTTCTCACCACTGACGAACCCCATGTAGCTCTCTCTCTCCTCCTACGGTAGCTCCACCGAAATGGGTTTTACCCATTTCTCTCCTGTGCACCACCGTCGCGACTACCCAGGCCACTGCACCTCCACCACCTCACACAGGCAACCATCTCTCACCAACCCAGCCACCACGAACCTCCCTCTCCCCCTCCCTCTTCGTCGCACACAAGCACACAACCCATAAATGGGTCTCACACGGGTTTCTTCGCTTTCCACAATCATTCACTGCCTCCTAGCCACCGCACCACCACCAAAGCCTCCTCTGGCCACCGGCGACCTCCCCTAGCCACCCCCATGTCCAACCGAACCACCTAGCTGCCCCACTCTCTCTCACGAACTCTCCCTCCACCTCACGGCTAGATCTGCCGCCTCCATCCACCGTGGTGCCTCCCCAATGCCACCAAAAGCTCCACTGCACCTCCTTTAGCCCTTCCATGGCCAGCCAAGACTAGCCAAGCTCCCCCTCCATTTACATGCTTTGACACACTTGGGTTTCCCTTGGAAACCCATGGCTCCACCGTATTCAACCCCTGGCCGCCACCACGAGGTCACCATGAGCCCTTCCAAGACCACACTTAGCTATCCAAATGCCCAAATAGCCACTGTACGTGGGTTAGCCGCCACGTACGACCCTTCCGAAATCATCAACTGTGACGATCAACGAGCAACGTACGGGTTATCCCGACGATGGTATAACCCTCTCTCCCTTGTTATTTATGTTATATGTTAGTTGGTTGGTTGGTTAGGTTGTGGACTGTGCTGTAAGTATTTGTAGAGTTCGCTGTGTAGTATGGAGATGTGATGTGCTGTGTATGAAGGTCTTAGTGTCTTAATCCTAACATGAATCATGGGTTCACTTTAGTGGATGAATACTTGAGGCAAGACCTTGAGTTTGGAAGATGTAGTGACCGTAAATGGATCCCGAAGATTTTAGCATGGTAAAGGATACTTAAGAGCACGGGATAGAAGGAGAGTGTTCCAAGTAAAGTGTAGTTATATTTCTAGTTTAAGTTGCTTATGCACTAGGTAGAGAATGACATCAGCGTTATGTGTATACATGTAGGTTGCCATCTGACACGCACATGAATGGACTGCATGATATGAAAGTAGCATGGAGTCCAGGTAAATATTACGTTCATACTCTTTTAGAGTTTTCCAAAATGATACGAAATGAAAATGAAATGCTTTTCCTTTACGATGCCTTATGAAACGACACGAAAAATGTTTTACGAATGCTTGCTAAGTGTTCAAAGGTATACGTATGTATGGCCTTCCTTGGCAGCCCCTTTTTACGCACTCAAAGTATTAATTGTACGCATGTGAATGGATGACTATACGCAGTATCTATTGTATGTATTTTTCACGAAAAGAAATGTTGAGGCTTACGCCTCGTGCTTTACTTTAAACGACGCGAAGAAAGTATTTTAAAAGGTCCTTATGAACTGATGTTTTAAGGATGCCATGAACTGATGGTTTAAATGATGCCATGAAAGATGATATTTAAGCACAAGCTCTTAAATGAAGTTTAATGGACTGTTAAATGAAAGGGACTGAAATGGAAAAGACTGAACTGAATTGAAGGACTGAACGTTTAATGCATGAAAATACGTAACGGCTATATGAATGAATGAAAAGGGTACAAGAGGAATGGGCAGATTGCGATGTCGGGTAAGTAGTACTGGTCGTGCATCCAGTGCTGCCTCCCATGAAAGGGATTCCCAACCCATGGCCATGAGCAGAATTTCGGTCCAAAGGAAGACCGCCAACTCCAACACACGGGGCATAACAGTTGTACTGGCCAAAGAAAGTGATAAGAAAGAATGTATGAATGCATGAATGCATCGAACTCTTGAAGAAATGAAGGCACTGGCAGGAGATATGTTTTATGCAAAGAAAACCCTTTTTAAAGAAAAACCCCGTCTAGTAATGTTTTCAAACGAACGCATGTATGCATGTACGTATAGTATGTATGGAATGATGAATGCATGAATGAGAACGTATGTTATTATATTTTAATTGTATGAAGTAATGCTTACGAGTCATCGACTCATGTTAGATTTTATGTATGCCCCTCCCCTTACAGGGACTGAATGAGCAGTACGCGTCAGGACGGACATGGCCTAAGGGGAAGAGCACGAGAGTTTAGGCATGAGAGTTTTAATTGCATGAGAGGCCTTTTTATTGTAAGATTGATATTTTCCACTGTAAACCTCTTTTATTCTCAAAGTACATTTTATTTTATAATGTAGAGTCTTGCACCCTGGGTATGGAAGCAAAAAGTTTTAAAACGAACGGTAATTCCCTTCGTCCTTTCTAAGATCATTTTTATAAATGGTTCCACCACAAGGACGGGCATTACAGCCCGGGTGTTACATCCTCCTCCCTTTAAAAGTCCTCGAAATGTGCAAGCACCACAAGCAAAGCCTAAATATTTATCTACTACAACCATTACATACCTATCCCAATCTTCGATCATATTGTCGAACCTAATATTCCAAAACTTTAACCATCCAACATATATAAACCGACGTCTCCCATATTTTCCCTAGATATACACATTCGCGCATATTGCATTGCTTATCATACACTTTGAAAGGTCTGAATCAAGTCTAAAATATAAACCTCTTTAATGCAATTAAAAACCTAATAATAAATTTCAAATTCTCCACATACTGTAATAACCTCACACAAATAGTAAAATAAACTCTCAAACTATCATATCACCAAAAATCATGCGTTCGTTGCGCACTGTAACAACTTGTAGTCCTAAACACATTGTATCTCCATCAAGTCCACTTGAAAGGAACTAACCTTCACATTGCTTTTTTTTAAGAAGAGCCGGTAGCCACACACATAGCAGCCTCGTCCCAACTTTATTAATTGGCCCTCACTCATGGAGGAAGAATATCGTGGTAACATCATTACATTTTGGGATTTACAGGATAAAATGCTATAACCTAACCCAAAATCAAGTTTCAAAATAAGCCAAAAAAGAACAAAACAAATTCTAACAAGCCTAAATAAAAAAACCAACAATACTCGAAAAAACTAAACAAGCCTGAATAAGCAACAACAAAAGCAATAAAAATTAGCAACAACGTAACGAGGGAATACCTCCAAGCGGATTAAACCTCTCAGCAGCCTTGTCACTTCCCCAATCACTTGCTGCTCCATGTGATGACCAAGCACACCATACTTTGCAAGCCAGTTAGCAGCTTTATTACCTTCTCTGAAGACATGACAAACAGAGCAGACCATCGAATCCAAAAGACCAAGAATCTCTACCCTAAAATCCTCAAGATACCAAAGCCCACATCTCCATTGTTTCCACCACGAAACCACCACCTGTGAGTCTAGTTCAACTTCCACATAAACAATTCTCAGAGCTTTGCAAGCTTTAATGCCATACAACAGAGCTAATAATTCAGCTCTATTATTCGAACCAACGCCAAGAGGAGAGGCAAAAACATGAATTAAAGATCATCTCTGATAATACCACCCGCCCCAGACGACCTAGGATTCCCAAAGCTACTACCATCAGTATTTAACTTAAAACGACCCTGAGAGTACGCCAGGCCACCAACCTCGAGCAACGCCTTGGCAGAACAAGAGGCGAGATAAGCAAAGATTGTAAACTTTGGGAATCCTGCCTAAAGCATTTCAAAACTTTGTGAACGCCCTGGTAGATTGTGCAAATCTCATGAACAATCGATTGCCAAACCAAATTAAAAGGTTCAAGCTGACCTTCCATGCAAGCAACACATCTACGACGCCATAGAATCCAAGAAAGAATAAAAGGAAGGAGACCCACAATAATACCAACCTGAGAAGAGGAAGATGCTTGACGAAACCAAAGGGACACCGTCTCTTTCCAATTACCACAAAGCGGCAACCCAAAGATAGTGTCACAATATCGCCACATCCACGCAACAAAATCTCCTTCAAACAAAACATGATTTTGATCCTCATAATTACCAACATTGCAACAATCACATTTAGAAACAATCGGCACCCCTATATGCCGGAGACGATCATCCACACTGAAAGTATTATGCCAAGCCTTCCACATAGAAACTGAAACCTTCATAGGGATCAAATTATGCCACATCCAAGGATGGCCATTCATAGTAGAACCCCTAATACGTATACAATCTCACAGTGATTTTGTACAGAAACAACCACTATCTTGCTTCATCCATATCAATAGATCCGATCCTCCTTTGCAAACTGCTGAATAATCCAGAATATCATTCACATGATCCTAGCCCACCAAACTAACTAAGAAGTCCACATCCCACAAATTAGACAGTTGACAGTCCTTGACTTTGAGTAAAGGACTACCCACCACCGGAAGATCAAAATACAAGGGACCCTGATCCTGCCACTTATCATACCAGAAAAAAAGGTTGGCTTCCCTGAAATGCCACTTAGAATTTTTGAGAACAAAAGGAATACATTTAGCAGTCATTTTCCAAAATCTCGTTCCTTTATTCACATCAATAAGAAACCAAGGTTTAGCACCCAAGTATTTATCTTTGAAGAACCAAGCCCATAATGAATTACCTTGGATTAAATTCTAAGCGAACCTGGACGCAAAGCCAAACCACCTTCATTCATTGGGAGACACATGTTCTTCCAAGCTACCCATTTTTTCTTACCTCTGCCACTAGCCTCTCCCCAAAAGAAAGTGCTCATTAAACTATGTAGCTCCTTAATAATAGATTTAGGGACCTGTAGGACAGCAAATAAATGAAGAGCCATGCTAGAAAGCACATGCCTGAGGAGGATAAGATGACCTATTGAAGAAAGAAAGGATAAGATGACCTCCTGAAGAAAGAAGCTTCATCTTCCAGCCACTGATTTTATTACGGACTTTTATGACCATGTCCTCCAAATGAACTTGCTTGAGCCTCCCCGAAATAATAGGCACTCCTAGATATTTGAAAGGGAAAGAACCCTCCGAATACCCAGTCATACGCTTAATAGATCTCTTGCGACCGGAAGGAATTTTTTGAGATAAAAAACAGCAGTCTTTTCTCTATTATACTTTGGCCAAACCAAGTCTCATACTTATGAAAGATAGATAAGAGTTCCTGAATAGATCTTGTGCTACCATTCATGAAGATCACCACATCATCAGCATACATAAGATGTGAAATTTGATAGCTTCTGGCGACTCAAACACAATCCCATCCGCAGCTCTCATGCCAGATATGCACTTGCGCCCCTTATTAGCCAAACAAACATGAAAAAATTTAGAGTTTCTATCACCTTCCACCTTCCATTTTAACTTTTCCATATGAGCCAAACGAATATCCTCCCTACGTCTCCACGAAGACAATTCCTGAGAGGTCAAGACTAACTCCCTGTCATCGCCAGCATTCCATTCATGTTGAAGCTGACTTTCAAGCCTTTCCACTTGCTCCTCAAGATGGGAAATTTGAGAGGTAGTCCAACCAAAAACCCTCTTATTCCATTCTCGGTGGGCGACCCGAACCTATTTTAGTTTACTAGCAAGCTTCCATAAACCCCCACCAGCCACAGGAACCATCCAAGCCTTCTGTACACATTAAAAAAATTCCGGGTGATCAACCAACTTTTACTGAAACGAAACAGAGAAGGACCATAAGAGAAAGGGTTAGCAATTAATTCAATGTGCATTGGACAATGATTTGACGTGGATCGAGGAAGATAAGAACAAATTGCATTAGAGAAACAGGACAGTAAAGTAGCATCTAGAAACACCCTATCAAGTTTTGCCCAACTCTTGGATAATCCCTGTTGACCATTGCACGGGGAGTATTTGCTACCGTTAGGTTTCATATCAATCAAACCACCCTGATCAATCTAGCTATTAAAATCATCCATAGCACCCCGAGGCCTAGGACGGCCTCCCTCCTTTCCGAGTCAAATCAAATAATGTTAAAATCACCTGTAAATAAACAAGGCTCGACTCCAACACAATGTGAACAAAAGTCAGCCCATAACTCCTCCCTATCACTCTGAGTACATTTAGCATAAATGAAATGACAAAAAAAAAACCTGATGTCCAGCTTCAACACGAACCAAAATAAATTTAGAGCTCATGCTAGCAATACGAACCACTACGGCATTATTCCAAAATAACCAAACTTTCCCACCAATAGCTTCATTTGAAGTGCCATTCTCAAAATTCAAACACCTCATCAAACTTTGAGCTTTATCAAAACTAGTAAACGGTTCCATTAAAACAACAATAACAGGTTTAAGAGACCCAATCAACTTCTTTAACCGAACTTTAGAGGTACGAATCCCTCTAATATTCCATACAAATATGGAACCAATCATAATGAAAATGTAGTGGTTCGGGTTTGGACCCGAGTAGAACTCCTGATTTTCACAAACTGTTTTTTCTTATAAGGTTTTTTAGCGGTGAGATCCCCCTCCGACTCCGTATGATATTCCTTCTCCTGAGGCAAAACAGCCAAATCGAGATCAGGTTCAGGGTATGAAACCGAGATCCCTTCAAAAATAAATTCATCTCTATTTTTTGGATTCTCAAGCATTTGTGTCTCTGTGGCATAGAGCGAATCCCCTGCATCAAGGCACACTTCCTCTGTTTCGGTTACTATCTCAAGTACTTGGTGTACAAATCCATCGTGTGTAGGAATCCTAAGACACGTCTACTCCAAAGTAATAACATTAGACTGCACCTGCGGAACATCAATCTGCAACTCATTAGCATGGGACGAAACTGACATATGAGGGTCTCCATGTAATACCCGAATCCTACTACGTAGGTCTTTACATCACCTATTAATATTATTTTATGTTAAATATTTTGAAACAAAGAATTTCATTTTTTTGTCTTATTTTTAAAGTGGGTTATTTTCTTTGAGTCCTCTACTTTTTATCAAATTAAAATATGACCCCAAACCTTCTCAACCATAGGATGGGTAGGTGAGAAAATATCCTCCTATGCTTGAAATCCCCACCGTCCATCCTTGGCTTGTGAGACAAGCCTTGACTAATTTACTTTTTCTCCAAGTGAAACCGTCGGCTTCCTCCATAAGCTATTCGGATTCTTCTCCTTTTCCTATACGCTAAACAAGAGAAACAAACCCTCTCCTTCTCCTTTACCCCACCGATGGCTTCTAAGGCAAGAGACAAGTAAACTCCTTCCTCATTTCCCTTCATTCGTTGATCCCAAGGCACACGAAGGAGAGAAAAACTTCTCAAGTCTCCTCCTTCACATGAGAGACCTTCGGTTTCCTCCAAGCCGTGTAATCTCTTTCACTTCTTCAAGTCGATTTCTCTCATTCTATAAAACTAAGTTTCTCACCGAAATTCTTCAAGAAGATCAACCTCGTAAGTAAATTCCTTTGGCTTTAATTTCTGGTTTCGAAATCTTAGATCTATGGGATGACCTAGGGTTTTATTTAAGAAATTTTATGTTGTGTTCCAGCTTTGAGATTCCCGAATTTCTCTTCCATTCCTTGTTGTTGTGTACTTCTGTGACTTCAAAAGAGATCCAAACAGGTAATAATCCTTCCATGAGTTTCTTGCAAATTGGGGGTTTTCGGATTTCATGTTAGCCGAGTACTATGTGGTAATTTCTAGAGACATTTCCTCAATTGTTTTCTCATTTAGCTGCTTTACTTGGTAGTAAATGAAAAACCCAAATTTTCTGGGCTAAAATCTAGCACCTTGAATTTGCCTTGCCGTGATTTATGCCCTGTTTTGATGAACTCGAGCTCTGTGTGTGTGTATGTCTATACTCGATTTTATGGATCCAGCTGTGTGAGTGTTCTATTTCAGGAGCTTAGCAGTGTGCGTGCATGTCTGTCTCTTGGATCTAGCTGTGTTTGTGTGTATGTTTTGGTTTATGGCCCTAAGCCGTGTGTGTGAGGGTGTGTTCTGTCTTGGTGTGTAAGACAGCCGAGTGTTCCAAGGCAGAATTTTATAGTCCCTTTTATTATATTTTCTTGAGTCTAAGTCATGTTTTGCTTTGTTAAACTCATGTCTTTAATTGTTAATTTATAGAGTTAAAGTTTATGATTTTCAAACATGTTTTCCGCAAGTTATGGCCTAAGTAAGCCATCAAGAGTTTTAAACCCAAGTTAGTAAGCTTATTTAGCAACTTTTAAGTTGCCAAGAGTTGTATCTTTCATTAGTATTGGTTTTAGAAAATATATGAGGTTTCTTAAATATTGGAAGGAGGATACTAAGGATTTACTTATGCCGTGTAAATAGTTTAACGAGTACGTAAGATGCCTTAATTCCATTTTTTGGAATTTAAGGGAGCACGTATGGGTATTGGATAGTAAAGTCTTTAGTGAAATGAATTTTAATATGTTATTTCCTTTCATTGAATAGGAGTGTAATTGCAAGATTTAAAGACTCTACTTATAAAGCCTCGAGGTAAGTAGCTATGACCATGCTCCTTACACACAAAGCTCTCTTATGAAAGAATATCTCTCTCTTTGTACATGTTCTCTTATAAAAGAATAAATGTATATATTTTGTACAAGCCTTTCTTGGTAGCCCTTGTTAAGTATCCTATTGATTACAATTGTGTGTATGTAAGGTAATGCATCACGAAACTTTTATGCATGCTCTCTCTTAAATAGATATGCCTTACTTATACGTAACATGACATGAAACACTTTTTAAGTAAAAGCATTTGCATTTGGACTAAAGGAAGATAATGAAAATGTTTAACTAAAAAGAATTAAAAGTATGAACGTACGTAATGGCCTTATGAATGAAAGGGTACCAAAGAATGGGCAGATGACAATGCCTGGTAAGTGGTACTGGTAGTGCACCCAGTACTACCCCCATGAAAGGGATTTCCAACCTGTGGCCGCGGGTGGAATCCGGGTCCAAAAGATCGCTAACCCCAACACACGGGGCGTAATAATGTGTATTGGCCCAAGAAAGTGAAATATAAAGTAAAGTCATTTCTTATGAATGTTTAAGCATGAAAAGTACAATTTATGCATGAAGAGTACAGTAAGTATGAAAGTAAAGTTATGCATGAAAGGTACGGTTAAGCATGAAAGTACAGTTATGCATGAAAGTATAGTTATTCTTTAAATTGTTTATGCACGAAAGTATTGTCAAGAATTAGCAAACGTTTATGTATGCATGTTTTCAAAAGAAAAGATTATGTGATTATTAAGTTAACGGCATGGTGTACTGCTTACTGAGTATTAGACTCACTTTATGTTTATGTTTTAAACGTCCAGGTATGAACGATGAGGCCACAGAGCTGGGCACTGCTGAGGAGGGGAGGGCTAATGTTTAGAGTTCCCTGTTGGTTTGCCTTTTGAGGACTATGATTATGTTTTAATTATGTTTTTATGATGGGTCCCATGTTGGGACGTTTTGTTGGTTTGACTTTGAAACAATATGCCTTTGGGCAACGATGTAAATACTATGGTGGGGTGATGGTAACCCCACATAGGAAGGTTAAATGCCTTTTTGGTATGTGTTATGGGGACTGAGTCCCCTCTTAATTAGAACTAGAATGTTTTAATGAATGGATGGACTCTGAGAGTCCTTTATTTGGAATCTTGAATAGATCGCTTATCAGGTACTTACTTTTAAATTGGAAACGCAGTGTACATGCACGACATGTTCATGTCTTTTACCCTCGTAGAAAAAAAATATATATATATATATAATATGCATAGTAAAATAGTACTATTAATGATAAGGAAAGAAAAGGCCAAATTGTCGCGACCATGTCTCAGTCGTAGGATTGGGGCGGGGTTGTGACACTCCAGTCATACCAGATTGGCCAATAATCTCAGGAACCACACTCTGCATCTAAACCGAAGAAGAGTCATTAGGTTGCTCCCTCAGCTGGGCACCCAATCGCAACTCAGACGATGAAGGCTGCACTAATGAAAACAAATTCCCAGAACTCGTCTAGCCAGCCACATCATGAAACACCACCACCAAACTCAATTCCTGCGGACTATTCGATGGCCCCTGCCTCTAGTTTCTTCTCAGGCTCATTTTGAATCAGAACATATTAGACCACCTCATTCTCAGGGGCCTTAGCCTTCGGATCCTCTCTAGTATGAATACGTTTTTGCTGAACCCAAGACTTCTCCCCATTCATAGCCTTCCCAACATGACACGTACGAGAGTTATGTCCCTGTACTTTGCATCTACAACAGAAAGTAGGAAGAGTTTCATATATAATTTCTTGTTTACGGCTAGAGGGCATACCAAGGACCCCAATCCAGAAAAATGGAATTGGTTGAACCGCCACATCCATCTCCACGCATAAACGAGCTCCATTCGTTAGAGTCACACACTGGGTAGGACTGTCTCTTTTGATGAACTTACCAATAGGTGCTGTAAAAATACGTAAAAAAGACTCATGATAGAAAGTTGGAGGCAAACCTGGGAGCACTATCCAAACCGGAACCATAGAGGGTTGCTCATCCACACTAAAGTCGGGTGTCCAGTGGAACGCATGGTAGAAAACTCCATCTATGTCGCAGGCATCACGAGACAGCGCCTTCAGAAAATCATCCTCATACGATAAATGGGCAAAGACGTTGCGAGGACGCCGCATAGTAGAGACCACTAGGGTGTGTTCCAGACCCCATCGGCACCTTATGAAAGCTCTAATGGCATCAAATGAGGGGTGGTTTCTGAGAAACTTCAGGACAATGGAAAACTTGAAAGGCTCAATCGAACGTGAGATCTCCTCTTTCAAAAATTGAAAGTATAAAACACCATCCACACTGTTAGGCATATGAGATGGGGTGGAAACCTCTAAGAGAGGCTGGGGTACAACCGCCACGAGTTCTGCAAGGGAACGTCGCCCAACCGTGGCTGCCATGCAGCCCTACGTAAATGAAACTGTAGGACGCAAATAGAAAGAAACCCTAAAAGAGCTCTAGAAACGGCATTTTTCTTTATCAAGTTTAAGGACCTACACGAGTAACATCCTTTGTAAATTTATTGGCAACTAAAAACTCAAAGGAATTACTTCCCAGGTTCTCACCTTTGTTTGACTCACTTCTCTATAATTGCACCTCTCTCCTGAACAATACTCATGCATACAACTAACCTCCATGTTTAACCAGTCTATACATTTTTAAAATGAGATCTAAATTCACAAATTAGAACCACATGTTTGTAGCCTCTAAAACATCAATATCACAAGTCTAAACCTCAAGTTCCTATTTACCATCCATTATGATGTTACTGTTATGATTAATTATGAACTGCTAAAAATGATGAAATGTCATGATGAAATTATGATTTTTATGGTTAAAGTGAAAAACTGTTCTCTGTAAAAAAAGTGTGTCTCTCTGTTGTCTGAAAATTCTGAGGAATTAGGATGGGAGACAAATACGGATTTATTTTTCTTTTGCATCGCATGCATTTGATATTTATCATCCATCATGCATAATTTATCTTTGTGCATGTTGGTTGTCTAACTTACTAGGATATCAAGTAAATCTCACCCCTTGTGGACCCACTATGATTCCACTCGGAATGATAGAAGTTGTGTCAGGACTTGACAAAGATGGACCAGATGAACTAGTGGATTTAATTGATTGAAGAGAAGCTGGACCTTGACAAAAGATTGGACCTCATCTCAATGTTTATAGCCCTTATCCTTCATACTTTAGAATGCATGAAGCAGCTGATTTAGCTATGGAAACTTCTCAGCAAGAATAATTGTACTAAGATTTTGCTACCTTATGAGTTGACCTAATGATGGTTATGAATGAAAATGGAATGTTTTAGTTTATTCTGACATAAGTTTTATTTAGTTACCCTTATGCCATTGTGGCTATTACATACTACTAGATGCATTTTTATAGGATGCATTTCATATTAACTATCATGAACGGGGGTATGTAACCTTGAGTGTTGGATGGGATTAAAAACTGTAAATTTTTTATTTTTTTTCTAAGCAAGCTTGCATATTATAAATAAAATAGAAATTATTACAAATGACTAAGGAGGGTCTTTCCCACTATCAATATACAAAATAGTAGAAGGAATAATTTCTAATGGAATGCTACCAAACAAAGAGTTTGTAGCTCCCCATTGTGCAACCGAGTGCGCAAATCGATTTTGGGATCGATCAGTCTTGTGAAAACTCCAGCCCATGTGAGATTTCAAAGAGTTTGCAATATCTACCAAAATTGGTGCTATTTGCCAGATTTGTTCCTCTTTATAAATAGAAGAAATCACCAACTGAGAGTCTCCAACTAGAGAGATAAAGGGATGGTTGAGGTGTTCCACCATTTTAAGAGCGAACTTTGCCGCAAGTGCCTCTACAATCACCAGGGTAGTAGTAAAATTTTTTTCGGTCCAGATTTCGATGAATTCTCCTGTTGAGTTTTTGCTTACAGTTGTAGCCAAGGAGAAATAATTCCTGAATGCTGCATCAAAGGATATACATATTTGATTTGTGAGAGGTTTTTGGCATTCCTTCACCACTTTGGATTCAAGCGTTTCTTTCCATGCATGTAGATTTTCTTGATAAGAGAGATTCAGCTATTGTGAAAGATTGTGAAGAGAGAGTTCCTTGTAATTATGGACTTGGTCATTTCGAAGCCTCCAGAAAAAATCTAGAATCAGACCAGCAAAACTTTTGAAGGGGTGTTCTTCCTGGGAGGTAAAATAGAGTTTTTTCTGGGGTATAAAATAAACTGGAACCAATCCTTCATCGAATATACTGCCAGGGAAGATAGATTTAAAGGCCATCTGCTACAACTCCAGAGAATTCTTGTTATGGGGCATTCAATGAATAGGTGCATGAGAGTCTCTTCTTTTTCATCCAGAGCGAGCAATTTATGGAAGGAATGCTTGGAATGAACCTTTTAGCGCTCTCTTGTTGGTAAAATATCCCAAAATATCTTCTATAAGAGGAGGTTGTGGCGGTCATGGATCCTGTGTATTTTCCCCTAGTAATGGTCTTGTCTTAGAATTCCTCTCCAGAGACTCGAGTCAGTTACCTTTTTGGTTGCTATTTCAAATACACTTGATTTCAAATATTTCTTGGATAGAAGCTTGTACCAGATATTGTTGCTTGGTTGGCTCATTTCCCATCTTGTCTTCGCTAACAAGGCCACATTCATATTTTCCATCAGTCTTAATCCCAAATGGATTTTCATGATTTTAGGCAGAGCTTGTGCTTTTGGTTATTTAATTTTTCCCACCAAAAATTTTTGAAACTAGTGTTCAATTTCTTTCAGATTGATTTTGGAAGCATGTGCGTTGACATTTGATATGTGGGGATGGTGCTTGCTACTGATCTGATGAGCATAGTTCTACCAGCTTGAGAGAGCATTTTTTATTTCCAACCACCCAGCCTTTTATTAACTTTCCCCAACAATTCTTTGTAGTCCTCTTTCCTGGATCGACCAAAATTGTTAGCATGCCCAAGTATTTTATTTTTGAGGTTGACTCTTTGTATGGCATATTCTCTAAGATTATTCTTCTTGTTGCTTGACTAGTAATTTGAGTAATGTAGATAGAAGATTTGCTTTGATTGATGCCCTGGCCAGACCAAGCTTGATATTTATCTAGAGTATTGTTGATCGCCTGAATTGACCTTCCTTTTGATTTTGCAAAGATAATTAAATCATCTGCAAAAAGAAGATGAGATATTGGAGGACTATCTCTGTTGATTTTAATACCTTCTAGCTTTTGCAATGCTTCTGATCTGGCCTTTAGAGTACCTCCGTACATAGGATGAATAGAAAGGGCGAGATGGGGTCGCCTTGCCGAAGACCCCTTTGTGCCTTGAAGAGACCTTTTGGGGATCCATTGATGAGAACAGAGAAAGAAGCCGTAGAAATGCATTCTTTAATGAGATTTATCCGAGTTGAGTTGAACCCAAAGCTCTCACAACAGCATAAAGAAAATTCCATCCAATAAGATCGAACGCTTTTTCCATGTCTAGCTTTAAAGCTATCTGACCTTTCTTCCCCTTGTGATACTTTAGGTGATGGAACAACTCATGCGTTATTTTAGAATTTTCCTTGATAATGCGACCAGGTACAAAGGCTGTTTGGAAAGGGGAATTTATGGATGGAAGGGATTATTTCAGTCGATTTGACAAAAGTTTTGTGATGATTTTATAAATAACATTTGTCAGGCTTATTGGCTGGAAATGTTGAGGGGAAACATGGCTTACTAATTTTGGGATGAGGGTTATGTGGGTGTGGTTTATCTACTTCAGAAGTTTCCCGCTTCTAAAGAAATTTTGAACTGCTGCGACCACATTTTTGTTGATAATATGCCAATAATGTTTGTAGAAAAGAGTTGTCATCCCGTCTGGTCCTGGTGCTTTATGATTTGAAATTTGTTTGAATGCACCAAAAGTTTCCAATTCTGAAGGCATAGCTATTAGGAGTTTATTTTCATCCTCTAAAATCTGTCTTTCGAAAAGGTTTTCTAGATGCTCTGGGAAAATAGGATTTGTAGAGGTATAAATGGATTTAAAAAAAATCTATGAAAGTAGATTCAATGATATCTTGATCCATTATCCAAATACCTGGGCTTAGCTTGATTCAGTCGATCTCATTTCTTCTTCGATGGATAGTCGTTGACAAATGATAAAACTTTGTGTTTAGGTCAGTTGTGGTGAGCCAGTTGATTCTTGATTTTTGTCGCCAAAGAGTTTCTTCATTTTTGAGTTGTTCTTGAAGCTTGTAGTGAAGAAACTTCTCTCTCTATAAGCTCCACTGGTTCGGTGGGTTACTCTGGAGATTGCTTAGCTCTAACTCGAGATGTTGGATGTGGGTCTGGATCTTCCCGAAGTGGATTTTATTCCAATGCTCGAGTGCCTTTTTTGTTTCTTAATTTTATTGCACAGAATAAAAGCTGGATTCCCGTAGAATTGATGGTTACATACCTCTTGAATTATAACATTGCTGAGTGGCTCTCAAGTCCAGAATTTCTCAAATTTAAAATGAGAGAGATTCTTCCTTATCTTCATAGTGTTTAACATGAGAGGATTATGATAAGAGGTTGAAGAAACTATGTGTTGGATACACTGCATTTGGAAAAAGTAGGCGCCAATTTGCATTGGCTATACCACGGTCCAGTCGTTCTCTAATCATTGACTTTCCCATTCGATTATTTGTCCACATGAAAATAGGTCCCAAGAAGCCGGTATCAATGAGGCCATCAGAATCCATTAAACATTGTAGGCCGCCTATGGATGAGGAAGTTACTAGTCTACCACCATATTTATCTTGTTGGCCTAATAAGTCATTGAAATCACCTATGCAGAGCCATGAGCCATTAAAAGAGCCGTGAGTTGAATCCAAATGAGTCCAGAATTTTGCTTTTTGTTTCCATTGTGCTGGGGCATAAACAAAAGTTACTAACCAAAGATTATTGAGAGGATCAAAATAAACCAAAATAGAAATAGCATTATCATTAATATGAACCGGTTCTATATCCACACCCAGTCGCCATAATAACAAAAGGCCTCCTTTTTCTCCGGAGGCGGGGATGTGTACAAAATGGTGGAAACCCAGTCTATTTACAATAATAGAGGTGCTATCATTAGACACCATAGTTTCCGATAAAAAGATAATATCCGGATTAAACATATTTATAAAAGCCCTTAAACTTCTTATTGCTTTTGGGTGGGCTAGACCCCTGCAATTCCAAACCAGGGACTTCATGGAAGAGCTGGAGGCATGGTAAAGCTCGCCTTGTCAGCTTTCTTGGATTTTTCTAGGTAGTGTTGCCTTAGATGAAGCTCTGGTGTATGGCTTTGATCTTGCAGCTTCCTTTGTTTTTTTAATCTTACCAGATGATGCTCCTTTTGTTTTAATAGAAAGTAACAAACTAGCCGCTTATTTTTCCTCATCTCCAGCTTCTTTGATAATGCTGGCTATCTGTGGGTTATCAACCTCAAGTATTTTCTGCACGTTAGATCTCGATGGGTTAAAACCTTGGTTAGAAAGAGGAGCCGCCCTTTTGATGGGGATTAGTGAAATTGAATTGTCCTGACCACTAGCTTGAGAACCAACTAGTAGCAAAGACTTAACAATTCGAATGTTGGGCCTTGAGTCTGCCAAGGTAGCATTTAGTATAACTGGGTGATAAGTAATAGAAGGCTCAAAATTAAATTGTTTTGGTTTTGGGTCCAATGGGCATGATGCATTGAATGGGGGACCAGACTTGCATTTGTTATTTTGGTTCATACTTTCCAGTGGGCTTTTCACTCTCTATTGTCTCACGTGGGTCTTGTAGAGAAAGACCAGTTGAAATCTACTGTGGAATATTGTTTCCCACCAACGAGAAACCAGTCAGTTTAGTTTGCATAAAGACTTCTGCATTTGTCTTCAACCAACTATAGACCCATTCTTCAATGTTTATAGATGGGGAAATGATAATATTCCTTGAGCCCGTTCCAATGAGGTTGCTGCAGAGGACCTGTGGATTGATTGATTGAGAACCCTGTGCCTCTTGAGTGATTGATGGATCATAGTTTGGTGGAGGAGAATTAACACCCAGAGTGAATAAGGGAGTTTCGGTTGTTGGAGAGCCATTTATTGCAGTTAAAGGGCTACTGTAGACTGCAGTTGATGGGGCCATCCTCACCATCCAATCCAGAGGGAATTTGCATGCTGGAGCACCGCTGTGAGCACCATTAAGAGCACCATTGTGAGGGCCATTGTGAACGCCGCTGCCAGGGGCTGGAAACATCTATGGAGACGTCAATTTTGGCCCCGTTTCTTGCTGCCTTGTCGAAATCTGGGAGGTGAGTTGATCTTTCGTTGGGTTTTCTGCAAGAATGCCTTTAGATTTTCCACTGGGCTTGCCGCTTGCACTGTTTGAGATTTAAAATTATACTCGTTTGGGTTTTTGCTGGAAATAAGCTCATAGGGAGAACTAATTCTAATCGAAGGTTTGAGTGAGTAATCTCTCTGTAAGGTCCACTTATGAGCTGTAAAAGCTATGAAGGCTAGCACGGAGACGCCGGCCAGCGCCGTGAAAAGCAAGAGGAGGGAAAGTACGAATAAAAGGGATTCTATTCTTCATCGTCGTCTTCTTCTGTTGTTGCTACTGCTCTTGTTTTTCAAAATATTTACAGAAGTCACGTGGAGACAGGACTGCTTTTATTTGTGATTTTAGATTTTTATCTGATGTGATGAGTCTCATGATATGGAGTGTTGGATTACTGACGTGGTCGATTTTTATTGGAGGGCTGTTAAAACCCCAGGAACGGACTGACTGTTCCGAAGAGGGACTCTTAAAATATTTAACAATTGTATAAAACTTAGTTTTTATTTTTTTCCTTACATTCTTTTAAAATATTTAAATATTTTTAAAAAAATAAAAAAAAATATACCAATACACTAATAGTTACTTCCTTAACAGTAATTTAAAGAAAAAAAAAACTAAATTAAATTAAATGCATGAACAATCCAAATGGGGGATCAAAATGAGATAACATTATTCATATTTTAACGCCACAAAAAGTTGTAGGTACCTAGCTCCTCGCGACACAACTTCAGGGTCGCTAGGTCTCTTGCTCGGTCTACCTGGACGTTCTTCGGCCTCCATTCATTCTTCCAAATCACACCATATTCGGTATGTGAATATATTATTCTCACGATCTAGCTGTAAATTCTTCTGGCTACATTTAATTCTTTTCAGAACAATTTATTCGGTCTCGGAAATTTGATCTAAATTTCTTTTCTATTCCTTTTCTGAAGAAGTCTTTTCCTTCTCTGTTCTGAAGCAAACCTAAATACTGTTTTTCATTTCTATTAATATTTGTGTTGTTTCATGAACGCACTATGAATTTATCTCCCTTTCGTTAAGATGAAATCAGTCATGCTATATTTTGAATAACAGTGCCAACCATTCTTGATGCAATCTACTCATAAGTGTACTAGTTTTTATCGAGTGATGAGTTTGTATGTACTTAAGGCATTTAAAAATACTAACTCTCCTCTCGATCTGCTTTCATTGTGCAAATAGAGTACTGGTATAGATAAACCCATCTGGGTCATGTTCTCTTTCAATTATGCTGCTGGGAAAGTGATAGGTTTGAACAGTCGCTTGCTCTTCTCACGGTGCAGAACCGACCTTCTCTCAATTCACGGTATTGAGAATACCAAGCGATAGTTTGCAAAACTGATTCAATCCCCATTCCAAAACATCTCATGGTTCCATATAGGCAACCATTTACAACCTCGGAAACAGGTCCCATAATAATGAAAGGCATTAACCAATAGAAGAAAACAACCAAACAAAGAAATGTCTAATAATAACAAATAAAGCAGTAAATGATAATAAAGATAAAGTCCCACGCATCAAGCTACGTAGTCTGCCAACTTGACATTTGGTTTGCTGGTTCTTGTGCTTCTTCTATGTGATATCGTGGACCCTTCAATATTCGTATCAGAAAGTGAAACACGATTATGTACAGTTGTACTGTAGCAAATAATTGGCATATTATACAGTAGCAAATAATTTGCTTTATCAATACGCCAATTATTGTACGTAGTGCTATTATATAAAGGATTCTTTGGTCAGAGTGCATTATTTGCTAATTAGAACGTACACCCACTGAAAGTTCGCCAAATATTGGTCATCATCTTTTAGCAGAGACGCCTACTGCTACATCTATCGTATAATCTGGTCGTTATATTACAATGGCGGAATCCACGTTGTGTAAGAAGAAACTAGAAGGCAAAGTGGCCATAGTCACAGGCGGTGCTAGTGGCATCGGGGAGGCGACCGCACATGTTTTTGCCAAGCATGGTGCACGTATGGTGGTGATTGCTGATCTCCAAAAAGAACTAGGCCAGCAGGTGGCCAAATCTATTGGCTTGAACCATTCCACATATATACATCCACTGTGATGTTACTGATGAAGAGCAGGTCAAAGCCATGGTAGAATGGACGGTGAAGAACTATGGGCAGCTTGACATCATGTTTAGTAATGCAGGGATTTTTGGTAGGTCGGATCAGACCGTACTCGACCTGGACTTGTCGGCTCTTGACCATCTATTTGCGATCAATGTGCGCGGCATGGCCGCATGTGTAAAGCATTCAGCACGTGCTATGGTTGAAAGGGGTATGAGGGGGACCATCGTGTGCACCGCAAGTATAGCAGCAAGCCGAGGTCCAACACAAAAAACCGATTACTATATGTCAAAGCACGCAGTGCTTGGGCTTGTTCGATGCGCAAGCAAGCAGCTAGGGGAGCATGGCATTTGGGTGAACTGTGTATCACCCGCTGCAGTTGCAACCCCAATGGAATGCAGTGCATTTGGAATGGATGCAGAGCAGTTGGAGAAGGCATTTGAACCGCATTCAAGCTTAAAAGGAGTTGCACTGAAACTGGGACATGTGGCGGATGCTGTACTCTTTCTTGCGTCTGATGATTCTGGATTTGTCAATGGACATGACCTATTGATTGATGGGGGCTGGCTTGACTAGCGAAATCAAGACGAGCATTAAGAATTCAACCTTCAAGTTCCAAGACACTAATACTACCGTCAGGAGATTAAATGCTTTAATAATACTTGTACGAGAAAAATAAAGCTAGAGAGGGTGTATCTAATATATATCGAATTAACTTGGTTTTCTACAATAAAAGCTTCCTGTGTTTGTTGAGCAGATAAAGCTACCATGTGATGAGTTGCAAATGAGAATATGTATCGATCGTCCAATAAAATATAATGTGTCACGTACGGTTTGATTTCAGATTTGCAAATAGAATTTTACTACTACAATGTATTTGAGTTTTTGTGTCGGTTTAGAATTTGTGATGGCCTCTAAACCTTACTGTAACACTCGGCCGGTACGAAGCTTACGAAAAGGTCATTTGAGTCTTAACAAGTAACTTTATAGTAAGTTACGGGCCCAAAAATTTATTTGGCAGGATATGGATTTCTTTGGGCCCGATGTTTGGATAAAAACCCAAATAATATTCACAGACTATGGGGCTGAATTAATTAGAATTTGGCCCAATAAATTCTCCTAAATGACCGAAGATATTATCAGACGATGGATTTATGATTTGTTTTCGCGAGGATTAAGGCCCAGACAATTTGTGAAATCAAAGCCCATGATAGTATCCAATTTTTTTTTTAAAACACACTAGGGTTTCTGTTTTTTTTTAGGTCCCCATTGGCTAGAATCCATTAAACCCACTGCCTTTTATGCATTTTTTAAACCCATGCACGAGATTTCTTTCCTCGTCAAATTTAGGGTTCTTGGTTTCACAGCAGCTCCACGTCGCACGTTTTCCCTGCCGCAAACCTGACTTTAATTTTCACTTGCTCCCCAACCCCACGAAGACCCACGCCAAAGCACCTGGTGCGTCCTCATCCAGCAAGCAACCGTAGCCCCCTCTTCAACAAGGAAACCGCCCAAACTGAAAGCTGCCATCTACCACACTGGCGCCCCAAGCCATCTTCAGCCCCACCACCTTAAAGCCCTATATACATACACCACGCAATGTCACATCGCAGCACATATAGCACTCGCCACCAGCGGCTGTTCAGCAACCTAAACGAGCGACCACCGAAAGCCACAACCAGCCCCGTTTCATCCCAACCTGGTACGTTCAAGACATCCAAAACAAACAAAGACTGCACCTTTCAGCCATCGCTGTTGCCGTCCCTGCAGCACCACCGTGGTAGCCCATTGCTCTGCCATCGGAGCCTCCTGTTAAGAGAGCCACCAGGTCATCCTCAAGCCAACGGTTAAATCAACATTTGTCCTCTATTTCTGTAACACCCCGTATTTTAGTGTATTTTAATGAATGAATTATTTTTATTGATTTAGAATTTGTTCTCTTGTTTTAAAATTATTGGATTTTTAATTAGACTATTTTTATGATTTTTAGTTTACGAAAATTATTTTTTTTGAAGTGCTTTCTTTAAATTAATTATTGTTATGTGTTTAAATTTCTTCTCGAATTAAATCAACTTATTGTTGGATTTAATTATTTATTTTCAATTTAATCACTGTGTTTGAATTATTTTATTTCACTTGCAGTTTTAAAATCGTTTCTGTTGGATTATTTTTTGTGACCCAAGATGTGAGGACTGGACCTCATTTATTTCCCTCCATTTTTCTTTTTCCCTTTTCTTTTCTTTTCTTTTCTTTTTCTCTTCTTTTTCTCTTTCTTTTCTCTTCTCTCCCTCTCTCTTCCCGCGCACGGACGTAGCTCTCTCTCTCTCTCTCCTCTCCTCCGCCCGTTTCCTTCTCTTCCACCCAGCGCCGCCGTGCGCCGCTCGTGGCCGACACCGCCCACCCCACTCGATTCCCCTGCCGCCGGCGACCACCTCCCTCCAGTTTCAGCTTCTCCGGCGCCACCGTTAGCCTCCACGCGCCACACGAAGCCGCGGCCTTCTCCTCACTCCAGCGCCGCCGTCGCACCACCATTGGCCGCCATTTCTTCACCACTTCATCCTCGACCTCCAAGCAACCCATTGAACCCAACCCCACCTCCGATCCGTCACCGGTGAAGCCCCACCAAGTCCATTTTCGATTTGCACATTTTTTGCCTAAAACCACCCCTTGCGCCGCCACCCACGGCAAACCACCACCACCATTGGCTTCATCGACATCCCTAGGCCCTACCCTATCAATCTCGGGTCTTCGTTTGCACCCGTTGAAAAGTGGGTATCTGTGACCCACGACCATAGTGTATTTTGCACTGTTCTGCAACTATTTTTCCACTTGCGCTTCCGTGATCCTCCATAAATTATTATATAGCAATGTAAGTATTTTTCAAAGAATTCTCGTGAATTTAATGTATTTTTGCACTAGCACATTATACTGTATTTAAATGCTGATTGGTTTTGCCGGACTCAGTCCGAGGAGTAACGGGGTTGATTGGATTGGGTGATGGAGTTGTTAGTATGATTGGTTTAGACTATGAGATTTGTTGGCTGTTCGGGTTTAAACAGTGGTGTTTTGTGTATGACGTGGGTTGTGGTGGATATTGGTGATTTTATGAAGTAATGATATATTTTGGGATTAGGAAGGTTTTAAGTTTTGAAAAATTTAAAATAGGTTATTTAAGAAGCTTAGGTTTAAATATCGACATATGTGATATATTGGAAACTTACAGAAATTACGTGATTATTTTTATAGGTGACGATTTATAGTCGACTCGACATTTTTGAGGAAATTTTTTGGAAAAGTTAAGTCGTCCAGGTAAGCGGGGTTCCTATGCTGGATTTGCATAAAAAGAAATGAACTGAGGTTGGTTTGTAAAAATGTGCATGTTGTTTTAAAAAGAAAACAAAGTGAAAAACAACCTCAGTATATGTTTTGCATTCCCTCATGAGATGCGTATGAAAGAGAAAAGAAATGTTTGACATGAAATGTGTAGACATGAGTAATATTTGACATGTTTCTGAAATATACAAAAGAGCGAATATGATATCAATGAAATTTTTATTCATGTGATATGAAATTATATGGATCTGTTTTTTATCAAATAGAAATGATATGAATATGTTTCGCACGTGTTTTGATATGATATGGATATGATAAAACTTTGGCATACTTATCTGTTCTGAATATGGTTCTGATATGATGATACTGTTCACGTGATATGGTTGGTACCACCATGATATGATATGAGTGCACCCACTTTGGAAACAAAGTGGCCTTTTTACGTGTTCTTTCCTGTGTGCACACTCGGGGCTCCGAGATTGAAAAAGGGGAAGTTCACCACATGATACTACCTGGTTTGGCCACCGGGGATAGCACAACCCTACCACGGGGGTTAAACATGGTATATGATATGATATGATAAGATGAATATGTTCAGTTATGTTATGCCAAAGTGTTTTTGAATATGAAATGGATCCTCAAATATGAATTGTTGACTTGAGTATGAAATGTTTGAAAAGTCGCTCTGATTTTCTGATAACACGTTTTTTGAGATCTGCATATAAAAATAAAATGTTTTGTTTCTGCATATTGAACTTTCTGAAAAGGCTCATGTTTACATGCTAGTATATGTTCTCTGCTTACTGAGTTGTTGATAACTCACCCCTTATCTCCACAATATTTTCAGATGATTTGAATGTTTCAGTTGAGGATCAAGGATATGGAGCATGGGTGAGAAGAGTTAAGAATGATGGTTTAAGCATAGAAGGTTTATATGGGTATTGAGGATTTTCATTCAGTAAGCTTGTTGTGCTCTGATGATGTGATTTGTTGGGAGATTGATGTTTATATTAAATTTTGTATCGTCTTAGAATAGTTATTCTGGAGTAATTGATGTAAATATATGAGTATTTTGTGCGATTGGGAAAGATTAGAATATGTACTATGTGGAAGGAAAATGATTTTTAAGTGACATGAGTTAACTCTCCGGACCCTCGGGTACGACGCGTTACAATTTCTCTTCCCAAAAACAGGGCAACACCACAAACTCGGTTGAGCCACCGTACGACGGAATAAAGTATCAGGCTAGCCGCATGTTCCGCTGGTCTTCACCTTCCCGTCAGTCTCGAGCTGCCTCGGTTCCACCTTGTCCCTCACGGTGAGCAATCGCCGAACGTTCCAATGCTTCTCCGTCTCTCTCTCTCTCTCACCATGTTCACTCCCTCCCGCTCATCTCTCTCTGCCTCTCTAGCTTTCGCTGCCCAACATAGGTGGCCTCGCCACTGCATGCCCTCCTCGGCACCCAGCAGCACCACCATAGTTCCTCCAACCCAGCTGTCGTGCCTTGCCCTCCACGTACAGCCGGTTTTAGTACGTCATAAGTCCGCAGTTCACTTCCTTTTGTTTTCCGTGTTGCTGACTTATAAGGGTAGTATATATATACATGGGTAAGTCTGTAACCTCATAGGATGGATGTTATTACCGTTATACCCTTTGATCATGTTTTCAAACGAAGTATTACATAAACTATTGCATAGTCGGTCTAATAAATTTACATTGTTACCTTTGAGATTACAAGTTTCATTATTGTGTTTTAAACCTTTAATAAGTATTTATAAACTTTAAAATTTCCCATGTTTATATAAATGATTTTGATAAGTTCGTTTTTTTTAAGAGACTGATATTTTTAACGGAATATATTTTTATGAAAATACTGATGAATTCTTGAAGTGATTGGTAAGTGCAAAATCTTATTTTAAATCCTTTTAAAAGAATATTTTTTATTTAAACAAAAGTATGATCATCTACTTATAATGATTTCGATATAGTTACGCTATTTTAGTTTTATAAATTATAGTAAGATCTCAATTGTAAATAAGTTGGAATTTAATGTTTTAGTCGGTCTTATTATGTTGGATATTGATGGGTTAGAAAGTGATGTTGGTATTTTAGGAATAATGAGAATTTAGGTTTTTGAGGAATTAAAATAGGTTATTTTAGCATCTTAGGCTTAAATATTGAGATACGTGTTCGATTGGAAATTTATGAAAATTACGTGATTGTGTTATAGGTGAAGATTAATATTTGTTCGTCATTTTTAAGAAAATTTCGAAAAAGCTAAGAAGTCCAGGTAAGCGGGGTTTCTATGCTAGACTCTGCATTAAAATAAAATGAGCTGAGGTTATTTTTTGGAAAATATACATGTTTGATGTTGAAAAGAAATTTGATTTACCTCAGTTATTTGTTCTGCATTACTCATGAGATTCTGTTTAAGAAGAAATCATTTTCTATTATGACTGGTGTAGACATGAGCTTATTTCTGACATTCTGTTTCTGAACTTTGAAAAATAGAGCGAATGTGAAATTTTGTGCATAAATTATGTTGTGTTATGATTTTGTTCTGTTCTGAATATTTTCTGTACTCTGATATGATCTGATGTGATTTCTGAAAACCTCTAGCATAACATTCTGTTTCTGTTTCTGTTCCATTTTGATCTCACCACGGGTGTAAAACTGTGGCCTCTGTTCCGGTTGGTACCAACTTTTATGTTTCTGGTGCACCCACTTTGGAAACAAAGTGGTTTTCTGCGTGGTCTTTCCTATGTGCACACTCGGGGTTCCGAGAATAAATAAGGGGAAGATTCACATTCTGTTTCTGCTCGGTTAGCTATCGGGGTTTGCACAACCCTACCACGGGGGTTAAAAATGGTATTTGTTCTGATATAATAAGATAAGATGTGATGTTTCAGTTTATGTTATGCCAAAGGGATTTTGATTATGAATATTTTTCGAACTCTCGCTCTGATATTTTTTATAACATGTTCTGACGTTGCATTTTGAAAACATTATTTTGATTCTACATTCTGAAAGAAAATATTTTTGTTCTGCATTCTGAACTCTATAATGCTCATGTTTACACACTAGTATATGTCCTCTGCTTACTGAGTTGTTGATAACTCACCCCTTATCTCCATATATTTTTCAGATAATTTTGATCGTTAAAGCTGGAGAATAAGAGTATAAAGTTTAGCAAGGTGTGATGATCGTAGTGGAATAAGTGCCTGAGGGTACAAATGCTTATTTGAGGGTCGTAATTAGTAAACTGATTTATTTTTTGGGTATTTGATTTGATGAGTTGAGGATGTTTTCGAGTTTTGAAAAATTTCTAATTTATGTTATTGGGGATTTCTTTATTATCGCCATGGAGGAACTTAGATTTTTGGATTGATTAAGTGGATTAATATTTTATGGGATTTTCTGGATTTTATAGTTGTGTTATTTAAGTTAATTTTAAGTATTAAGAGTTAACTTTCCGGACCTCGGGGACAGGGGCGTTACAGTTACCAAAGATATCATTAGTGGGGTCAAAATATTATTTGAACAACGTTTCCACATATAAAAATTATGTTCAATCATCCATAATATGCCGTAGTTTTAGAGTTGAATACGTTCGAAACTATCATTAGACATGCGAAAGTATATCAAAAGTTCGAACGTATATTTATACGTGCGAACAATGTACGTTGAAATTTATTCGAATGTTAATGCAGGATTTACGTGCAAATGTAATATTTTAAAATTATATTTATATTGTTTGAATGAATTACATTCAGATGCAACGAGCGTATGGCAAACGTATCTGATCTATCGTGCGCACAATATGCCCTATTGTGCGAACATCTTTGCTTAATGTTCAAATGTATGATCATGATTTGGAATTTTTAAATTTAAATATCTAGACCAAAATAAGCAACATACAATTGGAGGGAGATTAAAAATTAAAAATTTATAGAGAAACAAAATACATAAATACAAAAATATTAATTGATACCGTTTATTAGCCAAGATAGTTCAAACGTCATTTAAGAAAGTGCAAACGCTACCTAAGATAGTTTGAACGTCATGACAGATAGTTCAAACATCACCCAGATCTTTTGAATGTTAACCAGATAGTTCAAGCATTATGTACTCAAGATATTTCAGACGCCACCCAAATTGTTCGAACATCGTCGAGATAGTTTGAACGTTATCCAAGATAGTTCGAATGTCAACCCAGATAGTTTGAATGTTACCCAAGATAGTTCAAATGTTACCCCAAATTGTTCGAATGTCATCCTAGAATGTTAAAATGCCACTCCAAATCATTCGAATGTTGCTATACATTAGTTTGTTAAAACCATCCTAAAATAAAATTGTAAGGGGATTTTCCCACCAATCTAGACCCAACTGGCCTGTGAATGAAAACTAGGGGATTAAGACCAAAGGCCCAATAAGCTTCAACTCGACCCACGGGTAGAGTCCTCTAGACGCAACCTACAGGAGGGAGTGTGCAACAGGGGATGAGACTCATCGATCTGAAGTCCTGTCGAGTAGTGTCCACTTCTAGTTCTCAGGTGCTCTTCCATAGTAGGTGTAATGCTCGAGGAACCCTCGATCCTCTAATAGGAAGGATATCAACGAATCATCAAGGATACTGTCTGGGAGAAGGAAATCGAAAAACCACGCTGCATTAATGGCACCACTGCCCAGGTTACACGCCACATTAATGACGCCATCGCAAAGCCACGCTGCATTAAGGACTCTAACATAAGGAACAGTACGAAGGACGTGGACTCCATGGGGGCAGACACGATTTGTCCCCTAGGCTTATAGTATAAATAGCAGGTCCTAGGTATAAGAATACTCTTTCTGATCTCTAGACTCCTTTACTTATTTACAAACTTCTAAGAACACTTACTAACTTTGGCATGGGAGACTCCCTGGCCTCGAACACAGCTCCAGACTCCCCAAAAGGTGGTCTTGCATCCACCTACGGCCCTTGGCAAGCCCGTGTACCCACACTTCATCACGAACCCCCAGGAACAACTTGTAACATCCAGACCCCAAAAGTGTGATTTTATTATTATTATTATTACTATTTTATTGTTATAATTTTAGATATGTTTTGAGGTAGTAATTTGTTTTGAATAGGACTTCTCTACTGTTAAACTATACGCCTCCTTTATTTTTCTGTTTGGTCTCCCAGATTGGGTAGTTTCCTGAGTTGAAACTAACTTTCAACTCAAACACTTCAAAACTCTTATATCCTATCAGTGTTTATTTCCTTGTGGGAGTAGTTTTCCAAAGTCTAGTCGAATTCAAACCTCCCTAGATCACTCCCGATTGCTCCCTACCCGTCATCTATAAAACCCACGAGACCCTTAGCAAAAACCATGAGACTTTCACACACTAGCCACCATAGCAACCTTGGTAGACAGAGCAAAACCCACAAATTGAGATACCTACCTCGCCGGAAACCATCACTGAGCACGCCGATAGTGAGCCTTCCTTCCTCCACTGCGTGTGTGACCCATAAGTCCTCTAGGTCTATGTTTCCTCCCCACCGAGAATAAAAACAGCCGCTGCATTTGTTCCTAGCCACCGTCAACCACATCAGGGAACGTCGGACCACCTCCCGGCGACCACAAAGATCACCAACCAGCCCAACCCTGTCGAGCCCACACCTTTGTAGTAAGCGCACAACCGTCCTCCACCCTCCCCTCCCTCTATTTTTGTCGGTTTGATAGTTCCTTTGTCTAAACTCTCTCTCTCCCTCTCTTGGCATCACACCACCATAGGGACCCTCTAGTTGCGTCGCCAGTCCTTCCCAGCCACCCAGAGCCGCCGCACATCAGCTTCTCCTCTCTGTGAGCATCGCATGGCCATTCCTTTCATTTGTTAGTCTAGTGTGTTTTAATTTCCATAAGAGTAGCCACCCTTAAGTTCATAAGGGGCCCTTGGGCTTAGCCCATTCGGCTAGTGTTTCCTTGAGTTGGTACTGGGCCTTGGTTTTAAATGACTTTGTTGGGCTTATTTCAAAAACTATAATAATTTAAGTGGGTGAATTTTGGGTTAACAGAAACTGTTTTATTGTTTTAAAGTGGGCTGGTGGTGCTTTACAAAATCTCGTTTTAGTGATTTTAATTCGGCTATTTTTCTTTAATAGGAGCTGGGCTGGAATTTAAGCTAGCCCAAAGTTTTACATGAATAATTATGAGCCCATAGACACAATTTTTATAAAAAGTATTTAAGGGATTTTAAAGTATATTTTTAAAGTAGTCTATGAAGCCTATTATTTTAGTTAAGTTCTATTATACGTATTTAATTACGTAGAGTATTATGACACGCTTTTCTGGGAAATTAGTAACATCTAGTCCCAAGAATAGGTAACACGCCACAAAGTGGGAATCATATAATTGCATGTGTACTGTAAATGTTCTACTTTTATATGAAAATGTGATGTTTGTCTATGCTACTCTACAAGCTAAGTCAAGATTAGATCCCTTTCATGATCTTCGATGAAATATAATGATATGCATCCAAGTGAGCATATGTATGTTATACTATTATGGATTGCGATTTATTGGATGATATGTCATGAAAATCACATGTATGCCATGCAATGTAATGTCATGAAGTATTTAGATCATATAAGTCATGTAATGTTCATGTAGTTCTCAGATCATGTATGCCATGGAATGTTTATGTTCAGATCACATTATGCCATGTCATGTTATGTTATGCTATGTACAAATATATGCCATGTTAGAAAAGTTCATGAAGTCCAACAAACTTCTCATGCATTAAGAAAAATAAGATGTTAAGGGTGACACAGACCTAAGCGTGTTCACCAAAAGTTATGATAAGGATGACACAGACCTAAGCGTGTTCATCACAAGTTATGATAAGAATGACATGGACCTAAGCGTGTTCATCACAAGTTATGATAAGGATGACACGGACCTGAGGTTGTTCATTACAAGTTATGTTAATGATGACACTGACCTAAGCGTGTTCATCACAAGTTATGTTAAGGATGACATGGACCTAAGCATATTCATCGCAAGTTATGTTTAAGGATGACACAGAGCTAAGCGTGTTCATCGCAAGTTATGTTAAGGATGACACTGACCTAAGCGTGTTCATCACAAGTTATGTTAAGGGTGACACGGACCTAAGCATGTTCATCACAAATTATGTTAAGGGTGACACGGACCTAAGCGTGTTCACCACCAGTTATGATAATTGGGGCCATGGATCAAAGAGTGGTTCACCATATGTTATGGGAAACACGAACTTAAGTGTGCTCACCACCAGTTAAGTTATACGGTGCCACAGACTCAAGCGTGGGTCACCATATGATAGGTGAAAGATAAGATAAACAAGTCATGTATGATTGTTAGAATATGCTTGAAGCGAGTCATTTATGCATTCACGTTACATGGTCACCATGATTATGTGTGTTTCCCCTCATGTTAATGATGAATAGATATGTTATCGGAAACTGTAACGATATATGTATGTATGTAGAGTTGTTCAGAAATTAAGCCTACGTTAAATTAAGTTATGTTTATGGTATGATTGTGAATCTGTGATGATGTATGTATTTTATGAAGAGTCTTTAAAAAATTAAGTCTATGCTAAGCTAAGTTATATTTTACGGTATGATGTACTATTTACTGAGTGTTTGACTCATTTTTGTTTATTTCTCTATTTCTTCTATGTTTAATTGTCATAGATGTTGATTGTGAGGACGCAGAGCTGGAAGGTCAGGATTAGATCTAGGACAAAGACTTAGAAAGGACTAAGTGTTAATTTCACAAGAATTAGATAAGTTTTTGTTTTTCTTTACGTTTTCAGTTTCATGTTTCAAAAATAATTATGTACAGTTTAGTGATGCTTCAATAAATGAGGTATTTTAGGATATGAATATCTTCACCGGGCATCATGTCATGAATGTTCGTAATATTCCTAACCTATGGGAAGGAGTGTTACGCAACTTCAGTTGCCTTTCCTGGTGAAGGGTGACATCCTGCACCTGGGATAAGTTGTCCCGAAAACTTTGATTAAGCTGCTCCAATTGCTCCATGATGGGCACTAAGATGGACCCAGTCTTAAAGATCCCTTGTAAGTTCCAAATGGGCCAATTACAAGGTCAAGAGCCAAGAAGAACAAGGAAGCAATGCAAGGATTGGTGCAATCCACTTGGGATGAAGCTAGCAAGACATAACTTAGAGTTATGATCCACTTGTTTGGGCCTATTATTATTGAAGGCTTTCAATTTGTTAAATGATTTATTTTATTAGTTTAGAATAAGTGGGCTTGAGGATGCTTGGCCCACATATGTCTTATTTCTTATGAACTAGTAAGAAGTTTTATGAAATTTGATTAATTTATTTATTGTGAATTGAGTTTACTCCTCTTGTTCTTGATTAAAATTTTGAATTTATCGAAACTAAATCAAAACCTTTGTGGCATTCCTCCTTGTAATCTGGGTTCTTGAGACAAGTTTTTCAACGGGTCTAGATTTTAATATAATCTAGGTTCTTGAAACGAGTTCTCAACGGGTCTAGGTTCTCCATCCATTGATTTTATCTTTGCTTTTTTTGGTGAGTTTTCAAATTGATTGTGAGTTCAAGGGATTCCATTCCCACGAGTTCATATCATTTGGTATTCAGAGCAAGGTTTCCAATCAGACATGATTCTATCTTTTAATTCTTGCATCTTTAAATTTAATTTTAGGGCTTCATTGTTCTAGGGTTGCCAAAAAAAAATGAAAACAAAAAGTAGGCTGCCGAAATTCTTAGGATTTTTGGTTTGACTGAAATTTGCATCACCTAGGGTTTCAAAATTCTTGGATTTCTTGCATCTCTAAGTTTGTCAATTGCTTGGAGTGTCGTTTCATTGTTTCTCTTCTACTTCATTGTTAATTCTTGTGTGCTTGAATTCAATTGCTTGATTTTCACAATTGAATATTGCTGTTTGTGACTAAAATAGAGAAAAGAAGAGAAAGGAAAAGAACAAAAAAAAGAAAAAAAAAAGGAAAAGAAAAGAAAAGAAAATTCGAAAAAAAAAAAGAAAAGAAAATGTAGCATATTCAAAGGTTGCAACATAGTTACAACTAAGAGAAAGAAATATATTTGTTGAATGAGCTTTACCATCAAAGGGGTTGAATACATCTTCCTAGTTGGTATCTTGTTTTATAATTACTCTTTCCATCGTATAAATTCATTGAGTCTCGTGTCATTTTATTCCTTACATGTTTCTTGGATCTATATTACTGGTTGGAATAAATTAAGGTTGTATTGTCTTGATTTAATTTAACTAGTTCTTAAAGAACTTGAGCGGGAAAACTCTTGAGGCAAAAGGTGAGAGAGTGTGAGACTATTATCGGGAAAAAGCCAATTAAGAGTGAAACATGAGTGGAGTGCCATTATTTGAGTGTAAACACGTAGGGGAGTGTGTGAGGTTTTTCACTAACATTCTTTTTGTGCAGCACATTACGATGCTTGATTGGAGTGACTCATCACCAAAGGGGATGGCAGATAACTCATCCTTTGTATTGCAAGCCATGCAACAACGGTTTGAGCGGTTGAACTTTGTGTTGGGTGAAGTAAGGGATAGGATGGATCATCGACAAACAGTGATTAGAAATCTGCAAGGTAGGAGATAGGAGGAGGCGTGAGCCTAGTATTGAACATAAGTGTAAGAATGAAGAGTATGGTGAGTCTCTTATTGCCAGGCGTGCTCTCAATGCACAAATTAGGATGGATGATACAGAACAGTGGAGAGAGAACATTTTTCATACTAGATGCCATATCAACAACAAGTTATGTAGTATGATCATTGATGTGAGGAGTTGTATTAATTTGGCTAACACTACTTTAGTTGAGAAATTGAATTTACCTACCTTGAAACACCCTAAACCATACAAGTTGCAGTGGTTGAGTGATTGTAGGGAGGTTAGGGTAAATAAGCAAGTGCTAGTTTTTTTTTAATTGGGAAATACTAGGATGTGGTGCTTTATGATGTAGTGCTTATGCATGCTGGCCATATTTTGTTGGGGAAGCTATGGCAGTATGATAGGAAGGTGATCCATGATGGGTTAAGGAACATGTACAGTTTTGAAAATGATGGAAAAAAAATCAAACTTGCTCCTTTAACTCCAACACCAGTCCATGGGGACCAACTGAAACTGAAAAGTGACATTGACCTAAAAAGTAAAAGTGAGGATGAGATTGAGATTGAGGAAAAAAGAAATTGTGAGATTGAAAAGGAGAGAGAGAGAGAAAAAAGTTAAGGGTGAGGCTGAAATCTCAAGAAAAAGAGAGAATGAGTTGAAAAACAATTGTGAGGCCGAGTTTAAAAAAAGAGGAGAGTGAAAAAAAAGAGTGAAAAGGAAAAAGAGAGTGAGAGGAAAAAAGGGAATGAGGTCAAAACATCAAGAGAAAGAGAGAGTGAAAAAGAAAATATAGAAGTGGCTGAGAGTCAAGAAAAAAGAGTGGAGCCACGAGAGGAAAAGAAAGAGAGATTGCAGAGAGAAACAGAAAAATAAAAGTGAGATTTTATGCTAAGACAAGCTTTTATACTTTCAAATTTAATGACTCTTTTTCTACTGTTGTTATTTTTTTGTTGCAGGGATATGAGGTCATGATTCCAGGTGCAACAATCTCTACTTGACCTTTCTTTGAAGAACATGAGTCCTTGACACACTTGAAGGGACAAAGTAAGTTGTTGACTAGAATGCATGCTAAGTGGGAGGACTGTATTGAGGCTTTTCCTTATGTAATCAAATACACACAAGGTAAGGAAAATTTTGTGGTTGATGCTTTAGCAAGAAGGTATGTCCCTGTCTTCATTTTAGATGCAAAATTATTGAGACTTGAATATGATAAAAAATTGTATGTTAATGATGATGGCTTGGCTAGTGTATATGGAGTACATGAGAAAGTATTGTTTGGTCAGTTCTATAAACTAGATTGTTATTTGTTTAAAGGGAATAGACTTTGTGAGCCAACTCGACATATGCGTGGGTTGCTTGTGCATGGATTTGGTTTGATGGATCATTTTGGTGTAAAGAAGATTTTAGGCGTGTTGCATTAACGTTTGTGAGAGTATCATTTGCTATTCATTGACTTGTTGTAAGAATATTTGCGAAAGTATCATTTGCCTTTCATTGATTTTGCATATGGTTGGAGTGGTCATTTTGGTGTAAAAAATATTTTAGACGTGTTGCATGAACGTTTGTGAGAGTATCATTTGCCATTCATTGACTTGTTGCATGAATATTTGCGGGAGTATCATTTGCCTTTCATTGAGTTTGTATATAATTGGAGTGATCATTTTGGTGTAAGGAAAAGACTTTAGATGTGTTTCATGAACATTTGTGGGAGTATTATTTGCCATTTCTTGAGTTTACATATAATTGGAGTGTTCATGGTACTACTAAATTTTCACCTTTTGAAATTGTTTATAGACTTAATCTATTTACTCCTTTAGATTTAATACATTTACCTGTTAATGACAGGAGTAGCTTGGATGAAATTTTCTAAATTCTTGAACAAATTAATGATAATGCATATCAAGTGGATCTTCTAGGTATGTATCATGTTTATGTTATTTTCAATGTTACTAACCTTTTTCCCTTTGATGCAGGTGGAGATTCGAGGTCGAATCCTTTTGAGGAGAGGGGGAATGATAGGCACCAAGATGGACCTAGTCTTAACGATCCTTTGCAAGTTCCAGATGGGCCAATTATAAGGTCAAGAGCCAAGAAGATCAAGGAAGCAATGCAAGGATTGGTGCAATCCACTTGAGATGAAGCTAGCAAGAGCCCAACACTCAAGGTGGGCTTGAAAGAAGGAGAACCAGTTTTGATCCACTTGATATAAGCTATGGAAGATATGACTTAGAGTTATTGTTTGTGCCTATTGTTATTGAAGGCTTTCAATTTGTTCAAGGATTTATTTTATTAGTTTAGAATAAGTGGGCTTGAGGATGCTTGGCCCACATATGTCTTATTTCTTATGAACTAGGGTTTTTGGGAAGGCCTTGTGCTTCGGCCAACAACTTATTTGGAAAGTTACTTTTTAGGAAATAGGGTTTAAATAAGTACTGTAACGAGTTACTGTAGCCATGGGACTATTCATCCAGGGGTATTTTTGGAAGAAATGGGTTTATTTTGGCTAGGGTTTTAATTAGGTTTTTGTTTAAATACTCTTTGTAGCCTCATGTTAAGAAGTTTTATGAAATTTGATGAATTTATTCATTGTGAGTTGAGTTTACTTTTCTTGTTCTTGATTGAACTTTTGGACTTATCAAAGGTAAATCACAACTTTTGTGGCGTTCCTCCTTATAATCTGGGTTCTTGAAACATGTTCTTCAATAGGTCTAGATTTTAAAATAATCTAAGTTCTTGATTTTGGCTTTCTTGGGTGAGTTTTCAAATTGATTGTGGGTTCAAGTGATTTCATTCCCACGGGTTCATATCATTTCCCTCTCTTCCCTCGCTTTCCTCTTGAGTTTCTTCTGGTAGCACTCCAGCTTCCTGACCCTTTTGCGCTTGTCCTCCAGATCAAGTCGTGCCCTCTCCAGCAGCTCTTTCTCCTCCCTTTCACCGCGAGCATAGCGGAGGGAGGTGTTAGTCATCGAACGGAGGCCCAGGTTCTCTTGCACAATGGCCTCTTGGCCGTCCACAATAAAAGCTACTAGTTGAGAGGTAACTTGACAACAAGAAGGGCCGACATACAACAATCAATATGGGGAGACTAAAAAGCAAGAAGAAGGAAAAAGATAGAAAGAAATGGCCAAACCTCGTGGAACAAGCCAGACAAGCACTTGATGACCTGACTAATTGCCTCCGCATGGCTCCCTCTCATTTCCAGCCGGGACAAAGGAGGAATGACTTCTACTGAGCCCTCGACCTCAGACGATTGCGTGGCCACCTCAGGAGGAGCAGTTTGACCTTCTCACAAACCTTCCAGACCAAAGCCGATTACAACATTCAGAAGATGATCACCCTCCGTTGGGCACTCTACCTGGAAAGGCAGTTTGCTATGCAGACCCCCCAAACCCGCGCTGACTACAATATCTAAAAGCAAAGCACCCCTATTGGTGCTCGGCTGGGATGGGCGCGTCAAAGGCTGGACTCCTCGAACCCTTGCGGACTACAACATCCAAAATGGATTTTCCTCCTGCACGGTCCACCACCTCTGCACGATTGTTGGAAGTAGTAGCCGTCGCCCCCTCGTTAGTAACTTCGTCCCTGAAGGAGTGGCGACCGACGGCAAGATGAGACGAAGAAGGTGGAGAAATTAATGAAGAAGAACGTTGCTCCTTGTCAACTCGTCCAGGAACCACAACCGCAAAGATGGTCTGGAATAGGGCATCCATCTCAACCTCATCCATGGATGCCTCAGAAGTAACGGCCGATGGTGACGTCGTAGGAGGATTGTTGGTTGGCCATATCGTTGGCAGCTCCACTAGGGTCGCCAAGGCCGTAGGATGGCTGACCTCTGGGCTAGTTGACTCTCGCTGTGGAGGAATCAAAGCTCCAGAAGGGGGCCTGATGTCAACCCGGGCACCCTCCAGGCGTGGCTTCTTCCCCTTGCTCGGCGGCGAAGGGTCCGAGGTGCACTTCCGAGCAGAAACAACCTGGGGCTAGGCCACCATCACCCTATCATCAGAACGAAGGTGGCTAAGGGGAGGTAGAGAATCTCTTAAAGCTCTCCTTGGAAATAAGGACTTTAGTGAAGACGCCATCAAAATTCTTATGCACCCATTCGCATACGATTGCAATGCGCCTTGCCTCGTTGGAAGTAGCAGACGGACACACAGCCTTGTCCTCTGAGACCCTCCCCCAATTCGTTCAAATCAAGAACTCCCGGCGACTCACTTGGCCTACCGGGAACTCCCACCCCCAGCAAGACACAAATATGAACTTTGGATACAAGTCCTTTACCTTGGGGTACCTTGGCTTCAGGTTAACCAAGGTGTGTATCGTCCTGAAACTATAGACGTTTCCCTTTTACCGCAGCACCTTATGGGTACGGAGGAACTCACGGCCGATAAGGTCGACATCATCTAAGTACAATTCTAGCAGAGTACGCTGCCAAATAATGTTTCAACAAAGCAAAAGCCTTCAGGCATTCGGTGCAATTGAGAAGGGCCCAAACCTAGGTGGTCCAAAAGGTCGCGAACAGCATGGGGGAAAGGCAGCCTCAAGCCGCATGAAAACATGGAAGGAAATAAGGCCACTCGTGTGGATTGGCCCTCTGCATCAACAACACCCTTATTAGGACCAGGAACCTCGAAAAACACTAAGTCCGAAACCTGGTAAGTGAGTGCCAATGAGGCCAGCAACAACACCGAGGCATTTGAACACTAACAACTGCCCCTGAACAACGGCCCAGCATTGGTGTCACCTCCACCAGAAATGTTAGGTTGAGTAGATTTTTCAGGGGCCATCGCTGCCAACGTATAAGGTAGTGAAGGATGGAAAGAAGGCAGAGTAGAGGAAAGAAAAATTGAAAAATGAGAATGGCAAGAAGGCTATATCGTAATGAAATGAAATGAAACCCCATTCCTGCTTTATATAGGGGAAAGGTGACGGTTGGTCTCCCACACCACATGGCAGAAGGGAGAAGTACGAGCCGCTTCGAATTCTTGAAGTGTAAACCACGAAGCGACACGAACGAGAAGAGCCGGCTAACACCCTCAACATTAATGAGCTTGAAAAGACGTCATCGGAATCATCAAAAGGCATGCCAATTAAAAGTGATGGGGAGGCATTACGAGGACGGCCAAACGATGGGAGTCTCCTTGAACTTCGAGGTCGTGCACATGTTAAAAAGGGGATTCTGGCTTCAGTAGCAAGGCGGGTTCAAATAGTGACGAATTCCTACCGTACTCGTTCGATGAGAATTAGCGAGGTAACTATAAGAAGATTTTCTCCCCATTCTAGACCTAGTGGGCCTGTGAATGAAAGTGAAGGGAATTACGACAAAGACCCAGCTCAGGACAAACAAAGTCTTCAACCCGGTCCACGGGTAGAGTCCTCTAGACACAACCTGCAGGAGGGAGTGTACTAGATGGGATGAGTAATGTGCGGGGAACCCTCAATCCACAAGTAGTGTCTAGTTCTTAAGTGCTCATCCACATAATAGGCATAATGTGCGGGGAACCCTCGATCTTTTGATAGGAAGGATATCAACGAAAAAACAAGGATACTGTCTAGGAGAAAGAAATTGGAAAAGCACGCTGCATTAATGGCACAACTACATGGGTTACATGCCACATTAATGACAACGTCACAGAGCCACGCCACATTAAGGACTTTGACATAGGGAACAGTACGAAGTGGAATGCCACGGTCCTACAAGGGTCAGAGAGTTACTTCCTATCACTTAAACTCACATTTCAACAATATAATAACTAGACTCAAAATTCCCAATATCATATAGAAATTTCGATTCAAACTAATTTCATCAATATAACCAATTATCCAAAACGTCAAGTTATCATAACACAAAACAATTTCTTAATAAAAATCGACAATACTCATAAAAATTTCTATGCTTAATCCAATATACTTAAAACCTCTCACCTAATGCCTCATAATCTTGATCCTCAGCTGAACCATCAAGATATTTGAAAAACATTGTGGAGATAAGGGATGAGTTATCAATAACTCAGTAAGTAGAAAACTTATACTAGCATGTAAACATGAGCATTTATAAACTTCGATATGCAGAAAAAAACATTTACTTTCAGAAATGGAGAAACAACATATTTACGTTCAGAATGCATATACAAAACTTGTTACAAAACACTAGAGTGAAACTTTCAAAAAAACTTTCTTATTCAAAAATCATTCGGCATATCATAAACTGAGACATCATCTTCATATCATATCAAAGCATTGCATCGGAACTGATACCATGTTTAACCCCTGTGGTAGGGTTATAAACCAGCATTATACCCATGGCTAGGCCGTATACCATGTTTAACCCCCGTGGTAGGGTTATAAACCACCATTATACCCGTGACATGGCCTTAATAGAAACAGAACAGAACAACTTCAGAACCAGATCATATTCAGATATAGAATCAGAAATTCATGCCAAGGTTTTCAGATGCCACATCATATTAACATCGAAAACTGAATAGCTTCAGATCATTCCACATGTTCAAAATAAACAGAATCAAAACATCTTCATTTATTCACAGCAAAAACTTTTAATTTTCATATTTGCTCTTTTTGCATAATTCAAAAACAGGATGCACAACTATTCTCTTATATAGAATTTATGCATATGCAGAACAAACATCTAAGGTTGTTTTCAGATTTCTTTTCAAAAACAAACATGCTTATTTTCAAAGTCAACCTCATTTCATTTCTTTTGCGCAAAACTAGTATATGAACCCCACTTACCTGAACTCTTTAACTACTCTGAGTCTGTCCACAATTGTACCGAATGAATGCCAATCGTCACCTATACCAAACAATAAATATTACTAAAATTCTAAAAGGTCTTGCTAAAACTCCCCATATATCTAAATTCATTCTACGAAAATAAGCTTTGAAAACTATTTAATTATAAAAATCTAATAAATACTATTTTCATTAAATGTATTCTTAACTCATTATAGTATAATTTTATCCAAAATTTCAAAACAAATTAAATTCATTTCAGAAATTAACTTAATCATATTTAAAACTCATATTTCTATAAACTATTATTAAAAAAATAATTTAATATTGCCAACGTATAATGTAGCAAAAATCATAAACTTCTTGAGCAATATCAATAAAATAAAGCCGATTTAAAATGTTTAAAATGTTTAACATTTTAAAATATAAACTCAAACCCAACTCAAAAACAATTCAAACACCCCATGCTTTGGTTTATAACTCAAAAAGGTGATGTTGTAATATCCAAAACATCTTCTCTACTATCTGCGTTATAAGAATATTACGTAAAATGCAAAGGCCATATTTTAGAAGAGACCCAGAGCCGTGCAAGAAAAACTCACCGTGCGAGTAGCTACGAAGCGGCAGAGAGGTGGCTGAGGCAGCAGTAGTGCACTGTGGACGAAAGAGAAAAGTGGTGAGTGTGTGTGTGTGAGAGAGAGAGAGCCCAAGAGGTGGGGAGAAGGTAGTTTACGTACGCTACCTGCATGCAACGTGAGGGCTATGGAAGTAGTGCAGGACAACCAAAAGGGTGAAGTAAGATGGTGGATTGGGGCGGCGTTAGCCTCAAATGGTGATTTCCATGGGCGGTTGGCGTGGTGTTGAGAGATGTAGGTGCTATCCACTTTGTGTTGCACGTATGTGGAGGAGAGGAGCACGACGACCGAGTGGTGGGGGCTGCTGTCCGAACGTCGAGTCTTGCTTTTCGGCATCTTCTATTTGCCGATGAAGGTGCATGAGTGTGGTGGACGATCGTGCGGGAAGTATCGGGGTTGAGAGCACTTTATTTGCTCTGTTTTCTTGCTTAAAAACAGAGGTTTTGCCTTAGGATGGTCACAGTGTCACCATGTGGGCTGATGGAGCAGGGCAAAGCAGCGGTGGCTGACTCGAGTTGGGCTGTCATGGGGCAGGGTTGGTTATGGTGGCGGGGCTAGGCTCAACTTCGACGGAGTCCAAGAGAGCTTTGAGTGGGGTGGTTCAGTGGTTCATGGTGGCTGAGTGTCTCTCTTTCGGTGGTTGCTCGAGGTTGGCAAGGGCTGGGCAGTGTTTGAGCATGGTGGTTCGGGTGGAGCAAGTTGAGTATCACGATGGCTTATACTCGGTGATGCATGGTGGTTTTCGGGTGTCTGCGCAGCTTTAGTGCAAGATGGCAGCGGTGAGAAGAAATGTTGACGTTTCACGGTGGCTATCTGAGGGAGAGAGCATGTTCTCTAAAGGGGGGTTGTGATATGAGGATAAGGAGTAAAAGAGAAACCGTAGAGACGTGGTGGTTTCCGAAACTGGGGTGGAGCAAATTTCGGGAGTAAAGAAAATGGAAGGAGAAAGAAAAGAAATTGTGAAAAGCAATTGAAGTGTGAGGCGGAAGATCATACTAAAAGTGGCATCGTTCCCTCCTGAAAGGTTGGGCTTCCATACGGTTTGGGCTTCAATTTCAGGGACTGGGTATTACACAAAGGATGCGGACTCCATGGGGGCAGACACAATCTGTCCCCCAGGCTTATACTATAAATAGCAGATCCAAGATACGAGAATACTCTCTCTGATCCATAGACTTCTTTGTTTATTTACAAACTTCCAAGAACACTTACTAACTTTGGCATTGGAGACTCCCCAGCCTCGAGGCCACCCTCCCCAAGTTGCCTTCTCCCTTGTCTTTTGCAGGCCCATTTCAAAGACCTTAGTTGTCGAAGCCTGGCCAAAAGTTGTAGGAAACACGACGTTAACAATAATGATCATCTATTTTGTTAAGTTTGAGCATTTTAGTTGGGTTTAAATATTAGTTTTACGTTCAAACACATTTTTCCAGGCCATTCCATTATGCTTGGGATTGGACGGACTCTGAAGCATCGAGGCATGCAACTCAAGGTTACTTGTCCCCATTTGTGATAATTTAAGATGCAATACACCTAACAATATACAATATTCGCAGCAGATAATTTTTTTTTGAGCAATACCATGCACCAAATGAGATATATCCCATAACATTTAAACATGATCCATAAACTGAAAGTGATAGATATTCAAGAGTACAACATAAGTCCAAAAGGTCTGTAATCACAAGAGTGCGGGAGATAGAACTACTTAATTACAAGCATAAACTAAAGCATCACTAGGCCAATCCATTGAGTAGCTCACACAACTCAATCAAGAAAACCATAATACTATCTATAAAACAGAGCATGGACGCAATAAGCTCCATGTCTTGCCTTCGCAGCCTAGTCGACCGTCTCCAGTTGTCTAATGTCCGTTTCATCTCCTAGTCTTGACACATCGCCTACCATTCCAGGGGAATGGTAGTTGGAATTTAAACTGACAGTTTAAAGATACGTGCATGACAGTAAAACCATCACAGTAAAAACATGAATGCATATCGTGATCATGAAAAAGCATGGCGTGATTCAACAATTAGCATGACATGTGCTGACATGAGAAGAACTAAATTGACATGAAATCAACATAAAATAAAGTTGATCGTGAACTAGACATGAACTTAACTTGAGCTGAACGTGAATTTAGCGTGAACTGAATGTTAAATAACATGAGTTTGAACATGAAATACATGAACTTTGAATCTTGTTCAATAATTAAGCATGACGAATAAAAGTGATCATATGGGTTCTACACAATTCTCCTTGACCCGTGTGTCCTTGCTAATTACTGCATAACAATATAGGTATCTATACCAGTTGTGAGTACATTAACATACGTGTTAGTTCATGGGTATATGCACCTTGTGATGCCCCGACTCCCACGTACAAAAGAACAGGAATCGTGACGTCAGGATGATGACAACACGGTCACGCATCCCAACGAAATGTGCCCAAGTGTGTGCAACATACAAAAGTGCACAAAACAAAAGTCGCAGCGGATAATATAATAAGTCAACTAAGTACCAGAAATTTAAATACAGGTATTCAAAATAATTTATCTTTAAAAAGTTATACAGTCATCCCAAATATATTACAAAAGGTAAATACATAAATTGATAAAAACGAAACTCGATAAACAGGAGCAATCCCGGATCACTCCACCAACGGAGCCAAGCTAAGGCTCGTCATCCTCATTTGCATCAAAATCTGCGATACCGTAAAATGGTACCACAGGTAAGTATAAACCAAACAACTCTCGGGATAAAAACATATTAATGCAACCAACATGCATTCATACCACAAAATCCACTTAAGCATAAAATACCGTTTTTCTCAGAAAAAATGAATTATTTCCAACACACGCCAAAATCCCATTTTGGCCCAAATTATCCATAAAACCTTTTCCCAGAAAATGATTCACACAAAACAAACCCTTTATCGGACACTGTAGGCGGGAATCGCAGGCGGGACTCTACCACCGTCCCTGCTTACCACCATCCCTACCACGTGCACCGTAGGCGAGAATCACAGGCAGGACACAACCACCATCCCTGCTTACCACCATCCCTATCGCATACACCGTAGGCGGGACTCTACCACCATCCCTACTTACCACCATCCCTACAGTTCCTTTCCACACAATGAATACTTAACACACACAACGAATACTTAACAAAGCACTGTAGGCGGGAATCACAGGCGGGACTATACCACCATCCCTACCGCGTGCACCGTAGGCTGGAATAACAGGCGAGACACAACCACCATCCCTGCTTACCACCATCCCTATCGCGTGCACCGTAGGCGGGAATCACAGCCGGGACTCTACCACCGTCCCTGCTTACCACCATCCTTACTGTCTCTTTCCCTTTTTCTCAAACCAGTCAATCCAAACATTTCAACATATTCAAATCATTTCTCACACATGAAATCATGATTTTCCAAATCACACATGCACATGAATGTAAAACACAAAAACCCAGTTTTCTTTACAAACATGATCATTCTTGAAATAATGAAATGTACATGGACCAACACAAATCCACAACCATCAATAACCAATAACCAATCCAATCAATCAAACCAAACAACTCCACTCTCGAATCCATCCGACCCCCGAACTCCTCGGACTCAGTCCGGCATGTCAAACAAATACAGTGAAATGAGTTAGTGCAAAAATACATTTAAATCACGAAAGTTCTTTGGAGAAATACTTACAGTGCAATATAACAATTTTTGAAGGATCACGAAGTTGAAAAAGGCGACATCTGAGCAACACCACAGTGTAAAATACACTGTGGCCGTGGGTCACAAATACCAACTTTCAAACGGAAGCAAACGAAGACCCAAGATTGATAGGGTAGAGCCTAGAGAGGTCGGTGAAGCCAATGGTGGTGGTGGTTTGCTGTGGGCGGCGGCGCAAAGGGTGGTTTTAAGGCCAAAAAGTTGAAATCAGAGATGGGCTTGGTTGTGCTTCACCGGTGACGAATCGGAGCCGGGGTTGGGTCCATTGGGTTGCCAAGAGGTCGGGGATGAAGTGGTGAAGAGTTGGTGGCCAGAGGTGGCGCGAAGGAAATGAAGCCGCGGCAGGTTGCGCGTGGAGGCTAACGGCGGCGAGATAGGGGCTGAGATTCACGGGGAAGGGTCGCCGGCCGATGGGGAGGGGAACGGAAGGGGCGGTGTCGGTCACGGGCGGTGCACGGAACGGGAATAAGGGGAAAAAGAAAAGAAAGGCAAAAGAAAAGAAAGGGAAAATAAAAGGAGAAAAAGAAAAATAGAGGGAAAAGAAATTAGGTCCAATCCTCATAACTTGGGTAACAAAAATGATCCAACGGAAACAATTTTAAAACTATAAGTTAAATAAAATAATTTAAACATAATGATAAAGTAAAATTGAAATAATTAAATCCCACAGTAATTAAGTTAAATATTAAAAGCAATTTAAATGCATAACAATAAATAAATATTAAGAAAGCACATAAAAATAATTTTCACCAAATTAAAATCATAGAAATAAACTCACTAAAAAAATCCAACCAATTTTAAAATAGAGGATAAATTTTGAATCCATAAAAATAATTCCTTCAGTAAAAATACACTAAAATACGGAGTGTTACACACCTACTATGAAAAACGTAATGTTTGTATCTCGTGATAAGTATCACCTCATCCTGTTAGTGTCTGACTTCAGTATATGCACAAGCACGAGTACGTATAACATGAAATTGAAAGTGTAGGAGGCAACATCCACATTAGTGTCTGACTTCGCTTTGGTGGCTAATTAATTAGGCCCCATTCGAAGCGTGTTGATCTTTACCTTGTCAACTTAGGGAATTTCACACTAGTTTAGACACTCTAGCATAAACAAAGGAGTTCCACTAAGATATTACCTCATCCTAACACTTGGGGTCGTGATAACTAAAAACAGACTTGATTTGATGTTGAAAAACTGTTTTCGAGGTACACTCGATACTCGAGACATGACGTGACATGAAATGAAATGACAGATGACTTGACATAACGTAACATGACATGTACATGAGATGAATGACATGACATAACATGAAATGGACAAATATTTTGTAACATTGCAGAACATGTAACAGATAAATCTTTCGTGACATGATAAAGTGTGTAACAAATAAAAATTTTGTGACGTGATAAAATGTATAATAGATAAACATGTGGTGATTGAATAAAATGTGTAACAGAGGTTCTATGTTGACATAACGTAATGACATAACTATGTCCATCCCATCATCCATCCATAAACTGTCATGTTTATGGATGATGGGCTATGTTTATGTATAGAGGTACTATGTTGGGATGGACTCTGAGAGTCTCTTATGGATGAATGTTTGAATAGAATGTCTATCAGGTGTTCCCTTTATTAAATTAGAAATTTAGAGTACACGTGTGTCATATTCATGCTAATCGCATATTACTAGATAAAGAAAATGAAAAAAAAAAGAGAGAAAAGGACAAGTATGTACATCACGATCCCGCCCTTCCCAGGGTGGGGTTGTGACAAGTTTGGTATCAGAGCAAAAGGTTATAAGGTCCTGTAGACTTGAGGGATGAACTATGCCAAAGTCCACTCTCTAAGGTATGCCAAGCTCCGCAGCATGTTTAAAAGGTATTTTCTTATTGAGTATCATGAATTATGTTAGAATGATTGCAAGTCATGCACATTTGTCTCATATGAGTCCACTGCTGTTGTTACTATTATAAGTGTTTTAGTATGGCACCGATAGGCAATACTAAGAAAGATAGATGTTTGGGGGCGACTCTGTTCCCATAGCCGTTATTGATGGACAAACTGATAGGCAAAGGCAAACCCAACATTCAACAACCTCCGAACTATTCGGTAGACAGCACCCTTGGTGTTTGATGGCAACTGTAGCAAAGCAGATGCTGACAACTAGATCGAGCGCCTAGAGAGGATCTTCTGCGTAGTCTTGTGTCTGAGACGAGAGAAGATGGAATTCGCTGCTTACAACTTATTTGACATGACAAACGGGTGTTGGAAGTCTACTCATGGGTTTATTCCGTAAGAGTTAAGTGAGGCAAGTCCAATTTCGTAGGCGATATTTAAAGAAACTTTCATTGACTGGTTCTTTCCGTATTTCCCCATCGTGCATTAGTATTGGGCGATTCTAGTATTCATGCATACCCATCATTCTCACTTCATCAGTAACTCCCCGGATAGTTTTATGCAAACAAGTAAATCAATAATCAATCTCTAAAACTCCATAAGCTTACTTTTCAAATCACTCTCCACTAATGTAGAACAGAAACTATCACCAGGGATCAATAGATCTTTATTAAGCTTGTAATTAAGGCTAGGGTGAGGGCTACAAAGAAAGGGTTAGATTCAAGCAAACCAAGAGAACTTAAGTTTGAAAACTGACAAAATAAATAGGGCATTCTCACAAACATCTCTTGTAAATCTCTCAACATATCTCTCTTTATTGTACTTTCAAATATCTCTCTCTTTACCCCTCTATTTGGTTGGTCAGACATCTCTCTCTGCTTTTTTTTTTCTATAAATAATATTCCATACTATGTCGACTGCCTTTTTGGATGACTCTCGTTGGCCTTTTCTCGTTTGCCACAAAGTAGACAAGTTGACTCTTCACACCCCCAAACTTATGATTTTGATAATATTACTATAGTTACTTTACTTGTAGACCATCTACCTCTCCTGCCTTTCATGCTCTTGTGAGTCTGTGATTTTGTGTAAACTTAGTTATCATGAAAGGTAAGGATATCAGTGTTTAAGCTCAAATAGGGTAGGGAATATGAGGTTTACAAGAAATAAAAATATAAAGCCAAAATATATTTCAATAGAGCTCAAATGGGCGACTAGATATAAAGATAATAAACAGGTAAGCTTGAAAGACTCAATAGGTCTAAAGAATGCCTTAATCATTTCTCCAGTAATATTCTGTGTAGGATTTCACCTCGAGTGTAATCAAACAAGTTCTAGAGTAAGTTGAGACCATACAAATTCACAAAGTTCACATAAAATTTCTCTAGGTACTCAAAACAGTTAATGATCATGATAAGCATTCAGTGAATATAGAAAATATCAAATTAAGTAAGATCAAGTAAATAATTAACAACTAGACTTAAGCAATGAGAATTTTTCCTAAAAATTATAATCAATTTCAATCATATTCTTCTCATAGGCTTTTTATTCATCAAACCATATTGTTTTCTTGTCATTATTATTATTATTATTATTATTATTATTATTATTGTTATAATATATATATTTTTTACTTATTATTATTTTATTTTATTATTTTAACAAATAAAAGAATATACACTCCCCCAAACTTAATTTTCACACTGTCCTCAATGGGAAAGAGGAAGAAAAACGAAAGAAGGAAATGAAAGAAGGTAAGAGATTATCCCTTGAATTTTTTCTTTTTTTCTAGTCTTCCAATTGAATATTTTATTTTTTACGGTAAAGCTGTGTACTCTTTAGAGATCTCCTCAGCCTCTTCATTCCTTAAAATTGATGGGAGTGATTTGAGTTTAAGCTTGGGTGGTTCCTCAGGTGGTAGCGTTTGAAATTCAGCTCCATAAGTCTTGTCGGCCATGAACACTTCTCGGTCGGTTATTTGAAAACAAGAATATAACTCTGAGGGGAATTCCATAGATTTAAATACTTCAAACGTGACCTGCTCATCACCGATCCTTAAAATTAGTTTCCTTTGTTGGACATCACTTAAGGCTCTCCCCATCGCCATGAAGGTCGGCCTAGTATCAAAGAGATCTCCTCGTCCTCCTCCATGTCGAGTACAATGAAGTGGGATGGGAAGATGAACTTATCAACTTTCACCAGTCCATCCTTAACGAGTCCTCTCGGGTACTGAATAGATATGTCTGCCAATGGTAGAGAGATGGTAGTCGGCTTTGCTTCTCGAAGACCCAGTTTCCTAAAAATAGGGGAGGCATTAGATTAATATTTGCCCCTAAGTCACATAAAACTTTATCAAAACAAAAATTTCTTATAGTGCAAGGGATCATGAAACTCACTAGATTTTCAACTTAGGCTTCATCTTCTTTTGTACAATAGCACTGCTCTCCTCGGTTAACATTACCGTCTCAGCTTGCTGGTCGGTCGCATCATGCTCAGCTTCTTTCACCTTGGACTCCACGTTCTCGGCAGCTTCTGCATCTTTCTTGGTATTTACTATTTCATGCTCCTCAAACTTCCGCTTGTTGGATAATATATCCTTATTTTTTCTTAATCTTTGTGGAAAAGGAATTGGTGGATCATAAATTAGAAGAGAATAAGTTTAAGATATAATCTCACTAGATTTCTTAGGTTGCATCCTGCTCGACTTCTTTCACCTTAGATTCCATGTTCTCGGCAGCTTCAACATCTTGCTTGGTAAGCATGTTCGAGAGCTAACCGATATGTGCCTCAAAATTGCGGGTTGAAGCCAAGTTGTTCTAGATCACCATATCCATCTTTTGCATGTAGTGCATGAACATCTTCTCAAGTGTCGGCTTCTTTTCTTGCTGTCAAAACTGTTGAGGAAATTGTTGTGGTGGTCTAGTAGGCGCTTGATAATTGCTCCATGAAAGGTTAGGGTGATTTCTCAACCTAAGATTGAACGTGTTCGAATAAGGATCGTTTTGATATTGGAAATCGGGCACGTAATGGGCTTGTTCATAACTCGGTTGGGTGAAAGGATTCCCCACTTGGCAATCTACATTTGAATGATTTCCTGCACCATGATTATAAACAACATTAGTTTGAATAGCATTAATGTTCATCTTTGTAACACTCGGACCTAGAATTTGTATCATTGGACGATGGATTTTTTTTTTATTTTTTTATTTGCGCTTGATAATTGGGTTTTTTTTTTTTTTTTGGTTGTTATGTTATGGATTGGGTAGTGATTTTTATTTTGAGCTTGTGGCCATTTGTTTAAACCCTGGAAAAACCTATCTATTTATGAGCAGTTTTCCTCACCCGCACGACTCTTTTCACATCCGCATGCACGTCTCTCATGCACAGCCCCCATCCTTTTTGGTTTTCATCTAGGGTTTTTCCAATCAATTATTTATATGCATGTACTTCTCTCCTGAGAAAAAGAAGTAGCCGCAAACCTCCCATGGCAGTCTTCAATCCCCACAAGCCCAACGCCTCACTCACGCAACCCGTAGCCCTCGGCTTAGCACTCGTCAACGTTGCACCCATAGCCAACCACCAGTGTGCATGACGAAAACCTAGAATAGCCACTTCTTTTTTTTTTTTTCTCTCCCTCTCCTTTCGGTTTCCCACAGTCATCTCGACACCTTTCAGCCACTCACAGAAGCCCAAACGTGTGCGTCACCACTACTGCCTGGTTCGTCCTCCCCCAACCTCCATCTCCACGTAAAACTGACACCTAGAGCAACCATCAGAAAACACTTTTGATAGCCACGAGAAACAGCAACCAACGGCTTTTACCGAGTTAAAATCCTCTGTTTTCCAAACCAAAAACAGAGCAGCCCACGTCAACGCCTTCAGCCCCACTTCCTCCGCATCTCAACCGCTTGGGTCCCCGTTCGTGCTCCTCAAAACAAAGCCCAATGCCCCCAGCAACGGAAGCTGCCATCCTTTTTCCCGATTGCTCACCGTAAGCCATTGTCTCTTTCTCTCCCTATCTCTCAGGTTCTTTTTTTTTTCTCCCACTCCCTCTCTTTTGCTCGTGCTCAGCCCAACTCGACGAAGTCTCTGCCGCACTCCAGCTCTTCTGCCGTGCCACCTCGGTCCCTCCAGCCAGCCCCATCGCGCCTCACCCCTCCACGCGTGCCTCGGTTTCCCTTGGGTAAGCTCCTGCCTCGCCAACTATTGCACTACGTAATACATGGAAAACGTTTTTTTTATATATACTAAGTGTTATAGAGGCTACATAAATATAGTGTTACATATTATTTTGATATGAAACTACAATATTGCCCCTTTTTTTTAGATGGTTGTAGTTGGGAATTTTTGTTTTTATTAAATTTGTTTTACGTGGTCTTTGTGGGAAGTATAAGATATTGTACAGAGAATACATAGTATTTTTAAACTGTACAAATTTATTAAATTGTGCGAAATTTTATTTTGAACATTTTAATTATGATTACAGAAGATCACTTAAGTATATTAACATGTTATTAAGTAAAGTTTTATTTTTATAGTAAACAATATTGGTGTAATCTTATTTTTACACTTTAGATATGATTTAGTCTATTTAAAAAAAATAGTTATGGTTTATTTTAAAATATTTTGGGATAATTATATTATCTAGTATTAAACTTTACAGTTTGTTTTTAATAATAAATAGGTCAGACTTTTAAATGTTTTAGTCAAAGTTGTTAAATCAACATTGATGATTTTAGAAATCGATGATTTATAATTTGAGGTTATGAGATTTTAGGTTTTGATGAATTAAATAGGTTCTTTTAGAAGCTTAGGATTAAACATCGAAATACATGATTAATTGAAAATTTACGAGAATTACGTGATTATTTTATAGGTGACGATTAATTATTTTTTGACATTTTTTAGGAAAATTTTGAAAAAGTTAAGAAGTCCAGGTAAGCGGGGTTCCTATGCTAGATTTTGCATTAAAATAAAATGAGCTGAGGTTAATTTTTGGAAAATATACATATTTTGTTTTGAAAAGAAATTTAAACTACCTCAGTTATTTGTTCTTCATTACTCATGAGATTCTGCTTAAAAAAAAAGTATTTTCTGTCATGACTGGTGTAGACATGAGTTTATTTTGTACATTTTATTTCTAAACCTTGCAAAAGAGAGCGAATATGAGATTTTGAACATAAAATTATGTTTTGTGATCTGATTATGTTATGTTCTGAAGATGTTCAGTACTCTGATATGATGTGTTTTTTGAAAACCTCTGGCATAACATTCTGTTTCTGTTTTTGTTCCATTCTGACTTTACCACGGGTGTAAAACCGTGGCCTCTGTTTGGGTTAGTACCAACTTTCTGTTTCTAGTGCACCCACTTTGGAAACGAAGTGGTTTTCTGCGTGGTCTTTCCTATGTGCACACTTGGGGCTCCGAGAATGAATAAGGGAAATATTCATATTCTGTTTCTACTCAGTTAGATACCGATGTTTGCACAAACCAACCACGGGGGTTAAACATGGTATCTATTATGATATGATAAGATAAAATGTGATGTTTCAGTTTATGCTATGCCAAAGGAATTTTGATTATGAATATTTTTGAACTTTCGCTCTGATATTTTTGAAAACATGTTCTAACGCTGCATTTTGAAAACAAATATTCTGATTCTGCATTCTAAAAGAAAATATTTTGTTCTGCATTTTGAACTCTGTAAATGCTCATGTTTACACACTAGTATATGTCCTCTGCTTACTGAGTTGTTGATAACTCACATCTTATCTCCAAACATTTTTCAGATGATTTGAATATTTCAGCTGAGGATCAAGAATATGGAGCATGGGTGAGATAAGTTAAGAATGATGGATTAAGCATAGAAGGTTTATATAAGTATTGAGGATTTTTATTCAGTAAGCTTGTTATGCTCTAATGATGTGATTTGTTGGGAGGTTGATGTTTATATTAAGATTTTGTATTGTCTTAGAATAATTATACTGGAGTAATTGATGTGAATTAATGAGTAATTTGTGCGATAGGGAAAAATTGGAGTATATACTATGTGGTTGGAAAATGATTTTTAGGTATTAAGAGCTAACTCTCTGGACCTCCGAGATCGGGGCGTTACAGTCTTACCTAATTGTTGTGATAGAATTGCCATCGGCACGGCCAATGTGGTCATAGCATAATCTCTTAACATTTTTATTTTTTGCCTCGAAGAGTCGGTAGCCACATGTCATAGCGACCCCATCCCAAGTTTATTAATAAGCCCTCACTTATGGCGGATGAATACCGTGGTTACAAGTTAAGCATCATGGAGTTCACAGATTATAAAATAAAAAACTTCCCAGATACAAACCATCCAAAACCGAAACAAATAAAACAAAGAGACTAAAAACTAAACAAGTTGTAACACCCATATCCAATCGAGCACAATTTTTTTGTTATTTATTTTTGTTTCAGTTTATTTATTTATTTAGTTCATTTTATTTTCTTCACACGTTAATTTTTCCTGCATGTTTATTTTTTTTCTTTCCGTCTATATTCCTTATTGACCCGTAAGTCTTTCTCTCGTCCACTCCATGCACACACAGGACACAGCCTTTCATCCGCGCACACGTCTCTCTCGTCTCTCTAGGGCTTTCACTTCATATATATAGACACTCATAGGTTTTTCCCATGCTATTAGAAACTACCCAAACACTAGCCGCTGCACCACCTTAGAATCGCAAGCCCAACCTTCATCCCCTTGGTTTCATGCATTTTCATACCGAGAGTCACCCCACGTAAGCCAGCCCTCTATCGTCCATACTGCCGCCACCAGTGCACCCCCTCGTAAGCCTTTGATCAACCAACCCATCTCCACTGTGCACCGGCCAGAATTCACGCTGCCCCCCAAACAAAAATCGACGCAACCGTGCATACATTGCATCTCCTCGGATCGCAACTCCACCTCGCCGTGCATCACTTCCACTTGACCATCATTGGAAGTCCATCTCCTCCACCGTACACCGCTGCACCACCACCAAAGTGCTGAGAACAACCATCGCGGAGTGATCCGAAACTCCTTTGTTTTGGGTCCGAAAAACAGAGCAGTCCTTGCTCAAACCGTTCCACTGAGCTCCTCCGCCGGCCTCTCCCTCTCCCTGTGCCCCTTGGTTTTTCAGCTACGTTACATGACAAAAGCCACCGCACGTAGCTCCCGACCAATCGCAGGCCTTCTCACTGTCCCACGGTGAGCTCTCTCCTCTTCCGTACGCCATACTCTCTCTGTCTCTCACTCATACCTTCACTGTGTTTCTCTCTCTCACTCTGTCTCGCTTCCAGTGCTCTGCCGAGATCACTGCCGCTACGTCGCTAAGCCTCTAGCCCCTCGCTGCATCGCACGTTACCGCGTGATTCCTCCGTGTGTAAGCCCCTGCCATGCAAAATATCTGTTTACGTAGGTCTTTGTTGGTTTTCAAAGAAATGAAGGAAATTACATGAGTGCCCTTTTACTACATGTTTTATTAATGTGCTTTTAATTTTTTTATTATGTATTAGTACACTCTTATATAATTATGATTACATAAATCGCTTAAGTATTTTAACATGTTATTAAGTAAAGATTTATTTTAAGAGTAAACAATATTGGAGTAATGTTGTTTTTACACTTTAGATATGATTTAGTCTATTTCAAAATAGTTATGTTTATTTTAAAATATTTTGGGATAATTATATTATCTAATATTAAACTTTATAGTTTGTTTTCATTAATTAATAGATCAAACTTTTAAATGTTTTAGTCATAGTTATTAAATTAGCATTGACGATTTTAGAAAGTGATGATTTGTAATTTTAGGTTTTGAGGAATTAAATAGGTTATTTTAGAAACTTATGATTAAATATCGAAATACGTGCATATTGTAATTTTACGTTATTATGTTATAGGTGACAATTAATAATTGCTCGGCATTTTGAGGAAATTCCTGAGAAGCTAAGAAGTCCAGGTAAGCGGGGTTCTTATGCTAGATTTGCATAAAAAGAAATGAACTGAGGTTGGTTTGTAAAAAAATGTGCATATTGTTTTAAAAAGAAAAGGTGAAAAACAACCTCCGTATATGTTTTGCATTCACTCATGAGATATGTATGAAAGAGAAAATAAATGTTTTTGACATGAATAGTATAGACATGAGCAATATTTGACATGTTTCTGAAATATGCAAAAGAGCGAATATGATATCATTGAGATTTTTATCCATGTGATATGAAATGATTTGGATCTGTTTTTGATCAAATGGAAATGATATGAATATGTTTCGCATGTGTTTGGATATGATATGGATATGATAAAACTTTGGCATACTTATCTGTTCTGAATCCGATTCTGGTTCTGATATGATGATACTGGTTCACGTGATATGGTTGGTACCAACATGATATAATATGATATGAGTGCACCCACTTTAGAAACAAAGTAGTCTTTTTACGTGTTCTTTCCTGTGTGTACACTCGGGGCTCCAAGATTGAAAAAGGGGAAGTTCACCATATGACACTGTCTAGTTTGGCCACCGGGGATAGCACAACCCTACCACATGAGTTAAACATGGTTATTGATATGATATGATATGATATAATAAGATGAAGATGTTCAGTTATGTTATGCCAAAGCGTTTTTTAATATGAAACGGATCTTTAAATATGAATAGTTGATTTTGAGTATGAAAAGATTGAAAAGTCACTCTGATTTTCTGATAACACTTTTTTTTTTCTGAGATCTGCATATAAAATAAAATGTTTTGGTCCTGCATACTGAACTTTCTGAAAAGGCTCATGTTTACATACTAGTATATGTTCTCTACTTACTGAGTTGTTGATAACTCACCCCTTATCTCCACAATAGTTTTCAGATGATTTGAATGTTCCAGTTGAGGATCAAGGATATGGAGCATGGGTGAGAGGAGTTAAGAATGATGGTTTAAGCATAGAAGGTTTATATGGGTATTGAGGATTTTTATTCAGTAAGCTTGTTGTGCTCTGATGATGTGATTTGTTGGGAGGTTGATGTTTATATTAAGACTTTGTATTGTCTTAGAATAGTTATTCTGGAGTAATTGATGTAAATAAATGAGTATTTTGTGCGATAGAGAAAAATTAGAGTATGTACTATGTGGATGGAAAATGATTTTTAAGTGACATGAGTTAACTCTCCGGACCCTCGGGGACGGGGCGTTACACAAGCCTATAAGAAGACCACAAATAAATCTAACATGTCTTTAAAAATCTAAACAAGCCTAAATAAACCAAGACCAAAAAAATAGAAATTCTAAACAGGCCTAGAAAGAAATCCAAAAAAAACCAGCAAAGCTAATGATGGAAATAAGGAAGGCTTAAATAATCCAGCTGCATAATACCTTTTAAAAACTGGGAAAGATTCTGATTACCATTATACATGACATTCACACCCATTTCGCCTTCTCTAGCAAGAAAATCCGCCACACTATTACCTTCCCGAAATTGATGAGCCACCACGAAATTTATCCCCTCAAGTTCCATTCACAAAACCTCCCAAAAATCCCAAAGATACCATAAGGTACATCTTCTGTTGTAAATCCAATCTGCAACGATTTGAGAATCACTTTCGATAATCACATTGACCATATGGAGCCGTTTACACAATCTAATACCATCCAAAATTACTTTCACTTCCAGCCATTATTCGTACCTACACCATAAGAGGCTGAAAAAGCCTCTTTTACCATACCATTCAAATCTCTAATAATACTGCCCCCTCCCAAATTTTCGGGATTACCTCGAAAACTCTCGTCACAATTAAGTTTCACCCAACCCGTTGGAGGTCTAGGCCATTTAACAATTTTTCCAGGTCTCATAAAAGTTCTTGGACTCTCCAAATTAAATTCTTCCAAGATCTTCAAATCATGCAGGGATAAGTTACTTACGAGCTAATGTTATTAGCCAATAACTTAATCCAAACCCGAACACTTCTCCAAACAGTCACAACCATGTCATACTTTCCATCCATTCTAGCCTTGCATCTTCTCTTCCATAGGCACCACGTAATTAGACAAGGAATTAAGCCAACTAGAGTACCTTTGAAAGAAGATTTTTTAGCATAATTAAACCAGGTAGCTACTCTATTCTACCACGGTAAACTGCGCCTACACGGAATACCCAGAGCAATACTAGCATAAGACCAGACGTCTAGAGCCACGACCCCCATAGAAAAAATATGGTCATTGTTTTCTATGCATCCCCGATCACAACAATCACACGTAGAGGCAAGAGACACACCTTTGCTTTGAACCCAAGCATCCATTGGCAAACAGTCAAACCAAATTTTCCACAAACATATTGAAATATGTTTAGGTAACGGCTTATGCCAGAACCAATCATGCCATGGTAATTCCTGACCTCTTTTTCTCACCACCTCCCATGCTGTACAGGTTGAAAAAGTGCTATCAGAGGAAGGCTTCCACACAAATATATCTGGACCTTGTTTACCACTAGGTGGCAGTTGTAATATTTCCTCAATGGTCTCCTCACCAACCAACTCCCTAAGGATACCCTCATCCAAAAAATTACCAGACCAACAATCTTTAATACACAATCTGTTCTTAGCAATATCTTCAACCCTCACCGAAAAGGGGCCCAATGCGAACCATTGATCAAACCAAATGGAAGCATTACCACCACGCACCAGGACTTTCACATTGTCCATAATTCCCAGCAGCATAGTTATAATCGATCTCCAAAATCTAGAATCAGTCGATCTCGCATTGTGAGATGAAATATGACAATTTCTAAGGTATTTGGCACGGAAAACTTCAGACCATAGATTATTAGTAGACACAATTTGAAAGGCAAACTTCATATGAAATGATTTTTGGACCTCTTTAAGATCTCTCAAGCCCACCCTCCTTCTTTAGTTGGCATATAGATTTTACTCCACGAGCGCCAATGATACTTTCTTTTACCATCTGTCTCCCACCAAAGAAAATTATCTAACAAAGATTTAATGCGAGACAACGAGATTGAAGGCACTCATCACAGACAATAAGTGGATTGGCATACTTGATAAAACATGCTTGACTAAAATCAATCTACCACCCGGCAATAACGACATGAACTTCCTACCGGCAACTTTTTTCCTCACTTTTTCAATCAACGGTTCAAAAACCCAGGCTGTCAACCTACCTGAGATCAACGACGCACCCAAATAGGTGACAGGAAACTTTCCTTCCATAAAACCCGTAAGGCTCAACAAACTCCTCTTCCGTGATGCCGAAATCAATTTAGAAGGAAATATAGCTGATTTGTCTCTGCTAATTTTTTGACCCGACCATTTCTCATAAATTTCAAGAGTGTGCACCAAATTTCTAAAAGACCTCTTATCCCCATTAGCAAAAATAAGAATGTCATCAACATATAGTAAATGTGAATTTATTCTGAGTAGCCTCGTCAACACTTCTTCCATAATGATGAATAAATAAGGGGAAAGAGGATCCCCTTGGCACAGTCCCCTAGCAGACTGAAAATAACCTTTAAAGGTTCCATTCATCATAACAGAAAACCATTGAGTCTGCACACAATTTGCAATAAGCCGGCAAAAATTTTCAGAGAAACCAAAGGCTCGAATCACATTCAACAAGAAATCCCAATTCACCCTATCATATGCCTTGGCCATATCAATTTTCACCAATACATTACCACCAACAGTTTTTTTATGCAGCGAATGAACCATCTCCTGAGCAAGAGTAATGTTCTCGAAGATACTTCGCCCAGGAATAAAAGTACCTTGTTCATGCGAGACCAACTTATCAAGAATACAAGTTAGTCAATTCACAATAATCTTCGAAAAGATTTTATATGCCACATAACACAAACTAATAGGGCGAAAATTTTCAAAACTGGAGGGTTCTAACACTTTCGGTATAAGAACAATAAATGAGGAAGAATAAAACCTGGTTTGAGGAGCACCCCTGAAAAAATCTCTTGCGGCCACCACAGCATCCTCCTTGATAATATCCCAACAGGACATATAAAATTCCGATCCAAAACCATCGGGACCTGGGCTACTATTATTTGGGATAAAAAAAACAGCTTGCTTCACTTCCATTTCAGAAGGTGTCGCGCATAACCAGTGGTTATCTTCATCCGAAATTTTCTTCTCAGTAAGCATCGACAAACCACAAGGATGCACCGTAGGCGAATCGGTAAGCAAGTTACAAAAAAATTCCATAGCCTCCTCATGGACTTCTTCAGCATTATTCAACACTCTCCCATCTACAAGTACCATTTTATTAATAAGGCCCTTAGTGCGTCTTTAATTAATGACCGAATGAAAAAACTTCAAGTTTTGATTTCCTCAATCAACCATTTCTTCTTAGCAATTTGGCCTAGGTGAGAAGCTTCCCTTTTTTACCATAATTCAATCTCAGTTTCAAGCTCCTCAAAGAAACTCATTTGAAGTTGGTTTTCCAGCAAATCTAACCTCTCCTCCAAAGCTCATAGATTAACATCCACCCCACCAAACACATTTTTATTCCATGCACGAAGCGCTATCTTAGTTCTTTTTAGCCAAATAGAGAGTTTTAAGAGCCCAGTCGCCTCATCCTGCATATTCCAGGCTTCCTTCACACACAAAAAGAACCCTTCATGCAAACAGCACATATTAAGAAAATGAAACGGAGATGGCCCATAGGAAGAAGCAGACTGGTCTGAAAATATTACCATCGGGCAGTGATTAGAAGATTTGTGACTCGGATACTTAAAATGAGCTAAAAGAAAAGACTGGCAAATACAATATTCATAAGCGCTCTATCTAGTTTTGCCCAACTTTTGGACACTCCCCCATGCGTATTACACCAGGACATACTCTGACCAGAACTAGATAAATCCAAAAGACCACAACGATTTATGCAGTCATTAAACTCTGACATTGAAATAAGAGGCTGAGGATTCCAACCAATTCTTTCCAAATCCCTACGAATAACATTATAATCACCCATTACTAACCATGGCTAATCCATGACTAGCCTATCTTCTAAATCATGCCATAACTCTCTTCTACCAACATATGAGCACTTAGCATAGACAAATGTAACAATAACACGATGAGCATCCCATTTAAACCACCCAGTCACGGTTTGGGATGTACAGAGCACAACTTCAAAACTATTTTGGTTACTCCAATACACCCACAACTTATCACCCTGATTAGCATTAGAAACATAATGACTCAAATCCAAAAAACACCCAAGAGCAGCCATACAGTTTTCAGCAACAAAAGGTTCCGAAATAGCTAATAAAGAAACTTTAAATTTATTAATAAGCTTCTTCAATCTTTCTCTAGAACTGCCCAGCCCTCTAATATTCCATAAAAATATTGTGTCAATCATAAATTCAATTTTTGAGATCGCGTATGCACCCGTTGTGATTTCCTCACTATCTTTTCCTCCTCCATCTTTGATTTACCATTAGTCGAACGCTGATCCACATCTGATTCATATAATTTTTCTTTTCCCATCATCACAGGAATTTTGCCCTCTTCTTGATCAGATTCATAAGCCCACGCTCGCTCCCCCTGAAGGACATGCTTTCGAGAGTCCTCCATGTCATCTGGCACCTCTTCATTTGGTACCTGCACCTGCGAAGATAGTCCATCTGGAGGATCCTGCTTTTCACTATCACACCACACTTCCTCGCAATCATCATCATTGTTTTCAACACTATTATCAAACAATTTCTTCCCATTATCCACTTGTGGATCAACATGAACCTCATCAGCTTTATTCTCAACCACCGGCTCCTCCACCGTAGCCTGAATAACAGGCTCACCTATGACATGTAGGGCAACAATAACCTCAGTAATTTGCTTCATCACATGTGTTTCTTTTTCAACAACCTTATTTCCCTCGAGAATACCTTGTGAATTACTAGTACTAGCTTCATGAGTCCCCTTGCACCCACTTCTTCAAGAACCACATTATCTGCTAACACCTCTTTAGTATTTTTCAGTTTCCAAACCTTTTTGCCTTTCACACGTTCATCATCCTTTCATTTCACTCCAACCTTACAAACAACTGAAGTATGCCCTAGTCGAGAGCATTTCAAACAATAAAAACCAAGCTTTTCATATTTAGCTTCCTGCCAAATACAGTGCATCGGGGATAAAACATTAGGGAAACCTCTCACTGGCTCCATGGTCAAGTCCTGTAATACCCGAGTCCTACTACGTAGGTCCCTACGTCATTTTATGAATTCTTTAAGTTAAATATTTTGAGATAAAGATTTTTATTACTTTCAATTATTTTATTTTAAGATGAGTATGCTGTATTTTTTTAAAATATGATTTTTTTTAAAATAAATCAAGGGTATTATTTTTAAGACTTTGAAATATTTTCTCTTAAGCCCTTTAATTTTATTTATTTAAGAAATGGCCCAATTAATCTCTACCATTGGATTGGTAGGTGAAAATCATCCTTGAGGTGGATTGATCTCCACCATCCATCTACCAAGCTTATGTGATAAGCTTTGACCAAGCAACTAAAGCCCTTTATCCCTTTCACCCATAGGATTCCCAAGACAAGCCATTAAGCTCTTTGCACCGATAGGCTTCTAAGGTAAGCCATTAAGCTCCTTTGACCCATAAGCTTCCTAAGGAAGCCATTAACTCCACTTTTCCTCCCACCCATCGTCCAAAGCAACACAAAAGGAGAAAATAAAAAATAAAAACAATCCTAAGGCATTTCGCCCCCCCCTCCCGCCCATACCCGTCGACCCTCACCCAAGAGAAAAGAAATAAAATTTTCACTTCCTTTCCAAGCAAAGCTAAAGCCAACCCTCTCTTCTTCCCATCTCTTTTGTTCTTCAAGAAACCAACTCCTCTCATCATCTTCAAGCTTATGACTTCATAGCAAGGTAAGAGTACCCTTAATCCTTCTCCTTTGTGTATTTCGAATTTAGCCATGGTTAATCAAATGGGTTTTCTTTTGATGATTTTTATATTTCGGTTTTGGCATTTAAAACAGTGATGTCGTGTTGCCCTCCTTCCACACGGTTGTCCCTCTATTTGGTCTTCCACTTGTGTTTTGGAAGGGGCTAAGAGCTTAAGGTAAAACTTCTAATTTGACTTATTTATTTTTAATGTGATTTTGGAAGCCCATTAAGTTGTTTTAGCTTGTGTCTTGATGTGTTTAATTTCTTATATTGCAAATAAATATGTATGCCCTGTTTTGGCCCAAACCGAATGGTATTATAGTTGTTTTGTTATGTATTTTCCTATATTTTGAAAATACTATGTTGTTATTAAACTTGGTTTAATCATAAGTGATGATTAAAGTGATTTTAAATTATATATGTTAGTATCCTGTGCCTTGTGTTGAGATTTGATTGGTAATCTATTTTCAGGATGCTAGAAGTTTGGTTTAGAGGTTTTGCTTGGTACTATAATTGTATATCTTGCTTTTAAAGGTATTAAGTGAGTAAAGCATAAATTTAAGTATTTAAAGATTTTAAAGTTTCTTAATGGGTAACTTTGCTATACTTTATGCTACTTTAATTTTAATAGGAGGTTTTATCTAAACTAATTAATATATTGCTTATGTGAGTAAGTTATAGCTTAGTTAGTTTAGATAGAAGAGATTGTTTGTGCATGATGTATTAGGATATGTAAAGCTGTCCAAGTACCCCTAAGTTCATGTCACGCCATGTCTTGATGTAAAAATGGTCCATTTATGTTGTCCCTCGTTTGGGAAAATTCTACCTAACCCAAGAGTCCAAAATATTGATAAGCTATCATTTTATAATGAGGGACCACAAGTTGATTTAAAGGGCATGTTTCCTAAGCTTGTTAGCCTACTTGAGATGCCTAAATCTATTTTAAGGCCCATTGTCGAGAATTCCAGATTTTATCTCCTAATGTCTATAACCCAAAGTGAGCTTGAACTAAAGAAACCTCGCTTGAAGCCTATGAGTTCTTAAATACTTTTCATGTAAGCTTTTAAAATAGTCTTTCCATGGACAGCTAGCATGTCTTAATACTTAAGTTATTTCTCTTATAAGTTGAGGTGAGGAGTAGTCATTTGGGTTAATGTTAAGCATAGAAGGGACGTTAGATTGTAGTATAGTGGCTTTCTCTTTTAAAGGGAGGGCTAAAGAATATTGTATGAGTATTAACACACTTATGTTATTTATTGAAATAGGACCTATATTGATGATGAAAGTATCGAGGAGCATAGAGGTAAGTAGCTATGACTATGCTTCTTACACTAAATTCTCTTTATGAAAGAATGTCTCTCTCTCTTACTGGAAATGTTCTTCTAAAGAAAAGAGTAAATGAATATAGTATGTACAAGCTCTTTCTTGATAGCCCCTGTTAAGCACCCTATTGATTATAATTGTGTGTATGTGTATAAGGTAATGCATGCACGTAGGTTCTAAGTCATGAGATTTCCATACATGCTCTCTCAATAAACTTATTGATTATTCCTATATGTAGTATAGCATGAAAATGCATGTGCATCGAAGTAAGAAAGATGATGAAAATGTTTTGATTGCAAAGGAAAGGTAATGAATGTTTCATGCCTTATGCTTTAAGTGATGCTTTAAACGAGTTTTTAAATGCCCATATGAACTGATGCTTTCAATGACGTGAAGAAAGTGTTTTAAAATGTCCCTATGAACTGATGCTTTAAATGATGCGAAGAAAACGTTTTAAGATGTCCCTATGAACTAATGTTAAACTATCCCTATGAACTGACGTTTTATGGATGCCATGAAAAATGATGTTTAACCTCCTGCTTTTAAAATGATGTTTCTTCATGAATGCACTGTTAAATGAAAAGATGATGTTAAGTTCATGCTTTCAAATGACGTTTTTCATGAATGAACTGTTAAATGAAATGGACTGAAAGGATTGACATGAATGAATGAAGGAAATGACTGAATAAATGAATGCAAGGACTGAATGAATGAATGCTTTAATGTATGAAAATACGTAACGGCCATATGAATGAAAATGGTACCAAAGAAATGGGCAGATTGCAATGCCGGGTAGGTAGTACTGGTAGTGCACCCAGTGCTGCCCCCTGACTGAAAGGGATTTCCAACCTGTGGCCATGAGCTGAATCCAGGTCCAAAGGAAGACAACTAACCCTAACACACGGGGCGTAATAGTGTGTACCGGCCAAAGAAAGTGAAACATGAAATTATGGTTATTTCTAAAAATGTTTATACATGAAAGCATAGTTATTTCTTAAATGTTTATGCATGAAAGTATGACTTATCTCTTAACCTGTTATGCATGAAAGCATTGTCAAGAATTAGCAAAATGTTTATGTATGCATGTTTGTAAAAGAAAAGAATAGATGCCTAGTATGTTCACTGCATGGAATACTACTTACTGAGTATTCGACTCACTTTTGTTTTAAATGTTTTAAACGTCCAGGAAATCATGAAAAGGTGGTTGAGCAAGGCACTACTACAGAGGGAGAGGCAGAAGCTTAGGACCTTCCCTAACCAGAACAGTTATATTTATGGATGCTGGGTTATGTTTTTATGAACGTATGAGGGACTTAAGAGTCTTTTACGGGTGAATGTTCGAATAGGATGTCTACTAGGTGTTCCCTTTATTAAATTAGAAACTTAGAGTACACGTGTGTCATGTCCATGCCGACAGCATGTTATGGGAAAAAGAAAAAGAAAAGAAAGAAAAGAGAAAGAAAAAGGACAGATCCGTACGTCATGATCCCTCTCTCCGGGGCAGGGTTGTGACAAGTCCACTTCCACACAAATTCGCGTCCCAGAAGCACGAGAACGATTAAGCATCGCATTGTCTGTGCCAAGATAACGACCCAATAGTGTTGCTATAATCTATAAAAAATCCATCCTGTAGAGGTGCATAGGGAGACCAGGCAAAAAAATCCATTGGGGAGCCAAAGGAGACTCCCGGTTAACATAAAAATCCTTGATCCATTTAAATAAACAAAAAGCATTCCCCTCCATAGTTCTGCCCATGTGCCCAACCATGCACAAAATCTCACTCGTTCTTCATTTGAATAAGTATATGATAGTCATCCATAAAATTGACCGTCAGAATTTCCGTTAATCCCAACGTTTTCACAATAAATAATATGACATTATCAATAGACGGCCGAACTCTCATAAACTTCATCACCAATGCAAAACAAAATTCTTCCGCAACTTTAACCATCTTTGACTCTGAAAAAATGAATCCCAATTCACCATCTAACGCCACCGAAAATTGCATGGGAATTCTGAAAGCCAAATTCTTCACTTTCTTTTATATCGCCTGTGCATATGATTTCATCTCGTTCCCATTAGAACCAGTGTTCCCTGCCAACGGAGTGGCCATCGGAGGGGTGTAGGGAGCTGTCCAATGCTAGCCCTAGCAGCTGAAACCAACCAAACAATCTGATTAAGGAAATCCCACAAAACACAAACTTACCAAAACCAGCCAAAAAACCCAATGAAAATATTAAATTTGGAGGCAGCAACCTCTTTTTTCTTCTCTTTATTGTACGCCTTGTTCTCTTTTTTATAAAAATAAAATAAAATAGAATAGAAACCAACGTAGTAAAAATCTAGCTGGTATCAATATTAATAATAAATAACTATTCCCCGACAACGACGCCAAAAACTTGTTCGCATAAAAATATAATATGCAAGTGCACAAAATCGTAACAAGTAGTAAAGTGTTTCAAAGAAAACGGTTATCGAACCCACAGAGAATAATTATGCTATTGAGTATTGAAATTGACTAAATTTATTACTCTTTTGAAAACCAAAATTTGAAGAATGGATAAACAGAAGAAAAGCACATTAAAAGTAAGATTTTTAAAAATAATGAGAGTAGATCAAGAGCATTTGACTTCACCTAGTAAATCCTACACAATTTATTCTTCCTTGTTATGGAATTCCAATTATCCCAAGTTGATGATAAAAATATCATAACTATTCAATATTTTCTCTAGAACAATACCAAAAATATCTCCAACTAATAACTCCATATCTCTATGTGAATCTAACTAATTAAAGATCATTAAGTTCTTTGGATTTTTCTTCAAAATCAGACTACTTGTTGTAAAACATCTCTGCTTTCGCTCGCCTAATGGTGTTTAATCCTAGAGTTTTAATCACAAATCACCTCTCGGTCTCATTGCAATCCAAAAGATCGAACAATAGTTAGCTAGAAAATTGTAAGTTTTAAGAACAAGAAATAAACACTGAATCATGGAAATATTGAAAATAAAATAACTTGGAATATAAACTTTGTGTTCAATGCTAGGCTACATCAGAGTTTTAGAAAATATAATTAATTCATAAAGAAATTAAAAAGAAAAGAATAAAACTAGTGTTCTTTCTTGAAGTCGATTGATGAAGCATTCGGTTCTCCCTTCTGCTCCCCCAGATCTGCATTCTTGAAAGAACACTTCAAAAATAAAAACTAAAAACTCTCAATCTCTAATTCAAAACTCCAACTAAGATTCACAAACAAAAGACTCCCTATTCATCCCACAAGATGGGATTAAATAGATGTCAAAACTCAAACCCGGAAACAAAATAAATGCGGCTACAATCTAGCCTAAAAATCTAGAAAATTGTTTCTACAGATAGATGTTAACATAAAAGGAATTTATCCAAGAATATCGGAATTATCTAAAATGGAAGATTCAATAATATGTGGCTTGATTTGCTTAGTTCGAGAGGATTTGGTCGCCAATAGATTGATTGCAGCGCTCAGAAGGGTAGAGGCGAGTAGATGCCGTGTACGCTTAATATAACTGGCGTGGAGGTCACAAATGCATGGGCATGGAAGTCATAAAGACCACACGGCCCTCTCCTCACCTACCGAGTGGAAAAGACTCCCGACTGGGATGAAAGACTCCTCTCGCCTTTTCTAATTGTTGCTCATGATGTCGTTTAGGTTGGTCTTTTAAGGTCCTCGTTTAGACTAGTCGCCCAATCTAACCACCTAGAGCCTTGTCAAGTATTTGCACCTTCTGGTCGTCAGTCTCCTCACCTACCGAGAGGTAAGTCTTCTCACCTTTGCGTGAGAAAGATCCCTTTGTTGCCCAAGGGACAAGGCTCCTTGCCCAAATCTCATTGGCTCTCTTCAGATCTCGCTGCCTCTCATCGATCTGAATCTGTAATCTCTTCTTTTATATCAAAATGCTCTGCTTTTACACTAAATCTTCTAATTCATTCAAATCGAAGAAAATAAATAAAAATATGTAGAAATAAAATAAAATCAATTGTATTGAAGGGAAAATGATATTTTTCATAAATAAAAGAGTGATAAAGATCACATAAAAATAACACTTATCAATGATCATAAATAAAATTGATGTTACTTGACATTTAACATGGCATTAACTGACATAACTTGAACTTGAGCATAGATTGAACTGAAACTAAACTTGACAATACATGAACTTGAACGTAAACTGACTTGGACAGAACTTAAACATGAACGTGAACATAAACTAAACTTGAAATGAAACTGAATAGGAACTTAACGAAAATTGAAACATGAACTCAGCGTGAGCTTGAGACATGACAAAACGTGAACTTGAAACATGAACTGAACGTGTTCTTGAAATATGACTGAATGTGAACTTGAAACATGACTAAACGTGAACTTGAATAACATGAGCTTCAACATGAAATACATGAACTTGGAATCTTGTTCAATAAACTGAACTTGAGCATAAACTTAAACATGAACATGAACATGAACATGAACTCTGACAATCAAAATGATTTCGCCAATTGTTTCTTCTGGAATATTGAACACTCAGAATGACTCCTCCCAACATATTCCATCAGAGATACTCAGACAATCAGAATGACTACGCCATGAGTATTTTAAATGAGATACCTTAACAATCATAGTGATTGCAATCAAAATGATGACGCAAGAAGTACCTCGCGTGAATTACAAATGGGGATGCTTAGACAATCATAGTGATTACATCACGAGTATCCCTTGCATGACTGGATGGGAAAATACTGTTTAGAGACACTCTATAGTTAAGACATGATGTGACTTAAAATGAAATGACAGATGACATGACATACGTAACGTGACATATACATGAGATGCATGGCTTGAATTAATATGAAAGACATAAACAATACGCAACATGGCACAACATATAACATATAACATTATGCGACATGGCATAATGTCTAATATACAACATTACGTGACATGTCATAATGTGTAACAGGTAGCATTACGTGACATTGGATAACGTGTAACAGATAACTATTTCATGATAGAATATAGTATGTGTAATAAATGAATATTTCGTGACAAAATTTAATATGTATAATAGATAAACGTGTAGTGACATGACATGGCATGAAATATATGATAACATTGGCACATAACCAATAGTTCCCTTACCAACACACATACACAGTTATTTGACAATAAGTTAGAAGTTAACTTACAGTAATTGTTGCGTTTTACGAGGCAAAGCATGAAACACAAGATACTGTAAGTAGAAATTCTAAAAGTTGGAAACTTTATCACTAACAATTAGAAATATGAAAAATGCTAACTTAGAATAAAATTACCATTTTACCCTCTACATTTGGAAAAATGACCATTTTACCCCTAACCTCAAAAACAAAAATCTTTTCTCAATTTGTTTTCATCAAACACTTTATCTGAAGCATACTATGATGAGATCTTCAAATCAAAACATCAAGTGGTTTATAAATGTGTCCTAAAATAGATCCAAGCATTAAAACTAAAATCACATGGCTAAAAATAAACCAAAGCATGGATCTAGCTGAAATCATCAAACTTTTGACCTAACCGAGTATTCTCTTGTATAAAAATTCATATCGTTGAAACTAACGCAAAAAATATTCAAAATAACATCATAACATGTAGATAAAAGGCTTAGGTTATCAAATAAAATTATCAAAGCCATTGGATTAAGATTAAACTACAAAAGATTCAAACTTTATTAAAACATAAACCGTTTTTCCTCTTCTCATTTCTAAGTTTCTAGATCTAAGAAAATCTTCATCAAAAGCTTTAACCATGCAACTAATCTCCAAAAAATATTCAAATAAACATATTGAAAATCCTCCATAAACATTTCAAACCAAGATTTGTCCATTAGCTTGGTCAAAAACTCCAAAGTACAACACTATCCAGATTATCGCCCAGATTGACCTTTTCATGGTTAAAACCACTTATTACCAACTAAACATCCATGAAATCAAACACAAAAGATACCCACAAAAATGAGAATCAAAGATGAACAACTTTCATGAAAGAATCATTATCATAAGATACTTAAAAGGGTTCCAAACATTGCACACAAAAAGCTCCTGAAATCTGCCCGAGAGAGCTTCTAAGGGTTTCTTTCCAAGAATGGGGGTGAAAAGTGGTGAAGTGAGGAGTGGTAGCCTACACGCCTCAAGTACTTCTGAAAAGAGAGGTATGACCTTGTATGACATCTTGCGATATGGTGGTTAGGTCACAAAAAAGTAAGAATATTGAAGGGGAATAACTATTGTTTCTACCGTGTAGATGGGAGGTGATGAAGTGGATTTTCCTCTCTCATCAAAGGACTATTTGGGGGTTGCCAAGGGCAGAGGTGGGGCTGCCAAGGGTAGAGTTTGGTCTGCCATGTAGATGGGAGGTGATGAGGTGGATTTTCCTCTCACATCAAGGGACTATTTGGGGGCTGACAAGGGCAGAGGTTGGTCTGCCATGGGAGGGGGGAAACTTCTTGAAGAAGCTTTGCCAAGGTGGGCAAAATTCGTAGGCCTTAAACAAATGGGCTTCATTTTAAGGTTTAAAGAAGGTTTGGTTAGGGTTTGAGATGCTATCAAGCCCAAATCCAGTTTTTCTTGACCCAATCAAATTTCTAAGGTTTAAAGAGTTGGATAATGATGTCGTAACATGAATTTGAGGAATTAATAGTATGTGGAAGTGATTTAATCAAGTGATTAAACACAATACTAGAAATTGGGTCAAATAGGGTTTGGAAGCCAACTTTAGGGTTTGGAGAAATGATTTAGGGTTTTGGTTTCAAGCAAACTTTTGGGGTTTGAAATGGATTCCAACCATTTAGGGTTGAAACCCTCTTTGGTTTGGTACAATTTGGATGGTTGGATGGAATAGGGTTTTGCATAGGTGGCATGATCTAACACCTTAATTTCCTTCACAATCCGTCTCATGGTTCCTCTTAGTGCCAAGTGTCCAATACTATTCACCAAGTGTGGCTAAGATCTTGCCATATGTCCAAATAAAACTTCTCTAACATAATTCAGACATTCCACATTGTGATTTTGAAAACACTGCACTAGATGCTACTATTGCGGTTACTATTCACTTCGGGAAAGTGAAAAAGAATATTGCACTGAAGAATCCTAAACATACACACTAAACTAACTATGCAATTCTTTTATCGAAATTCAACCCTGAAGTGCCTTGAAATAAAAAAAAATGCGTTTTCGAACAAGCATTTCGTCTAAAAACTAAAAATGAGATTATTGCAACATAAAATCCTAAATATTCCTTTGAGTCTAATGGCACTGAGCATATCGTATTCTGACACTTCTAATTATCTCAAGTAAATAAAATCGCACTTCTGGCACCATATTGAGTGGGGTAACACTGACTATGCTGATAAACTAAAACCTACACGATTAGTTGATTTCTAGCTGGTTGCTAAAATATTATATTTTTTTACTATTTCTTTTAATTTGTTACTTATTGTGCGGTTGTCTTCCTAATTCTTATAGGAAAAAATGATTGAGATGCAGTCAACTTTTGATGAATATTCTCCCAGTACCATCAACATATTTATGTAGGTCCTAGGGACCAAGTCTGGTTTGGTCAGAGGTTTGGGACATTCTTTCAAGAGTGTCTGTTCATCCTCCACATCCTCAATTTTAGAAGTTAATAATCTTACCGTGCCACACGCCAAAAAATTGAGCATATGAAGTCGAGACAGAAGGAGTTGGAGGCTCTCTTATCGCAATAGTCCAATTTAGAGACACGTTTGCAGGAGCGACAAAGAGACCAAGAGGAAAGAATACAAATTGAAGTTGAAGAACAAGTACAGAGGGAGATGCTAATCCAGATGGAATGTGTTATGTTACTACAACAGGATCGCGATGGGCAAGGAAAGAAGAAGAATTAAACCCTATCAGTGTTCAAAACTTTTGTCGTCTAATTTTCAACTCTCTAAAATATTTTCATGAGATGATACTATTTGTGGTGTAATATGATACAATTTGTATCTTTTTAATTTTGAGAAATTATTAGTTCTGATCAGTACGTTCGAATGTAAACAAAAAAGCGTTCGAACATACTTTACATTTGAACATAACTTCACGGACGTGCGATACATATGTTTGAACGTAAGGTATTACGTTTGAACGTATATACTCCACAAACGTTTGAACTTATTCTATTAAGTTTGAGTGAATATTTCTTAATGCTCGAATGATTAAAGAAGATTTGTTTGAACGTATTTATTAACCATCCGAACGCTTAATCTTTGACGTTCGAACAATGCCCTATAACGTGCAAATGCAAAATTCAAACGTTTGAACGTGGTAAAAATCGAACGTGCAAATGAAAAATATCGAACATGGGAATGAAAAATATCGAATGGGCGAGTGAAAAATATCGAATGGGCGAGATATTTATCATTCGAATGCTAATCGGTCGAGTGAACGTTCGAACATATTTTATGTGATGAAATTCGACTGTCACAAAATCTCTTCACGTTCGAACATTGCAACTCACGACAGACTTTCAACCATCACAAAAAAAAAACTTTTAGTGACAGTTATAGAGTAAACCGTCACAAAATACTTTCTATGACGCATTTTTAGTGCCGGTGGTGGGGACGTTTTGAATCCGTCACCAAAAAGTTTTTGTGACGGTTTGCTTATTTATCATGACAATTTCGTCTGTCACAATAAATGAAATCTGTTATAGTGTATATTAATTATTAAAGCATCTTAAACATCTTTAAATAATGATTTATATTATTTTTAACAAAGTAAAGTATATTATAAATGCTTCTAGTTTCTAGAGAATAATTGAAAGCGATATTTCCTGACAGTTTATGATCATAATTGCTACGTTTTGTTGCCAATGCCTTCTGCAATAGGGCAACCTAAAATCAAAACATGAACCTTGGTTGCTTTCCATGTCAGTGACAGCTGAATGCACCGACCAAAGTCTCTGCAGGTACGTGTGTGTGTGATTGCTGTTTCATGCAACTTGCTTATGTAAAATGTACATCTTCTGGCTTATTCATGCAGTCTATTGGCTGGAATGGCACCTTAAAAATATTATATCTCAATCCTTCATTGTCTACCTACAATCCTTTGAAAGTGAACATACATAAAGTTAAGGGGACTGCTAAATATACCTTTTATTTTGTGTTTTTTTTCTAAGTATTTTTTAAATCACTTTAAACAGTTTTTTTTTTTTTAAAAAAAAAAAATCACAAACTCATTTACAAACACTTCCTTAACAATTAAATAAAATAAAATAAAAGAGAATTGTTTTATCGATATGCATCCTCGGTGAATGCCTCATTTGCCTAAAGTTAAAATGCTTGAGTTGGGTTAGGGCTTACTTGTTTGCTTTATTCAATGCTCAATTACTTTTCAGCATTCAAGTCTCAGAGGCATTTTTTTTCTGGAAAGCGAGAAAGTGAAAGACTTAAAAAAATTTAAAGATAGAAATTATAAGGAACGTTAATTTTGGAAGAAAAAAATCAATTTATAAACTTGTTTGTTATAAACATCTGAAATACACAACTCATATCAATATCTGCCACAACTTCCATGATGCTTTTAATTGAAGTATTTTTTTTTCCTTTGATTAAAAGAAGAAACTGATACAAAATCGTCCAATGATATACGATTATTTATGATAAATTATTTATAATAAAAATGACTATTTAAGACTAGACTCTAAATCGATCATGCCATGGTAGAACTACAAATGCTATGAAGGTAAGTGTTGTAAACGGGTTATTTGATTTGAAACATCGCACTCTCAATAAAAGTTGACATGATACGAAGTTTGGGCGCACATCACACGCTAGGCTGTGGGGTGGCCTATAGGCTCACAAACAGTTTTTTCTTTTTTTTTTTGGTCCTTCTTGGTTTATTTCCTTCCAAGAAGAATGAAGACAATCTATCAATTTCGAATTCAATCTAGGATCAGCACATGGGTGCGCCCTACCGCTCTGAAAATCCTCGGCCACGGATCGCTCGTTCACATCCATCCAATCCAATTTTCTATTGATGTGAGGGCCTTAAGCAGCAAGCACTGCCACAGGCGAATCAATCTGACCTGCTCCACATAGGTGGTAAGTGGGCATTCTCTTTCTAGCTTTTCTTAAAAAGAGAGAGAGTTATAAATTGTTGTTAATTGTGAGACATTTAATTAATCTATCTTACTGCAATAAAATAAGTTTTACTATATATGTCTTAGGTACAATATTAAAAAAAAAGTTTGACAAAGAAATTTGAGAATTTGAGAAATATAGTTTATAAATATAAAATTATAAATTTTATAAATATAGTTTATAAATTTGCACCAAATCACATTAGTTTATAAATATAGTTTTATAAATTTTCTTTGTAAACCAAAAATTTCACTTAATTTAAATATAAAATTAACATTAACAAGAAAATCAAAATATGTATTGAAACCCATATTCAATATTGAGAGTTTCTCCCAAATCTAGTTTAATTTCTCTAGACTCATTCATAAAAATGTGTACGATTAAGGTGTTGTGAGTACTTGAGATGAGATGAAAGTTGAAAGTTGAATAAAATATTGTTAGAATATTATTTTTTAATATTATTATTATTTTAAGATTTGAAAAAAGTTGAACTGTTTATAATATTTTGTATGAAAATTTGAAAAAATTGTAACGATGAGATGAAATGAAATAGTTTTACTAATATCCAAACGGAGCCCAAACACAAGGGTAGATAGGTGCTTATTAACCAAATAAATAGCTAGATAGCAATTGATAAATATGTGGTTACCTATTGCATGTTTTGGTTCTAACTTTTATCAATGCTTACGAAGAATGCTTAAAAAAAAGTTGACCTAACACGAATTAGAATGACCTAAAATCGATCGACATAATTTATTATTTGGATTGGGTTATGGTTTACTTATTAATGACTTAAATCCGACTAACTCAACATGACCTAAGGCTTGATTCAAATCATATGTTTATTTGAGCTTTTGGTGAGTAGATTTACTTCCATGATTTCGAGGTCAGATCCCCCCCCCCCCATTTTCCTTCCTTGAAGCCTCACTTACTATTTATAATGCATGCTTGCATCAAGCAAAGCGTAAAAGTTTTTAGAGAAGAAAAGAGTAAATATGATATCCGATGACCTTCATTGCCACAAATTTGATTAGGATTGTCATTACAAGTTAAGAAATAAATTTACCTTCCACCCAATCCAATCTTTTTCATTTAAAAGGTAGGTTGTTTCTTTCTCACAGCATCCTTCCTAGTGTGTCAAAGATATAAAACGTGATCACTTGAAAAGAACACGAACTAGGTCAGTCGCGTTGGGATTTACTATGGATGGTCAAGATGTTGTGTAAAGCCTCTGTCATCTCCAAAAGCAAGGAGGTTATGTTCAATCCTTCATCGATCAGGTGGTCAGATGCAATCTAAAAGTAGATTTTGTGGAGTGAGAAAAAGAAAAGTCTGTCATCCACTTCCTTCCACTCAAGACATTTAGGATCTAATGGTTTAAAATAATGCAAAGAAAGAAGAAGATTGAGACCATTTGCTCTTAGACAAATAGCTTGACTTCTATCAGGACATTGTCACACAGAAGTACATCAACCAATTGGAATTGTAAACAGAGTGGGCTACAAGACCATTTTCTGAATGAGAAGAGAAGATTCTCTTTCTACATTCTAGAAATATCCTACCTGTCATTCCCTGCTCAACTTAGAATATCCCTTCGCTTTTAGCTAGTGGGATGAAGTTGCATTGATTTTTTAGCGATCCAACACGAATGGCCAATACTACCTTGGAACTATTTGGAAGAGTATAAATTGATCAAAACCTAACATTCACCATTATTGAAATGCGGTTGGTGCAAAGTATATTTCTTTTGTGTGAGATTTGGAGAGGACAATATCTAACTTGTATTAATAACCCTCGGAAAAGAATGATGTGTTTATAAATCTCCGATGTAAAAATAATTTCCAAATATATATATATATATATATATATATATATTTAGAAAAGGAAACAAAATTCAAACCACAAAAACTATGTCATTTACAATGTAGATGTGCTATAGTAGCTCTATCAATCCTCAAATAATCCCTAACTACTTTGGAAAAATTTTATTGTAAGCAGGTTCGCTCACCAAATCGTGCACCAATGTTGACATGTAAAGTATCCATTTAATGAAATGATACGAATTAAAGACAGAAATGATTTTCGAGACAAGATCTTTTTATTCTCTTAATTTTTTTCTCAATAAAAAAAGCCGTTGATAAGCGGTTTGGTGTGCCAAACCACTTGTACTTAGCAAGGCTCAACTTTTTGGTGGAGGGTTGTAGTCAAGATAGTTCCAACAAAGTTTGCTCCATGTTTAGGGAAAACATCCGCAGATTGATTTTTTTCTCTATACACACATGAACTTGCCGAAATATGAAACTCCATTAAAACATGAAGAATCGTCTCTCATAACTTCTAGATAGCAGATCAGTGAACCTGATCTCTTGTATGTGAGCTCCAATGAATGACAAGTTGTGAGTCATATTCTACAAAATCAACTTGACAGAAAGTTGTAAGGCATCCAACAAGTCATTTTCCTTTGTCCTATTCATCGATCTTGGTGTCATGACCATATGGGGCTGAAAATGTTGATACCAAGTTTTCGTCCCCATCTTTGATTATCCCGCCTCCTCCACCTGACTTTGGGTCACCAAAAGTACTACAATCTATGTTCGGTTTAACTATCCAACAAGCTACCCTGGACCACTTTGCCGAAAAAAAAAATCTCACCAGAACGAAAGGACCAATTTGCTGCAAAAAAAATCTATACCATATATCATTGTCGAAAAGGGTGCTTCGCTCTTGGGCCACATCATTCATTCTTGTGTTAAGTTAGCATGCATTTATAAGATCTTTAAATTTAAATTAATGTGAATTTTCATGCCAATAAGTACAAAGAGACTTTGAATTATAAGTGTTAATTGAGAACTAATGTTTAATTTTCTCTATAAATACGTATGAATGGGAGAAAATAATTTTGGATTTGGGTCTTTAAAATTCAAATCCTCAGTTTGATTAAAATTTAGTCAAACTTTCTAAATATCGTGACATTAAAAGGAAATTAGGAATTCGAAATCATGGCATGGATTTGAAATCCAAACCTAAGCTAGCTAAATCCAAATTCTTTTAACCTAATGGAATTAGCAATATCCCATTATTTCTAAACTAATGCATATACTTTCAACCACTTATCAGGTCTAGTACGTACCAACTGTAACGCTCAAATGGAAAGTTTAAACCACATAACTTATACTTCAAAAGTACTAGTTAATGATATAATTGGAGTCTTATTGGAACCTTATAAAAAGTAAGAACTTCTCATTCCAAAGCAATGTGGGATCTCATACACCACCTAGCTACCATTATCCATATCATATATCATATGGGGTATCACAATCTACCCCTTAAGTTCTCGACGTCCTCATCGGGCCTATCCAATATATGTGACACAGCTCAAGTCCCACATTTCTAGTTGGGATAGACTCTGATACCATTTATAACGTCCCAATGGAAGGTCTAAACTATATGGCCTATACTCCAAAATGATTAGTCAATAATATAATTAGAACTCCATTAAAACCTTATAAAGAGTAAGAATTTTTCCTTCTCAATCAACATGAGATCTCATACATTATCCATCTTTATCCATATCATATTTCATATAGGTATCACACCAACTGTCTATACGTACACAAGAATTCATTCAGGGCATCATATTACTCCGCCAAAGGACGAAGAGAAGCTAAACAACTACTACGTTCCTGCTGCATGGTGCCCAGACGGAGACAATCATTAAAATTTAAAGGCTCCTAGCCACGCAACGTGGAGATCAGGGAAACAAAAGGACAGTACGTACCGCCATTAGCAGGCAACAGCTAGCATATCATGCAGATCTAGAATGAGTGGCCACTATCGGATGACTCCAGTAGTGCTTAATATCAATAAAGTATTCTACCGGTGTAGGTTGAGAGCTCTACCTACAACATGAAAAGCTATAATCTAACTTCACCTTCCCGGCACATTAACATATATACATACATCAATTCAACATCAACTCGTTTAATGATATGCGAAAAAGTTTATAGGCTTAACTCATCTTGTAACATCTCGTATTTTAATATATTTTTTTTTTAATGAAGAGATTATTTGTTATTAATTTAAAATTTATTCTCTTATTTTGAAATTGGTTAGATTTTTAGTGAGTTTATTTTTATGATATTAATTTTACAAAAATTATTCTGAAGTGATTTCTTATATTTGATTATTGTAATACATTTAAATTGTTTTTCAAATTAAATAAACTTGTTGTGGGGTTTAATTATTTATTTTTATTTTAATCATTACGTTTGAATTATTTTATTTTACTTATTGTTTTAAAATCGTTTCCGTTGGATTTTTTTTGTGACTCAAAATTTGAGGATTGGACCTCATTTCTTTTCCTACATTTTCTCTTTCCTCTTTTCTTTTTCTTCTTTTCTTCTTCTTTTTTTTTTCTTCTCCCTGCATCCCGTGCGGACGTCTCATTCTCTCTCTCTCTCACGCCGTGCAACCGTTTCTCACCCAAACCGCCGCCGTCGCGCCGCCGTGCGCGACACCGCCCACCCCATCGTGCTCCCCACCGGCCGGCGACCTCCCCTCCGATTTCCAGCCCCAACCGCGCCGCCGTTAGCCTCCACGCACCACACGAAGCCGCGAAATTCCTTGTGCCGTTGCGCCGCCGTCGCGCCACCTCCAGCCACCATCATCTCACCACATCATTCTCGACCTTCTAGCTACCCAATAGACCCAACTCCACCTCCGATCTGTCACCGGTGAAGCCCCACCATCAACATTTCCGTTTTGGGTGTTTTTGCACTTCAACCGCCTATTGCGCCGCCACCCACGGCCAACCACCACCACCATTAGCTTCACCGACATCCCTAAGCCCTACTCTATCAATCTCGGGTCTTCGTTTGCACCCGTTCAAAAGTGGGTTTTTGAGACCCACGGCCACAGTGCATTTGGCACTGTTTTGTTGCTGCGTTGTCGCTTCTAGCACCTTCGTGATCTTTCAAAAATTATTTTATAGCATTGTAAGTATTTTTCCCAAAGAACTTTCCCAAAGCATTGTTGTGCCGGACTGAGTCCGAGGAGTAAGGGGGGTCGGTTGGATTGGTGGTTGAGAGAATATTTAGAGAGGAATTTAATTTTCTTTGTCGAGTGCAGTTTAATTTTTGGAGGTATTAGTTTATATTTTCTGTTATGGAGTTGTGAATGGGAAGAAGTGTGCTTAGCTTAGTGTTGGTTAAATTGTTAGTAATTGTTTGGGACTTCGAACTGTTGGAATAAGTGTGAGTTATTGAAATTTGAATTGGCATTGGTCTTGATGCTTGTATTGGACAATACTGAGATTGGTATAGAATATTTTGGGTCGAAGTGTGGGTTGTCTAGATTGTTATTTGGTTGTTTGAGTTGGATTAAACTTGCTGAATTATGGTCTAGAAATTGGGTCTTAAATTGTCTAAGACCAATTTTGTGTTGTTGGACTTTAATATTTAGTTTATATTATTTTTATGAATAGGTGACGAGACGGATAGAGACTGTATTCAAGTCATAGATAATGCGCTGCAGGAGTCAGCTAAGCGCGGTTCCTATGCTAGGTTTTATACAAGTTAATAAGACTAAGGTTGATTTTATGAAAACTTGCATATTTTGTGTTGTGTTGGGAACTTGTGAAAATAAAGATCAACTTCGGTCACTCATCTGCATTATGCATGAAATCTGTGTGAAAAAAGAAAAATATGTTCTGGCATGCATTGTGTAGACATGAGCTAAATTCTGTCATGTGGTTTCTGAAATCTGAAAAATGAGCGATATTGGGAATATAAAAAGTTGTGCATTTATTTAGAAATATGTTCTGACTTTTGTGTTCAGTGTGGGTAAACTGTCTGATTCTGTTTTGGTACTCTGTATTATTTGATATAACATCTGAAAACCTTTGGCATGGTGTACTGGTTTTGGTATCTGACTCTGTCTCTGTTTTGCTCTGCTCTGCTCTGTTATGCTCTGCTATGTTTGGGTTGGTACCAACTTCTCTGTCTCTGAGTGCACCCACTTTGGAAACAAAGTGGTTTTCTTGTGGTCTTTCCTGTGTGCACACTCGGGGCTCCGAGAAGAATAAAGGAAAGATTTCACCTCTGTCTCTGCCTGGTTTGGCCACCGGGGTTAGCACAACCCTACCACGGGGGTGAAACATGGTCTCTGCTCTGTTTGATGCTCTGTTTTGATCTGATGGTGATACTCAGTTTATGTTATGCCAAAACACTATGGGTTTTACTTGTCTTAAAACCATCGCTCTGTTACTTTTGAAAATATGTTATGTTTTGCATGATAACTTGGGAAAATATTTTGTTCTGCATGCTCTACTTTGTAAATGCTCATGTTTACACGCTAGCATATGATTTCTGCTTACTGAGTTGTTGATAACTCACTCCCTATCTTCATAATATTTTTCAGATGATATGGAGAGTCCAACTGAGAACCTGGATTAGATTGGTGAGCATGATTAAGCTGTGAGAGGATGTTAGAAGAAGGAATTCTGATTTCTTATGTCTTTTAGATTTAATTATATCTTTGGCTTGGGTTTAGTAAGACTTTTGAAGTTATTAGTTTGGTTTGTTATGATTACCGGGAGATTTTGGACTTCTTAGTTTATTTTGCTGCAGTAATAACTTTGTAGAGTTTCAATGTGTTTATTTAGAGTACTTGAGATTTAGTTTTGCTAAGAAAGTTTTGGAGTTTTATTTTAATTGTGTTGGAAAACATGTTCTTAAGTGACAAGTAGTAATTTTCCAGGCCAACCGGGTTTGGGGCGTTACATTTGGTATCAGAGACAGGTTTGAATTCTGCATACTATAAACCTTGGAGGTTTACATTTCTGTGGGTTCATAGGATATAAAGATTTCAGTGTAGGAACTTGAGGAATTTAAGGATTATTTTGTGGATATTTAAGTTTGGGATTTTAAAAACCTTATGATTGATTTTGATGGGATTTGAGGATTTAGATTTTGTAAGTTCTAAGAAATGATTTTTATAACATATCAAGTTTTAGATCCGGTAAGCTTATTTTTTAGGATGCAGGAGATGACTTGGAAATTATCTAAGGTGTAACTTTTGAAGTTGACCTAAGTTTGACTGAAAGATAGGTTTGAGGTTCTGCTGACTAAAAATATTTGAGTTTTGGATATCTTTGGGTTTAGGGAGAAACTTTAGATTTGAGGTGTAGATTTGTATAGAGTAAGAGCTGATTTTGTGAGTATTTAAGGTTTTAAATTTTGCAGACTTTATGGTTGAGTTTTGAGATTTTGAGGTTTTGAGATTTTAGATCCGACAAGCCTACTTTGTGGAGTATAAGAGATAATCTTTTAAGATTTAAGGTTTAGATCTTTTTTTGTGGTTTGGATTTTAAAGATGTACTGGAGTTTAAAGCGATGTTGGGTTTACAATATGAGATAATAGGAGTGACTATACGAGTTGGTTAAAGATATGGCTAGGAATGGGTAAAACCATAGGTGCAGTATCAAATAAGTTTAAAGGTTTAATTTGAAATTATTATTATTTTTATTTAAATTGAATTTATTCTGTTTTGTCTTATTTGATTTTATTGGAATTGAAATTATGTTATTTTATTTATTAAGTTTATTTTATTTTGTTCGTTTTGTTCGAAACTGAAAAGCGGGTTAAGGATTAAGTTATGGCAGGAAGATGGTACGACTGAGAACGCTATTGTTATATTTAGCAGAGTAAGTTTGAACTTTTATCGACTTGGTGTGCTTTTATAATATCAAGGTTTGAAAGGAACGGCATGGTCTGGGTGATCTATTTGGGGAGTAAGATATTTGAGGTTTTCGATTTCATGGATGTATGACACGAGGCTTTAGAATAGAATATTGTAAGTTCAACAAATTTTAAGGATAGATTTACGGGAATTTCACCAAAAGTTTAAGGTTTTGCAGACTTTAGGAAATGATTGTTATCATTTAATGTTTTAGATTTTGAAAGCTTTGAGAGTCGATTGTTTTATTATTGGATATAAGTTCATCTATCTTACAGATTTTGGAAATTGATTCTTGCATAATTTAAGGTTTTAGAATTTCAATTTGAAGGACTGATTTATTATGAGATTGGAATTTTAATTCTGCAGGCTTGGTGTGTTAGCTTGATTTATTCTTGGAGACTGATTAATCTGTGACCATTAATGGGGTTGATCGAAGTTGAGTTATTGATATAGGGTTTTTCAAGGGGATTATCTATTTGAGAATTGAAGGTGTTGGTCTAGTTTGAATAATGATTATTGCTAGTTCGAGGTTTTAGTTGCGGGTTTTAGAATTGACCCATGTCAGATTTAAGGGTAATAGTTGGTGTAGATTCAGAAAGGAATTCTTGGTGATTTTTGAGAGATCAAGAATTTTCTTCTACCAAAATGTTGTAAGAGTTTCTGGTTAGTAGGTGTTGGACTACCTTGTACTTGATGGTGTTATGTTGTGATATAATTAAGGATTCAAACCTTGTGTTGATCTTAAGGAATTAGTAGTGTTTGAAAATTTGATATGATACTTGTAATTAGAGATTAAACTTTTGGTGGTGCGGAATTAGGATATAATTCTTGTTGATTTTGAGGGAATAGGTCTGGAAGATGGAAATGTTTATTGATGGTTAACTTTGGAAGTGGCTAATAGTACCAACTTGTAGAATACAATGAAGGTTTGTGAGTTTTAACATAGGAGTCGATTGAAGTTAGCGCAGATCGTGTCACGAAAATAATAATAATCATTGGGATTCCTTGGATGTTGGGTTAAGGCTCTTGTGGAAAGATGAGATTTTGGATAGCATAGCCACCCTAAAAATACTGGATGTGTTGTGCCATTGGGGGACTAATACGAGTATGATGGAATTTCCTATGAAAATAGACTTGAGAGAACATTACTCATGCTTGTTGGGAGTTGTTGATGGTATGGTTTTTTCGAGCGTGTTTTGAATTGTATCTGGTATCCTACTTTAGCGTGATGTTTAACCTTACAATTTCGAGGACGAAATTTTTTTTAAGGGGGGAAGGATGTAACACCCCGTATTTTAGTGTATTTTGTTTTTAATGAAGAGATTATTTGTTATTAATTTAAAATTTATTCTCTTGTTTTAAAATTGGTTGGATTTTTAGTGGGTTTATTTTTATGATGTTAATTTTGTGAAAATTATTCTGAAGTGCTTTCTTATATTTGATTATTGTAATACATTTAAATTATTTTTCAAATTAAATTAACTTGTTGTGGGGTTTAATTATTTATTTTCATTTTAATCATTACGTTTAAATTATTTTATTTTACTTGTTGTTTTAAAATCGTTTCCATTGGATTTTTTTTGTGACCCAAGATTTGAGGATTGGACCTCATTTCTTTTCCTACATTTTCTCTTTCCTCTTTTCTTTTTCTGCTTTTCTTCTTCTTCTTTTTTCCCTTCTCCCTGCATCCCGCGCGGACGTCTCTCTCTCTCTCTCTCTCTCTCTCTCTCTCTCACACACCGTGCAACCGTTCCTCACCCAGCCCGCCGCCGTGCGCGACACCGCCCACCCCATCGTGCTCCCCACCGGCCGGCGACCTCCCCCTCCGATTTCCAGCCCCAGCCGCGTCGTTGTTAGCCTCCACGCACCACACGAAGCCGCGACATTCCTTGCACCACTGCGCCGCCGTCGCGCCACCTCCGGCCACCATCATCTCACCACATCATCCTCGACCTTCTAGCAATCCAATGGACCCAACCGCACCTCCGATCTGTCACCGGTGAAGCCCCACCATCAACATTTCCGTTTTGGGTGTTTTTGCACTCCAACCGCCTATTGCGCCGCCACCCACGGCCAACCACCACCACCATTAGCTTCACTGACATCCCTAAGCCCTACTCTATCAATCTCAGGTCTTTGTTTGCACCCGTTCAAAAGTGAATTTTTGAGACCCACGGCCACAGTGCATTTGGCACTGTTTTGTTGCTGCGTTGCCACTTCTAGCACCTCCGTGATCTTTCAAAAATTATTTTATAGCATTGTAAGTAATTTTCCCAAAGAACTTTTGAGATTTAAATGTATTTCTGCGCTAATTCATATTTACTGTGATTTTGTTGGTTGTGCCGAACTGAGTCCGAGGAGTAAGGGGGTCAGTTGAATTGGTGGTTGAGAGAATATTTAGAGGGGAATTTAATTTTCTTTGTCGAGTGCAGTTTAATTTTTGGAGGTATTAGTTTATATTTTCTGTTATGGAGTTGTGAATGGGAATAAGTGTGTTTAGCTTAGTGTTGGTTAAATTGTTATTAATTGTTTGGGACTGCGAACTGTTGGAATAAGTGTGAGTTATTGAAATTTGAATTGGCATTGGTCTTGATGCTTGTATTGGACAATACTGAGATTGATATAGAATATTTTGGGTCGAAGTGTGGGTTGTCCAGATTGTTATTTGGTTGTTTGAGTTGGATTAAACTTGCTGAATTATGGTCTAGAAATTGGGTCTTAAGTTGTCTAAGACCAATTTTGTATTGTTGGACTTTAATATTTCGTTTATATTATTTTTATGAATAGGTGACGAGACGGATAGAGACTGTATTCAAGTCATAGATAATGCGCTGCAGGAGTCAGGTAAGCGGGGTTCCTATGCTAGGTTTTATACAAGTTAATAAGACTGAGGTTGATTTTATGAAAACTTACATATTTTGTGTTATGTTGGGAACTTGTGAAAATAAAGATCAACCTCGGTCACTCATATGCATTATTCGTGAAATCTGTGTGAAAAAGGAAAAATATGTTCTGGCATGCATTATGTAGACATGAGCTAAATTCTGTCATGTGGTTTCTGAAATCTGAAAAATGAGCGATATTGGGAATATAAAAAGTTGTACATTTATTTAGAAAGATGTTCTGACTTTTGTGTTCAGTGTGGGTAAACTGTCTGATTCTGTTTTGGTACTCTGTATTATTTGATATAACATCTTAAAACCTTTGGCATGGTGTACTGGTTTTCGTATATGACTCTGTCTCTGCTCTGCTCTGCTCTGTTATGCTCTGCTCTGTCTGGGTTGGTACCAACTTCTTTGTCTCTGAGTGCACCCACTTTGGAAACAAAGTGGTTTTCTTGTGGTCTTTCATGTGTGCACACTAGGGGCTCCGAGAAGAATAAAGGAAAGATTTCACCTCTGTCTTTGCCTGGTTTGGCCACCGGGGTTAGTACAACCCTACCACGGGGGTGAAACATGGTCTCTGCTCTGTTTGATGCTCTGTTTTGATCTGATGATGATACTCAGTTTATGTTATGCCAAAGCAATATGGGTTTTACTTGTAGTAAAACCATCGCTCTGTTACTTTTGAAAATATGTTATGTTCTGCATGATAACTCGGGAAAATATTTTGTTTTGCATGCTCTACTTTGTAATTGCTCATGTTTACACGCTAACATATGATTTCTGCTTACTGAGTTGTTGATAACTCACCCCTATCTTCATAATATTTTTCAGATGATGTGGAGAGTCCAACTGAGAGAGGATGTTAGAAGAAGGAATTCTGATTTCTTATGTCTTTTAGATTTAATTATATCTTTGGCTTGGGTTTAGTAAGACTTTTGAAGTTATTAGTTTGGTTTGTTATGATTACCGGGAGATTTTGGACTTCTTAGTTTATTTTGCTGCAGTAATAACTTTGTAGAATTTCAATGTGTTTATTTAGAGTACTTGAGATAGTTTTGCTAACAAAGTTTTGGAGTTTTATTTTAATTGTGTTAGAAAACATGTTCTTAAGTGACAAGTAGTAATTCTCCAGGCCAACCGGGTTTGGGGCGTTACACATCTCACAAAATTAATTTTATAAAAGATGATCGTTCATTCTTAAGATGATCTTGTCCACAGGAAATGTGGGATTATTTCTCAATTTCTGCATGCCAATATTTTTTTTCTAGTCTTTGTCACGGGATAAGTAATGTGGGCCTCCATTCGTCATGTGGTTGGTTCTGATATCAAGAAAAAATTTATAAGTCTAATTCATCTCATAAAAAATTAGTTCTACAAGAGAAGATTGCTCATTCTTAAAACCTTATTTATAAATAATACGAGATTATTCTTCAACAACGTGTGTATCTCACTTGCTTTTACAATGTTTTTGTTTTTCCCGATATACATTCTCAGTACATTAAATATGTCTGACAAGTATACAGCGCGTACTGGTGGAGCTGATAGGGCGATTAATTTAGTGAATGATCACCAAATTACACCACATTTCCAACTTGTAAATGCATGATGTCTATGCACATGTTTAGGTTTTTCTACAGAGCTTGTAACTGAGCTTATTTGAAATCGTTAATTAAGATCTGTAGTATATATCTACATGATGCGTTTTTCTCCTTTCAGAATTGGACCAACCAAAATCATTGCTATTTAAAATTATTTTGAATATTAGTATAAGCAAAATATATGTGCTAACAATATTAATAGGTATTAATAGAATATGGGTAGGCGATTAGAACGGATGTGAGCACCAAAAGTCATATTTGTTGGATAATTTTGCTAACATTTTCAAGTTAAGAATATTACAGAGACACAAAGGAATTATACAAAAATAAACATACAAACTGAAGTGATTTTATATAATCCGTTAGATCTATTTTATGATAAAAATAATTTTATAATTTATTTTTATACATATAATCTTTTTGTGACTAAAATATTTTTCTTTCAAATCTAATTAATCTCAGATATGGCAGCTTGTTATAACAAAGAGATCCTAGATGACCTCTTCCTCTCTCACATAGGGATAAATACAGTCAAAAAGAAAACAATGGAGAGTTTGAACTGTGAAGTCATGTCTGGCGAATGCGTACGTAGTCACTTTCGGGGTATCTAGACCTTTCTTCTTGGTTGGACCACAAGTGTCTCACACTATAAATATGAATCCACCAAGAACTCCCAGTTTCATCAAAAAGTTGTTCTTGAACCAGCCTTCAAACCACTAATCAGCAGCGCCCCCCCCCCCAATTATATTTTTCTCCCAGCTAAAGAAAATAAAAAATAGAGTTTTTAAGTATTTCATCACCATGCATCCTCCTGAAGTTGGAAAAGCGATGGTGAGGTTCTATGTTATAATTTTTTACTTTTATCCCTTCTGCATGTCTTTGTTTCCTTTATTTTCTCTTTACTGTTTGTAATTCTACATTCTTCTGGGTGACCGGGCGCGGTAGGATGAAGCACACCAGTTAGACATATGGGAAGGCTACGTAGATTGGAGGAACAGGCCGGCCTTAAGTGGTCGCCATGGCGGCATGCTTGCTGCTTCCTTTGTCTTGAGTGAGTGAACTTTGGATCAGCATATATAAGAACCTGCTTTTTTGTATCCTTTTCTACTTTTTTTAATTGTCTTCAAAGTTGGGGAGAAGTAAGTGTGTGTGTGTGTGTGTGTGTAAAGAATTGCATGCATATAGCACTAACAGTACTGTTTATAATGCCAACTCTAGTCGTGGAGATACTGGAGAATCTAGCATATCTGGCCAATGCAAGCAATCTTGTGCTGTATATGTCAAAATTCATGCATTTTTCTCCATCCAGCGCTGCCAACATGGTTACCAATTTCATGGGCACAGCTTTCCTTCTGGCTCTTCTTGGTGCCTTTCTGGCAGATGCATTTTTCACTACTTACCGCATATACTTGATAAGTGCAGCCATAGAATTTACGGTGAGTTTTCCAACAAATTAAGGTTTATGCCTTTAATTATCCCTTTCCCACCAGCAATAGAATTTACATGATCAGCTTGATAGAACTCGCTATTAAAATATCTCAAGAGTGTTATCCAGAGGATGACCTACACAAGGACTCACCCATGCATGTCATGATGTGCAAACAGTACAGCAAAGATGATGGTGACCATAAAAATGTAAAACCTAGCCCCACCTGATGAAAGTTCTAAATGAAAACATAACTTTCTTCAGGGAGAGGAAATATGTATTACATATGTGATGAAAAATATAAGGTTTCTTGTACTAGCATTGTCCAATCACAGTACTCTACACACTCTATGGTGACCTGGCTAGACCCCACACTTGGCTGTAAGCGGTTCTTTCTGAAATTTCAATTGGTGGAAGGAAACCCATCTCCTATCAATACCAGAGGGCAGCCAGTTGTGTGATTTGAGTGTCATTTTCACATCTATTTCCATAGCTAACCGTTAACTCTTAAACTGAAGGAGGACTATAGTCTATTGGCATACCACGTGATCAGTTGATCAAAGATGATCAGCATAATTAATGAAATTCGCCATCAAATTTAGCAAGAGAAATGCGTACCTCAAAATTCAAGGTTGCAACGTGTCACTTTGAGAGTAGAGAAATGCCTGATTCCCTAAAGACAATTTGAAAAAAATATTTTACAAACAGATTTAATTTGACGTGGTGCGTCAAATTATAAAGTTTTTTATATTATAAGATTATATTAGATCTTATGTACTACATCAAACTAAGTTAGTTTATTATAAGCAATCCTTTTGTAATTCTTTCTTCTATGCCAACGACTTCTTTTTAGTGTATCTTGTTGTGTCACACTCTTCATGATCCACTGAAATCCGATGAAGTTTGTGTCACGGACTAGTTAATGACAGAAAAATTTACTCTCTGCTGAATAAATCCTGCAATAAAGATCATGTTTTCAAGTCCTCACAAACTAATGAAACAGGGTCTTCTAATACTTACAATTCAAGCTTATGTTCCATCCTTGAAACCACCAGCCTGCATCTCAGTGAACATCAACAGTCCATGCCAGGAAGTTGGCGGTGCACAAGCAGTGATGTTGTTTGCAGGCCTCTATCTGGTGGCGCTGGGTGTTGGAGGGATAAAAGGTTCGCTTCCACCACATGGGGCTGAGCAGTTTGATGAGACTACCCCACAAGGAAGGAAACAAAGATCATCTTTCTTCAACTACTACGTATTTTGCCTTTCCTGTGGGGCTTTAATTGCTGTCACTTTAGTGGTATGGATTGAAGATCACAAAGGCTGGCAGTGGGGCTTTGGGATCTCCACTGCAACAATTCTGGTTTCCATCCCTGTTTTCCTCCTTGGCTCTCCAACTTACAGGACAAAAGTTCCTGCAGGAAGCCCCATGTCAACAATGTTCAAGGTAGAATTTAGACAAATAGTGTTTAATCACGGCTTGTCCTAAAAGTCAAAGTGTTAAATCGTCACTTTCCAAAATTTAAACTGATAAGAAAATGTAGATTTTAATTATTTATTTTATATCTTAACATTTTGCCTCAATAAATAGTCTTGGAGTCCAAATTACCCATCAATAAATGAGTTCAACACGTGAAATATTTTAATTTGATGTAGTGAAATGTAGAGTTGAGATTCTAACTCAAAACCTATGCTGTGATGCCATGTTTAATCATCATTTGTTCCAAAAAGTTAAACTAATGTGAAGATGTTAATTTAATTATTCAAATTATATCCTTAACAAATAGGAAAATACAACACGTTTTTTTTTATCGATCAAAATACAACACATGCTACAAGTTGAATAGCTGGAGCTGGCTAAAGAGAACTCTTTCACTTGTTTCCAACAGGTTCTTACTGCAGCGGTTTACAACACATGCAGTGCTTGGATTGCTAAAAATACTGTTATGAGCAAAAGTCCATCCTATACAGCAGAAACCAGGGAGGGAGAAGACAGTGAAGCTAAAGAAAAGGTGCCTAATCAGAGTCTAACAGAAAGCATCAAGTTCCTTGACAGAGCAGCAAACAACGAGAAGAACCACTCAATACTGAAATGCACCGAAAAGCAAGTAGAAGAAGTCAAGATAGTGCTAAGGATCCTCCCAATCTTCATGTCTACAATGATGCTAAACTGCTGTCTTGCTCAGCTCTCGACCTTTTCGGTCCAGCAAGCAGCCACCATGAACACCATGATTGGCTCCTTGAAGGTCCCACCCGCTTCTCTCCCCGTTTTCCCTGTCATCTTCATCATAATTCTTGCACCAATCTATAGCCGTGTGATTCTTCCATTTGCAAGAAAAATAACCAAAACCGAAATGGGTATCACTCATTTACAACGAATAGGGACAGGGCTGGTCCTTTCTATGGTAGGCATGGTAGTGGCAGCTCTGGTAGAAATGAAGCGAAAGAAGGTGGCAACAGATTCTGAGCTACTAAATTCTGCAGAACCTCTTCCTATAACATTCCTTTGGGTGGCTTTGCAGTACTTGTTCTTGGGATCAGCCGACCTTTTCACCTTGGCTGGCATGATGGAGTTCTTCTTCACGGAGGCGCCATCAAGCATGAGATCTTTAGCCACAGCTCTCTCTTGGGCCTCCCTGGCTATGGGGTATTACCTCAGCTCAGTGCTAGTATCGATAGTCAATGATGTCACCGGTGCATATCGACACAGGCCATGGCTCTTTGGCAGCAACTTGAATTACTATCACCTCGAGAGGTTTTACTGGCTAATGTGTGTATTGAGCGGATTGAATTTCCTGCACTATCTTTTCTGGGCCAATCGCTACAAGTATAGATCAGTGGAACCAAATTAATAACCGAGGCATATTTAATTGCAATAGATATCATTATTCAATGCATATATCTACCACTTTCACCAAACCTTGAGATGATTTTCTTTTGTTGTAGTTCTTCATTGAGAGAGAGCAAGGGGGTGATCTTGCAAATTGTATTTTGTACCAGACTACCGGTGTGGTAATTATTAGACTTTGCACAAGTAATTCTATTTTTTTCTTTTTATCGTCATCAATGGCAATGTCTAAAAGGAAAGGAAAAGGAAATGCCTACCCAAATCAAAAGACCAATGAAAAAACCCATCCAAATCAAAAGCTAAAGAGCATAGATCCAAAAAGCTTGGTTCCTTCAAGAGGCACATAGCCAGGAGGCCCATGACCAGCAAGGCCAATGTGCAAACTGGGTTCAAAACCGAGTACTAGGGACCTAGTCGAAAGACCTGGATAGATATACGTAACACCCCGTATTTTAGTATATTTTTAATTGAAAGATTATTTGTTATTAATTTAAAATTTATTCTCTTGTTTTAAAATTGTTGGATTTTTAGTTGTGTTATTTTTATGATTTTTTGTTTACGAAAATTATTTTTGAAGTGCTTTCTCTAAATTAATTATTTTTATGCGTTTAAATTTCTTCTCAAATTAAATTAACTTGTTGTGGGGTTTAATTATTTATTTTCATTTTAATCACTGTGTTTGAATTATTTTATTTCACTTGTTGTTTTAAAACCGTTTCCGTTGGATTTTTTTTTGTGACCCAAGATGTGAGGATTGGACCTCATTTCTTTCCCTACATTTTTTTTCCCTTCCTTTTTCTTTTCTTTCTTTTTTTTTTCTTCTTCTCTAGTCTTTCCCCGCGCACCGCAACCCCCCTCCCTCTCTCCGTCCGTTTCTCTTCTCGCCCAGCCCGCCGCCATGCGCCGACAGTGACCGACACCGCCCGACCCACTGTCCTCCTCAGCCACCGGCGACCACCCCCTGTAATCTCAGCCCCAACCGCGCCGCCGTTAGCTCCCACGCGCATCACCAAGCCGCGGCACTCCTTGCGTCGCTGCACCGCCGTCACGCCACCTCCGGCCACCATCTTCTCACATCATCCTCGACCTTCTAGCAACCCAATGAACTCAACCCCACCTCCGATCTGTCACCGGTGAAGCCCCACCATCAACATTTCCGTTTTGGGTGTTTTTGCATTTCAACCGCCTATTGCGCCGCCACCCACGGCCAACAACCACCACCATTAGCTTTACCGACATCCCTAAGGCCTACCCTATCAATCTTGGGTCTTCGTTTGCACCCGTTCAAAAGTGAGTTTTTGAGACCCACGGCCACAGTGCATTTGGCATTGTTTTGTTGCTGCGTTGCCGCTTCTAGCACCTACGTGATCTTTCAAAAATTATATTATAGCATTGTAAGTATTTTTCCCAAAGAACTTTTGAGATTTAAATGTATTTATGCGCTAATTCATATTTACTGTGAATTTGTTGGTTGTGCCGGACTGAGTCCGAGGAGTAAAGGGGGTCGGTTGGATTGTTGGTTGAGAGAATATTTAGAGGGGAATTTAATTTTCTTTGTCGAGTGCAGTTTAATTTTTGGAGGTATTAATTTATATTTTCTGTTATGAAGTTGTGAATGTGAAGAAGTGTGCTTTGTTTAGTGTTGGTTAAATTGTTAGTAATTGTTTGGGACTGCGAACTGTTGGAATAAGTGTGAGTTATTGGAATTTGAATTGGCATTGGTCTTGATGCTTGTATTGGATAATACTGAGATTGGTATAGGATATTTTGGGTCGAAGTGTGGGCTGTCCAGATTGTTATTTGGTTGTTTGAGTTGGATTAAACTTGCTGAATTATGGTCTAGAAATTGAGTCTTAAGTCGTCTAAGACCAATTTTGTGTTGTTGCACTTTAATATTTAGTTTATATTATTTTTATGTATAGGTGACGAGACGGATTAGAGACTGTATCCAAGTCATAGATAATGCGCTGCATGAGTCAGGTAAGTGGGGTTCCTATGCTAGGTTTTATACAAGTTAATAAGACTGAGGTTGATTTTATGAAAACATTCATAGTTTGTGTTGTGTTGGGAACTTGTGAAAACAAAGATCAACCTTGGTCACTCTACTGCATTATTCATGAAATCTGTGTGAAAAAGGAAAAATATGTTTTGACATGCATTGTGTGGACATGAGCTAAATTCTGTCATGTGGTTTCTGAAATCTGAAAAAGGAGCGATATTGAGAGTATGAAAAGTTGTGCATTTATTTAGAAAGATGTTCTGACTTTTGTGTTCAGTGTGGGTAAACTATCTGATTATGTTTTGGTACTCTGTATTATTTTGATATAACATCTGAAAACCTTTGGCATGGTGTACTGGTTTTCGTATCTGACTCTGTCTCTGCTTTGCTCTGCTCTGCTCTGCTCTGTTTGCGTTGGTACCAACTTCTCTGTCTCTGAGTGCACCCACTTTGGAAACAAAGTGGTTTTATTGTGGTCTTTCCTGTGTGCACACTCGGGGCTCCGAGAAGAATAAAGGAAAGATTTCACTTCTGTCTCTGCCTGGTTTGGCCACCGGGGTTAGCACAACCCTACCACGGGGGTGAAACATGGTCTCTGCTCTGTTTGATCCTCTGTTTTGATCTGATGATGATACTCAGTTTATGTTATGCCAAAGCACTAAGGGTTTTACTTGTCTTAAAACCATCGCTCTGTTACTTTTGAAAATATGTTATATTCTGCATGTTAACTCTGAAAAATATTTTGTTCTGCATGCTCTACTTTGTAAATGCTCATGTTTGCACGCTAGCATATGATTTCTGCTTACTGAGTTGTTGATAACTCACCCCCTATCATTATAATATGGATTAGATTGTTGTTTGTGTTTAAGCTGAGGAAATGTTGGTAGAAGAAGCACTTCTGGTGTTCTTAGTTTTAATGTTTTTGAGTTTTATTAATATCCTAGGTTTCAGTAAGATTTATGAAATTATTGGTTGTGTTGTTATGACTACCGGGAGATTACGGACTCCTTAGTTTATTTTAGCTGCAGTATTGACTTTGTGGAGTTTTCAATATGGTTATTTAGAACTCTTGATATTGAGATTTTCTATTAAAGATTTGGGTTTCTTTTTAGTTGTGTTGGAAAATAAGTTCTTAAGAGACAGGTAGTAATTCTCCAGGCCAACCTGGTTTGGGGCGTTACAATATCTCCAAGTGAGGGACTTCCCATAAGTGCCCCATGGCTGCACAAGCAAGTCCTTTCTCGCATCTTACATTGTTTGAGCAGAAATTTTTACGATTTATAATGATTTTAAAAGGCTCTTATTATAATCTCAACTAATTCGTTTAGAATATGTCACGGGTGCCTGGCAGAGGCCTTGAAGTGGAGCAGACTAAGGAAGCCATGGGAGAAGTCTGTTATAAAGTTTGTTAGGAAGTCAGTTGCAATAGTTTTAACCGTCGAGAGGAAACAAATTAGGAAGGAAAGGCTTTAATGAAACGAATGGTTTTAATCTTCAGAGAAGTTTTGCGTTTTATTTTCTTAGAAGTTGCGTTTAGAGGCTTTAATGAAACGTTGTGTTTCATGATGTAAATAGATAGCTGTGTTTTACATTTATATTCTTGCGTTTTACTCTATACGATTGTTTTAGAAAGTTAGTAGGCCATCTGCTTTTATGAAAGCAGAGGCAGGAATAATGGTTTCGGTGTGAATGATCTTGAGAGTCTATTTTGGGAGGTTGAGAATTCCTCGAAAATTCTCTACAAGGTTTATTAATGAAATCTTGTTCAGTCAATTCTTGTGTTGAGTGTTTCTGGGCTTTGCATTACAAGTTATGGGTTACTTGTTCTGGAAGTGCAGCAACTTGAACCTTACATGTAATATCCGAGACCAGTACCAACCCACTTTCTAAAATTTTTGGATTTATACGTATGGAAAGCCAGTTGATTTGTTGTATATTTTTTTCAAGAGACAAGTTGGAATATTGCAAAGTTTAGCTCGAGGCCCAAAACTTAGGGAAGAGCTCTCTTATTTATTTATTTTTTTCACTACCAGTCTTGGACCCAAATTTATTTTTTAAGTGGGACCCTAGGGTTCACGCCCCTTTTTATTAAAATGAGAAACCCAACGGAGTTTGTTTTTAGAAACTCCCCACCTTTACACGTCTCTCTCATCCCTCTAGGGTTTGTTTTGTTTTTCGTTGGCCTATAGTTAATCCTTCGTGCATGAAGAAAACTCAAGAACAGTGTTGCCGTCTCCTTCCCCATCTCTCTCGTGCGCTGAAGCCGCCACCCTCCACAACCTCCATGCTACCGCTGCCACCCATTACCTGCTAGCACAGCCACACACGGAGTCAACTTTGCACCCCCGTTTGCGGTCCAACACCCTCACGGAAGCCTAAACGTGCGCATCACCCCTACCTAGCTCTGCGTTACAACCCCCCCCCCCCCCCCCCCCCACAGCACCATCCCTGTTCCACCACCGTGATAGCCATTGCTCAGCCGTTGCAGCCACCGTTCCAACGAACTTGATATGCACCTCCGTAAGCCGCCATGACCCTTTCAGCCTTCCGCCTCTGCACTTTGACATACGGACCGAGGGAAAGCCACATCCAGCGTGTGCACCGTAACACTCCCGCTTAGCACTACTCATGTAACACCCCGTATTTTAGTGTATTTTTAATTGAAAGATTATTTATTATTAATTTAAAATTTTATTCTTTTGTTTTAAAATTGGTTGGATTTTTAGTGGGTTTAATTTTATGATTTTAATTTTGTGAAAGTTATTTTGAAGTGCTTTCTTATAATTAATTATTGTTATACATTTAAATTGCTTTTCATATTTAATTAACTTATTGTTGGGTTTAATTATTTATTTTCATTTTAATCACTACGTTTGAATTATTTTATTTATACTTGTTGTTTTCAAACCGTTTTTGTTAGATCATTTTTGTGACCCAAGATGTGGGGATTGGACCTCATTTCTTTCCCTCACTTTTTCTTTTCCACTTTTTCTTTTGTTCCTCTTTTTCTCTTTTCTCCTCATTTTTTTCTTTTTCCTCCCCTGCTTCCCACGCGACGCCCCCTCCTTCTCTTCCCCGTGCATTTTTCTCCTCCACCCAGCCCACCGCCGTGAGCCGCCCGTGACCGTCACTACCCACCCCACTGCCTCCCCCACTGGCTGGCGACCACCACCCCCGATCTCAGCCAGTAACTCGCCGCCGTTTGCCCCCACGCGCATCACCAAGCCGCGGCCTTCTCTTCACTCACGTGCCCCCATCGCGCCACCTCCGGCCACCATTTCTTCACCACTTCATCCTCGACCTCCTAGCAACCCAATGCACCCAACCCCAGTTTCGATCCGCCACCGGTGAAGCCCCATCAACTCCATTTCCGATTTGGGCATTTTTGCACTTCAACCACCCTCTAAGTCGCCACCCACGGCCAACCACCACTACCACTAGCTTCACCGACATCCCTAAACCCTACCCTAGCAATCTCGGGTCTTGGTTTGTCCCCGTTCAAAAGTGAATTTTTGAGACCCACAGCCACAATGCATTTGGCACTGTTTTGTTGCTGCGTTGTCGCTTCCTGCAGCTCCGTGATTTTTCAAAAATTATATTATGACATTGTAAGTATTTTTTTCAAAGAACTTTTGAGATTTAAATGTATTTCACGCTAACTCATATTTACTATGAATTGGTTGGTTGTGCCAGACTGAGTCCGAGGAGTAAGGGGGTCGGTTGGATTGGATGATAGAGTTGTTTGTGTGATTGGTTTATGCTACGAGATTTGTTGGCTATTTTGGGTTTAAATATTAGTGTTTTGTGTTTGACGTGGGTTATGGTAGATATTGGTGATTTTAGGAAGTAATAATATATTTTGGGATTATGAAGGTTTTAAGTTTTGAGGAATTAAAATAGGTTACTTGAGAAGCTTAGGCTTAAATATCGAAATTCGTGAATGATTGGAAATTTACGGGAATTATGTGATTATTTTTATAGGTGACGATTTATAGCCGACTCGACATTTTTGAGGAAAATTCTGAAAAACTAAGTTGTCCAGGTAAGCGGGGTCCCTATGCTAGATTTGCATAAAAATAAAATGGACCGAGGTTGATTTTTGAAAATATGCATGTTTTGTTATGAAAAGAACTACATCAGTTATTTGTTCTGCATTACTCATGATATTTTGTTTAAGAATAAAGTATTTTCTGGCATGACTGGTGTAGACATGAGCTATTTTGCATTTTGTTTCTGAATTGTGCAAAAGAGAGCGAAGATGAAAGTTTGTGCATAAAATTATGTTTTGTGATTTCTGAAAACTCTGTTCTGTTCTGAAGATGTTCTGTATCCTGATATGATATGATTTCTAAAAACTCTGTTCTGTTCTGTACTCTTATATGATGAAATTTCTAAAAGCTTTTGGCATGACATTCTGAATCGCGATGTGGTTTGTGGATGGTGACCTATTTGACCTACCACGGGTGCTAATAGTGGCTTCTGTTTGGGTTGGTACCAACTGTTCTGTTTCTGGTGCACCCACTTTAAAACAAAGTGGTTTTCTGGTGGTCTTTCCTGTGTGCACACTAGGGGCTCCGAGAATAAATAAGGGGAAGATTCACATTCTGTTTCTACTCGATTAGCTACCGGGGTTTGCACAACCCTACCACTGGGGTTAAACATGGCATCTGAGGTGATATGATGCTCTGGTACGATGGTGGTCAGTTATGCTATGCCAAAAGAATTTGAATAAGAATATTTTTGAACTTTCGCTCTGATATTTTTGATAACATGTTCTGACTCTGCATTATGAAAATAAAGTGTTTTGTTCTGCATTCTGAAATCTGTAAATGCTCATATTTGCATACTAGTATATGTTCTCTGCTTACTGAGTTGTTGATAACTCACCCCTTCTTATCTCCAATATTTTCATATTATTTTCGAATATTTCAGCTGAGGATCAAGACTATGAAGAATTGGATGAGATGACTTAGGAATAGTGGATTAAGAATAGAAAGTTTTCGATGAGTATTGGTGATTTTTGATAATTATATTGTTGAAATGTGAGTTTAAGTGACATGTAGAGAAGTTGGTAATTTTTGGGGTTACTGTATTGAGGATTTTATATACAAGTATGTGTGGTTAATTAAATTTAAAGTGTTTACGTTTGATTTGAAGCTTTTGGAAGAGTATTAGCAATGTTGGAGTTGATTATCAGGTAATATGAGTTAACTCTCCGGACCCTCGGGGACGGGGAGTTACAACCCAAGCCCCTTCCATAAACCGCAGCCACCCACTCTCACTGCAACGCCATCACAAGCCGCCAGCCCTGTCCGTTGACCATACCCCTCAGCCGTTCAACACAGGGATGAAGCCTCACCAACGCCGAATGACCTCTGTTTTTGCTTGACGAAATAGAGTAGTCTTGGCACAACCAAGCCACTACCCTTAAGCCACTACCCACGTAGCCGCATAAGACTCCACCGCTGGGAGTAGCCCCGGGTGACCCCAGTCTGTAGCTCCCCATTGTACTCGGTGCGTAAGTCCTCCCTCTCAACATGGTCTCTCTCTCTCTCTCGCTCATCTCTTTCTCTTTCTCTCAGTGTTCTGCCGTCATGTCTCAGCCACCTCCCACTCGCCTACCCCCTGCGACCTACTTCAGTCACGGTGAGCCTCCATCGCATGACTTGGGTCAATGTATTTTTCCCTGCAAACAAAAAGAAAAAGAAAACATGGCTTATTGAGACGTTTTTACGTAAAGCTTAGTTGTTATTACAATTTTGTCCTCTAAATTACAACAAGTATTTTTTTTATATTATTTTTGTAACCATGGGTCTGTTTACAGGAATCAGTAAATTATTTTTAATGGGTCTAATACCACTTTATACTAGTACCAAAAATCTTATTTCATAGAAATATTTTTTTATAATATTTAAGGTTTTAGTCGGAGAATCTAAGTGGATATTTATGGGTTTGGAAAATGATGGTATTTTAGGAATTATGAGAATTTTAGGTTTTGAGGAATTACATTAGGTTGATTTTAGGTTTAAATATCGATATACATGGCTAATTGGAAATTTATGGGAGTACGTGACTATTTTATAGGTGACGATTGATTTTTGTTCAGTACTACCGTGGAGAATTTCTGATAAGCTAAGAAATTTAAGTAAGTAGGGTTCCTATGCTAAACTTTGCATAAAAATAAAATGGACTGAGGTTGATTTTTGGAAAATATGCATGTTTGTTATGAAAAGAAATTTGAAACGGCCTCAGTTATTTATTCTGCATTACTCATGAAATTCAGTATATGAGTAAGGTATTTTCCTGGCATGAATGGTGTAGACATGAGCTTATTTTTGACATTCTGTTATTGAATTGAGAAAAATGAGCGAATATGAAAATTTGATAAATTTGCATGTGACGTGAAGATGTTCTGAATTTGTTTTGGAAAATGAGAAATGATCTGAATTTCAGTACTCTGTTTTGATATGATTTGGTATCTAAAAAACCTTTGGCATGACTTTCTGATTCTGTTCTGACTCTGATTCTGATTCTGATATGGTGATTCTGATTCTATTTTGCTCTGATATGTGGCCCTGTCACGAGATACAATATTGACCTCTGGCCCTATCATGGGATACAATAGTGACCTCTAGCCTTGTCACGGGATACAATAGTGATCTTTAGCCCTGTCACGGGATATAATAGTGGTCTCTACTTTGAGTGCAATCGCTTTGATAACATGGTGATTTATGTTCTGCTTGGCTTTCCGCAGAATGCACAACCCTATCACGGGGGTTAAACATGGCCTATGTTCTGATATGATGCTCTGATATAATATGATAAGATGAAGATGTTTAGTCATATTGTGCCAAAGGAGTTTTTGAATATAAAATGTTGGTTTCTGAATATGAAATGTTTGGAAAGTCACTCTGAATTTCTGATAATATGTATTTTTGAAATTTGCATATTGAAACTGAAATGTTTTGTTTCTGCATTCTGAACTCTGTGAAAATGCTCATGTTTACATACTAGCATATGTTCTCTGCTTACTGAGTTGTTGATAACTCACCCCTTATCTCCAAATATTTCTCAGATGATTTTGAATAGTTCAGCTAAGGATCAGGATTATGGAGCATCGGTGATATATTGATGAATTGTGAGTTTTAAGTTACGTGGAGTAAATCTTCAATCCCTGCGGGACTGGGGCGTTACATTTCAAGTGGTATCAATAGTGGTCGGTCCTACAATGGCAGAAGGTATGAGAGGTTCTTTGAAAGGTCAGCAAGATGGTTTGCAAAAGCAACAAGAAATGGTTCAGAAGCAATTGGAGCATCATCAGCAGGCAATCAACGGCATTTCAGAAAGGTTAGATCAACTTACTGACATGCTACGTTCTGTTGTTGAATCTAGTCATGTTAATTCTCATAAAGCTCGTAGGGGGAATTGTGAGAATAAAAATGCCATTTATAGAGGGTTGTGTTTGGATTTTCTATGTTTTAATGGCACTGATCCTAATGGGTGGGTTTTTAAAGCCACTTAGTATTTCGATTACCATCAAACACCATTTCATCAAAAGTTGTTAGTGGCTTCTTATCATATGGAAGGGGAGGCGTTGATATGGTACCAAGAAGGGTTAGATTCTAGCCAATTTAATTCATGGGAGTCCTTAATTTTGGCTTTACAAGTGAGGTTTGGGCCATCAGCATATGATGACCCAATGGAGGCTTTGATGAAATTGAAGCAGACTTCTTCTGTCACTTTATACAAGTCACAGTTTGAAGCTTTGTCTAATCGATTAAAAGGGCTATCTGAAAAACATAAACTTAGATGTTTTCTGAGTGGGTTAAAAGATGAAGTCAGATTACCAGTTAAAATGTTTAATCCTATCAATCTTGGGGTTGCTTTTGGATTGGCAAAGATCCAAGCAGAGTATGTATTATCCTTGAGGAGGCCTTGGAAGTATAATCTGAATCTTGGTGAGAAAGGGGTTGTTGATAATGCAGTAGAAGCTTCTAATAGAGGGCCAAGGAATCACGTTGTAGCCAAGAGGGTTACTTCCTTACAAATGGATGAAAAAAAAAGGGACTTTGTTACCACTGTGATGAGAAATGGAACCCCAATCATCTTTGTAAAAATCCAAATATTTATTTGTTACATGCGGATAGCAGTGTAAAGGATGAAGAAAAACAAGTGAATGGGGAGTTGGTACCAGAAGTTAAATCAGTTCTGGAAAAAGAGTCTGAAGAGCTTGAGATTTCTATTAATGCTATTTTTGGTTGTCCTAACAGTAATGCAATGAAGTTGCTGGGCAAGATTGGTTCATTTTCTATTGAAATCTTGGTGGATTCAGGAAGTACACATAACTTCTTGGATCCATTGGCTGTAGAGGCAGCAAAATTGAAGGTAATCAAATATGTGGGTCTTCAAGTGAAGGTGGCTAATGGTGCTAAAATACTTAGCCAAGGCAGATGTGAAGAAAATATCAGCATTCAAGGTACCAAGTTTTTTGTTCCTTTTCATGTATTGAATCTAGGGGGTTGTGATATTGTATTGGGTGTCCAATGGTTGAAAACATTGGGGTCTATTCATTGGGATTTTACCAATATGACCATGCAATTTGTGGTGAATGGTAAAAAGCTTTCCTTGCAAGTCTTAGTTTCTGATTCAGTTGCATTACAACCTGGATTGAATCTGTTGAAATCCTCTTTTGTGAGGCAGCAAGAGTGGTTGCTACAAATAATGGCTTTGGAAACATGTGTAGTTAAGGAGCAATTGCAAAGTGAAGTTGAAGAGTTACTGGGCCAGTTTAAAGCTGCATTTGAAGAACCAGTGGGTTTACCCCCACCTAGAGAATCTGATCATCAGATTTTATTGCAGGATGGTGCTCAGACAATTTCAGTGAGGCCTTATTGTTATGCTCATTATCAGAAATCTGACACTGAGAAGATAGTGAAAGATTTGCTCAATAATGGAGTTATAAGGCCTAGCCAAAGTCCATTCTCTTCACTTGACTTGTTGGTGAAAAAAGCTGATGGTAGTTGGAGAATGTGCATTGACTACCGAGCCCTTAACAATGAAACCATCAAAGACAAGTTTCCTATACCTGTCATTGATGAGCTTCTTGATGAGCTTTATGGAGCTAAGATTTTCTCAAAACTTGACTTAAGGTCAGGGTATCATCAAATAAGGGTGAAAGAAGGTGATGTTTCAAAAACTGCATTTAGAACTCATGAGGGCCATTATGAGTTCTTGGTAATACCATTTGGGCTTACCAATGCACCTGCTACATTTCAATGATTAATGAACCATGTCTTCAAGCCTTTTCTTAGAAGATTTGTTTTGGTATTTTTCAATGACATCTTGGTTTATTGCCAAGATTCTTCTTAGCATCTGGAACATCTAGAGGCAGTTTTGACTGTTTTACAGAAACACACTTTATTTGCTAAGAAATCTAAGTGTAGATTTGCAGTGCTTGAAATTGACTATTTGGCCCATATTATCTCGAGGGAAGGAGTTAAAGCAGATCCAGCCATGTTTTCCTCAATGATTGATTGGCCAATTCCAAAAACAGTAAAGGCATTGAGGGGATTTTTGGGCCTTACTGGTTACTATTGGAAATTCATCAAGCACTATGACTCAATAGCTTCACCACTTACTGGGTTGTTGAAGAAAAACTCTTTTTCTTGGAATAAAGAAGCTAAAGCAGCTTTTATCCAATTGAAGAATGCAGTATCCAAGCCTCTTGTATTAAGACTACCAGATTTTTCAAATGAGTTCACTATTGAGTGTGATGCCTAACGGGTGGGGTTGGATGCTGTCTTGATGCAAAAAGGCCAGCCAATAGCTTTCTTCAACAAAGCTTTAAAATGCAAGGCTTTGTTACTTTCAACATATGAGAAAGAACTTTTGGCATTGGTATGTGCAGTGGCAAGATGGAGACCATACCTCCTTGGTCAAGTTTTTAAAATCAAAACTGACCAACAGGCATTGAAACATTTGTTAGAACAGAAGGTAGCAACTGAAGCTCAGCAGAAGTGGATTTCCAAGCTTATGGGATATGATTTCAAGATTGAATATAAGAAGGGCAGGGACAACAAAACACCAGATGCTCTTTCAAGGAAAATGATAGATGAGACAACTACATTAGCTCTCATATCTTTTCCTACACCCATTTGGGTGGATGAGCTTAAGCAAAGTTATGTTCTTTCTGATGATCTCTGTAGTATTATCACTGCTTTACAGCAAGGCAATCCAGTTTCTAAAGATTACTCTATACAGCAAGGCATTTTGTTGAGGAAAGGTAAGCTGGTTATAGTACCTTCTTCATCTTTTCAACAAAAGATTTTACAATATATCCATCACAACCCAGAAGCAAGTCATGTTGGGTATCATAAAACACTACAAAAGGCACGAATGGATTTTTATTGGCGTGGAATGTGAAGGGATATCAGAAGATTAGTCAAGGAGTGTCAGACTTTCCAAATGAATAAGCATGAAACAACACACCCAGCAGGTCTGTTGCAGCCATTACCTATTCCTCAGACTCCTTGGCTGGATATTGCAATGGATTTTATTGAAGGTCTTCCATGTTCCAATGGAATGACTGTTATTCTCACTATAGTAGACAGAATGACCAAGTTTGGTCACTTTTTTCCTATGTCACACCCTTATACAGCTAGCAAGGTAGCTGACGTGTTTTTTGCTCGAGTTTTTAAGCTTCATGGGTTGCCTAAAACCATAGTCTCTAATCGTGATGTGGTCTTTACTAGCAATTTTTTGGAGGCAATTATTTGAGATGCAAGGAACTAATTTAGCCTTCACTTTAGCATATCAACCCCAATCTGATGGCCAAGCAGAAGTTTTGAATAAGTGTGTAGAAGGCTATTTGAGATCATGCATTGGCACCAAGCAAACGAATTGGAGTGCTTGGTTACTAATGGCAGAGTGGTGTTACAACACAACCATGCATTCATCTATTGGCATGACTCCATTTCAAGCACTTTATGGCATCTGCCCTCCTAAGCTACTGACATATGTTCCAGGCACTACTGCTAATGCTGTAGTAGATCAACAGCTTAAGTCACGTGATGAAATACTTTCCCTTTTAAAGGAGAATTTGGAAAAGGCCTAAAGTAGAAGGAAGCTATATGCTAATAAGAAGAGAACTAAAAGAGTCTTTGAAGTTGGTGATTGGGTGTTCCTTATACTGCAACCTTATCAACATAAATCAATTGCACTGAGAAGAAATATGAAATTGGCCCCTCGATTTTATGGACCCTTCCAGGTTGTTGAAAAGATTGGACAAGTGGCATATAAATTGAATTACCATGCTCAGCAAGAATACATCCTGTTTTCCATGTATCTTGCTTAAAAACGAAACTTGGAGATCAAATTTCTCCATTATCTACATTACCTCCTGTTGGCAATGAAGGGAATGTGCAACCTGAGCCTGAACTTATTTTAGAATGAAGAATGAGAAAAGTGGGGAATCTTGCTTCAACCGAGGTATTGATTAAGTAGATTGGGGCACCTATTGAAGATAGCTCTTGGAAGCTACTGTGGAAACTCAGATCTTTGTATCCTCACCTAGTGGGAACAGTCTTGCAATGATTGTCACGGGTGCCTTGTGGGCAAGGCCGTGAAGTGGTGGAGATTGTCACGGGTGCATGGCAGAGGCCTTGAAGTGGAGCAGACCAGGGCAGCCATGGAGAAGTTTGTTATGAAGTTTGTTAAGAAGTCAGTTGCAACAGTTTTAACAGTCGAGAGGAATCAAAGGAAGGAAGGGCTTTAATGAAACGAATCATTTTAATCTTCAGAGAAGAGTTTACCTTTTATTTTCTTAGAAGCTGTGTTTAGAGGCTTTAATGAAACATTGTGTTTCATGATGTAAATAGATAGCTGCGTTTTACATTTGTATTCTTGCGTTTTACTATATACGATTGTTTTAGAAAGTTAGTTGGCCATCTGCTTCTATAAAAGGAGAGGCAGGAATAATGGTTTTGGTGTGAATGATCTTGAGAGTCTGTTTTGGGAGGTTGAGAATTCCTCGAAAATTCTCTACAAGGTTTACTAATGAAATCTTGTTTAGTCAATTCTTGTGTTGAGTGTTTCTAAGCTTTGCATTACGAGTTCTGGGTTACTAGTTCTGGAAGTGCAACAACGTGAACCTTACAGAATATAAACCCAAATATAGTTTAAGTCTTTCCTAAGTTGTTACAAATTATATCGAAGATATAAAAGATTTAAGGAGAGAGATTGTAATACTCTAGATTGAATTATTTTGAAGAGATCATGTGTTTATCCTTTGAATTCAAATGTCGTATTCCGATTGGTCTCATCTTTCCACACCTTTTCTTGATTTTATTATTCACAGGGTTAAAGTTGCTTGTGTTAGGAATTTCATTTTCCCAAACACATCAAATATACAAGGGAGATACATTGCGCCCCATGGTGCCCCTTGTCTATGGTGTCTCTAAGCAAAACCAAGTCTTGACTCAATTTTGTCAAGCACGAGTACCTCCATCATTCCCAGATTATAACTTTTACTTAGAAACTCAATTTTGGCCCTTAATCTTGTGCTTTTGTATGCATGGATGTAGTTCTCCCTACTATGTGTGGTGCCTACTACATCAAGCAATCGTGAACCTAGTTGGGTAGGGGTGGGCTCCGACTCCGACGTAGTCAAAATGCCCACCTCCAACCTCACTAGGATCAGAGGCAAAAATCATCTCCGACTTCGACTATGATTGGATCCTACTCCAATCAGAGTTCGTGGGTTTGCCCTACTCAGATTGGGCCTAGGCCGAGGACTCAATATCCAAGGCCTAATCTGAAATTCAGATTGGCCCATCTCTGATTAAAAATATTTAAAAAAGACAAAATAATGTAAAAAATAATTAATAAATCTAAAATACTATAAAAAAAATAAGTTAAAAAGCTAAAATTTAAATACAATGACTAAATCATGTACAATACAAAAATAGGTGATTTAATGTGTGCAAACGACAAATTTAAATTTAAAACTAAAAATTTGTAGTAAATTTAAATTTACAAAACCAGAACATAAATAATGTCATAGATTTGATTCAAATAGCCACAATCCCCCGCATCACTCCTGACAATCCAAGCATTTGAGTCAAACACTCATCAACTCAATACTTGATAGTGATTTCCTACATGAAATTTTACTGATCAGATGCACTATCTTTTGTTTAGTCATTTAACAATAGACTTCTAAACCATTTGATGAGTTTTGCATGATGGTAATCATGGTATTGAGTTTCTCACCAATAAAGGGGCCATGGCGTTCTCCATCCCACAATGGGTCCGTCTCAGTCATCCACAATTAGGCTGGGGTTCACATTTAGGTCTACAAAATCATATAAATTATAAATTAAATAATGAAAACATTAAAATTATATAAATAATCATTTAAAACTATAAAGTTACCCGATTCAAGCCGCTCTAGGCATCAATGGTATCTACACCAATGGTAATTGAACTTAACCTATTCTGTGGGCAAATGAGGGCCTCAACGGTCAGCACAACTCTATTGCAAGTGGTCAAAAAGCCCCGACAAGTCCTCGAAGTACATGTTCACAATAGGATATTTTGTCTCAGATATCCGCATAGTCATATCATAAAATAATTTAAAAAATTGAACAAAATTACAGACATTGGCCTAATCAACTGTGTCCGACGCACTGAGCCCCCTTCTCCCCCCAACTGACTCCAGCAAAGCATACCTCATGCCCCCATCATCAACCATCATTCGCTCGAATGCTGGTTGGTACTTCCACGCTACATTCAACATCATGTTTGTAGAGTTTCATCAAGTCAGAATGTCCAGTTACAACATACTGGAAGATGGCATCTCAAGCTGTTTGGTTATTGCCTTAAACTGGCGGAGCTGTTGGGGAGAAGCCCTCACATATCTCACAAGGTTTCAGACTTTAGTAAATTTAACCCCTCAGAAACTATGAGGTTGATGATATGAGGACAACATCGAACATGGATAAACTGGTGCTCACGAATGATATCATTCTTTATCGTCGTATTCTACCTAAACTAATCAATGTGGCATTGGCATTTTCAACCCTGAAACAAAGAACTTTTTTGATGCCCTAATCCTCTATACAGTCATCCATCTCCTTGTCAATGGATGAACCTTTGTGATCGAATATTTCTTTGAAGCAGATAATCCGCTTCTAGAACGTCCACTCACTGTCAATAAAATGGACTATGATACGCATGTTGCCCACATTCTATATGGAGATCCATGTATCAACATTCATCAATTCCTCCTCTTCATTAAGCATATCAACATTCTCTAGATCTATTGGGACTCAACTACTTGCACAGGAGTTAGGTGCTCTAGATGGGGGTCTACAGCCCAAAGTACCTGCTAGTGACGCCAACGTCTGTGTGTCATCCTCTTGTGGAGAATCGTGGCGAGATGGTATAGCATCCATAATTTGCTATGAAAATAATCTGAAACAATTAACAAACAACAGTCATTTAACATATTATGAAAATTATCTACAAATTAGAAATACATTGAAAAGGAAAAACATATGTCTAATCGTGTTTGTGGTTTTAAAAATAAATAAAACACAAAAATTGAACGTCCGCTCGAGCCACACTAGAGCGACGGCTTGAGCAAACAATTAGTGTGAAGATCGCTCGAGCCACACTCGAGCGAACAATTTGTGTGATGTTCGCTTGAGCCACACTAGAGCAAACGTTGTCTAAAGGGCACCATTCGATTTTTCCTAAACAAAGTCAACAAATCTCATGACTAAAACCCTAAAAATAGAAATCCATCAATTCAAACAATAAATCAACAACAAAAACAATAAATTTCACAAATAACTTCAACAGTTTTCAAATCCTAAATCATTAAATTAACAAATAATTAAAATCCCTATAACAAAATATAAGATGTAAGGCTTACCTCTACAGTGGCTCGCAATGATGCAAGTGACAGGGAGAGAAGATGTTGGAGAAGGAGAGCCAGAAAGGAGAGAGAGTTCCTGTGTGAGAATGAGGGGAAGAAGTGAGAACGAAACAAAGGGTATCCTGCGTTTTGGACCCCCTGGTGAATAAAATAACATCGTTCCGCTTTAAACAGAACGACGTCATTTAGTTAGGCCAATTTTTTTAAAAAAGTGTCAGAGTTTGGAGTGCATGTGGGCTCCGAACTCCAATTTTGGATTGGTCTTGTTAATGTGAAGTGATGTAAATATTGTTGTTTTTAGTATTAAATCCTGATAAGAAATGTTTTCGTGTAAGAATGGGAAGAATGAATAAAAAGGGAGTGAAAAGGAGGAAAGCATTATAGAAGGATTATACCATTCGATTCTCTCTCTCACTCTCTCTCTCTCTCTTCTTTGTTCTTAGAGAGTGATGATCTCAAACTCAGTCATTGAAGGGCCCATTATAGTTAAAGATCTCCACCCATAACATCCTTGCCACCCCACAATGAAGCAAAAGGTAGTCGACCGATTCCCCACTCTTCTTACGCATATAACACAAATCCATTACGACGAGCCTCCACTTTCTCAAATTATCTGTAGTGAAGATTTTTCTAAGTGATGTTGTCCAACTAAAGAAAGAAATCTTTGGTGGCACCTTACTTTTCCAAATACACTTCCAAGGATGTATAATTTTGACTTGACAAAACCTTGTACAGTGATCGCATAGTAAACTTCCTAGTACTTGTCTTCATCCAATCATGAGCGGCTCTACTAAAACAAGCATTCCATTTTGAGGAACCACTAGAACAATCCAACAACTCAGACACCAAAGCCTCCTGAATAAGAGCCAATCAAGAGAGACAAGGAAACATGGTCTTAAGAGTTGAATCAACCAAAAGCCTCCCATCCAATTCTAATGTTCTTCCTCAAACCTACACCATGCTCACTTCTAACTTCTCACTTCATTTGAACACCAACCCCTCACAAGCTCCCATACTTCAACTCAATAATAATCTTCCTTAAAGACTCCCCTTCCTAATGTACTTCCATAACTATTTCCTAAGGAGTGCCTTATTCAAAATCCTCATATTTCAAATTCACAATCCTCCACTAGAAATTGGTGTACATACCTTATTCAATTTGACGAGGTGAAATTTAGTCTCCTCTCCAATTCCTCCCCACGAAAAAGCTCTAAATTTCTACTCAATTTGATTAGCCACCCTTGCCGGCAATGGAAAAATAGATAAAAAAAAAAAAATAAGTGGGAAGATTAGAAAGTGTACTCTTAATAAGAGTGGTTCTTCCCCCTTTTGACAAGTACAACATTTTCCATCCAATCAATCTCCTCTCAATTTTCTCCATGATCCCATCCCATATAGTCTTGGGCTTGAAAGAGACCCCAAGTGGAAGGCCCAAGTATTTCATAGGTGATGAAGCTACCTTGCAACCCAAAATACCTACCAACTTTCTAATGTTCCTTACATCACCCATCGACACCATCTCAGACTTCCCATGGTTCACCTTGGGACCAGAAACAACTTCAAAATAAAACAAAAGAGACTTCATTGCCAAACTATGACTGTAACGGCCCAAACCCGGGTGGCTTGGAGAATTACTACCTGTCACTTATAAATATGTTTCCCAACACAACTAAAATAAATCTCCAAAAACTTTATTAGCAAAACTCAATCTCATGTCTTCTAAATAAGGACCTTGAAAACTCCACATTCATTACCGCAACAAAAATAAACTGAGGAGTCCACAATCTCCCGGTAGTTATAACAAACCAAACTGATCGTTTCATAAGTCTTACTAAAACCAAGGTAAAATTAAATCTAGGAGACATTAAATCTAAAGAACATCATAAATTCCATCTGTTAACATTCTCTCCTCAGCTTAATCATGCTCACTAATCTAATCTATGTCCTCAGTTGGACTCTCCACATCATCTGAAAATATTATTAAGATAGGGGGTGAGTCATCAGTAACTTAGTAAGCAGAGGACATATGCTAGCGTGCAAACATGAGCATTTACAAAGCACAGTATGCAGAACAAAATATTTTACAGAGTTATCATGCAGAACAAAACATGTTTTCAAAAGTAACAGAGCGGTCGTTTTAAAACAAGTAAAACCCGTAGTACTTTGGCATAACATAACCTGAGCATCATCATCACATCAAAACAGAGCATCTTACAGAGCAGAGACCATGTATCACCCCCGTGGTAGGGTTGTGCTATCCCCGGTGGCCAAACCGGGCAGAGACAGAGGTGAAATATTTTCCTTATTCTTCTCGGAGCCCCAAGTGTGCACATAGGAAAGACCACAATAAAACCACTTTGTTTCCAAAGTGGGTGCACTCAGAGACAGAGAAGTTGGTACCAACCCAAATAGAGCAGAGCAGAGATAGAGTCAGATACAAAATCAATACACTATGCCAAAGGTTTTCAGATGCCATATCAAAATAAAACAGAGTACCAAAACATAATCAGGTCATTCTCACATAATGAAAACAAAAGTCGGAGCATCTTTCTAAATAAATGCATAATTTTTCAGAATTCTCAAATATCGCTCTTTTTCAAATTTCAGAGACATCATAACAAAATTTAGCTCATGTCTACGCAGTGCATGTCAGAAAATAATTTTCCTTTTCCACACAGATTTCATGAGTATGCAAATAAATGACTGAGGTTGGTTTTGTTTATCCCAAGTTTTCATTTCATCACAAAATATGCAAAGTTTTCAGAAAATCAACCTCAATCTCAATAATTTGTGTAAAGCCTAGCATAGGAACCCCGCTTACCTGAACTTCTTAGTTTTTTCGGAATTCCTCAAAAATGTCGAACAATAACAATCGTCACCTATAAAATAATCAAGTATTTTCCGTAAATTTCCAATCAACCACTTATTTCGATATTTAATCCTAAACTTCTAAAATAACCTATTTAATTCCTTAAAACCTAAAATTCTCATAATTCTCAAAATACCCTCATTTTCCCAAAACCATCAATATCCACTTAAACGAATTCGTACCGAATAAGAATTTAATCAAGCAAGTATTAAGACAATTACGGAACTCAATAAAAAGTAATATTTAAAAATATCTAAAGTACCAACGACGCATCATTAAATACTTTGAATACTATAAAAATCTTATAAAATAAGTCATGAAAAACTCCTATATTAAAAATAGGTTTACTTCATTTAGCTAACAATATTATTAAAATAGTTTTTACACAAAAATAATATTTTATGAGTCTTAAGACAAAACCCATTTAAACATAAATCCAAAATGACCACTCAGCCAAAAACATACACCGGTAATAGTACTCAAATATTTGGTTAACAATTTACATATATATATATATATATATACTTATAAAAAACAAAACAATTTACATATATATATACACTCCTTAAGAGAAAGACTACCAGTGAACGGAAACAAAACACAGAAAAATCGAAGTAGCGACGGCAGGGACTTACACTAGGAGAAGTTAGGGACCGCGTGCGACGACTGGGCTGGAAGTACTGTGGTGGCACGGCTGTCGAGCTGGGAAGGGCGTAAGGCGGTGAAGCTGCCTACATTGGGCGGCGAATACGAGAGAGTCAGAGATAGAAGAGTGGGAGGGAGAGCTAGAAAGGCAGAGCGAGAGATGGCGTGCGGTGGCGACGGGATTGCGTGCAGTGGTTTCCGTCGTGTAGCAAGGGCTGCACTGTGCGACGCTTGTGGTGGCTGAGTAGCTTGCGGTGGGTTCGCTTGACACAAGGAGTTGCGGTTTAACATGAAACTGGTGGTGGGTTGCTCTGTGTTTGGCATAGCAAAACAGAGGAAGTTTCCAGGCAGTTGGGGCACGGTGGTTGGGCTATTTTCATGGTATATCTTACGTGAGGCAGCGCCTTACGAGGTGGTTCAGGAGGAGAGTCGTTGTCTCATTCGCGGAGGAGGGATAGACGCGTGACAGAGCTGATTCCTTTTTGACGATGATCTTGACTGGTTCAGTAGAGGCCGACGACTGCGTGGGACAGGCTTTCGTTGAGGACACAGTGGCGCTGGGCTGCGGGGGCTGACCCTAGGTGGTTGGATGGCAGAGTTTCCATGTGCCTCGCGACTTGGTGCGGAGAAGATAGATAAATAAAGAGAGTTTGAGAGGATGGACGGAAACGAAATAAGTGGAGATAATGGAGATTAGGTGGAGGAATCTTCGGAAGTGTAGAAACTGAAATTGAAAAACGGTTGAGAAGATAAAACGCAAGCGGCAAGTGGAAGCTCACTGCAAACGACGTCGTGGGGGTAGGGGAGGTTACTCAGCTGCGTGAAAACAAGAGGAAAAAAAAAAGAAACAAGAGAATCCAATGAATGGCCTTGGGTTTAATGGGCCTGGGTGCTACAGTGACCCAGGTCCATATCACAAAATAGTAATGAGTAATCTTCAAAAAGAAGATGGGAGACATTAATAAAATCATTGTTAATGATTCCCACCAAAAAGCTAGATAGAAATCTAGCACTAACGCCTCCAGCATTTGACTAAGCGCATCCATAACATTCACAAAGAGAAAAGGAGATAATGGGTCTCCCCTTGTCTCAAACCACATGTACTATTAAAAAACCAGTAAGGATGCCACTAATCAAAACAGAAAACCAAACCATAGTTACACAATGTTTAATCCATATACACCATCTCTTCCAAATCAACATCTCTCAAGTAAGTAAAAAGAAAATCCCAATTCACATTGTCATAAGTCTTCTCCATATCATGCTTACATAAAATACTTGACACCCTCATTCTCAATCTGCTCTCCAAACATTCATTTGCAATAACAACTGAATCAAGAATTTGTCGCCCTTAACAAAAGCATTTTATGGTTTTTGAAATAATCTTCTCCATAACCGTACACAAACAATTAGCAAGTATCTTATAAATAATCTTGTACACCCATTTACAAGGCTAATGGGATGAAAATCCTTGACATCCATTGCCCCTACCCTTTTAGGAATTAATGCTAAGAATGTTGTATTCAGTTATTTCTCAAACTTTTTTTTATAAGAAAAGAATTCTTGAAAAACTCATAATCTCTCTCTTCACAGCATGCCAACAATCCTGAAACAACGTCATAGAGAAACCATCTAGCTCAGGGGCTTTGTCCCTAGCCATCCCTCTAACTACATGGTTCACCGCACCCTCCTCAAATAGTTTCTCCAATAAATTTGAACTCGGATTATCAATAGTCTCAAAAACTAGCCCATCAAGTTTTGGCCTCCACAAATGTTGTACATATAGAAGTGTTTCATAATGATAAACCACATGATTCTTGATATCAAAGTGATCAACAATAACATGCCCTTCATAATGGAGCATCTCAATAGAATTATTCCTACGATGAGAATTAATGCCCGATGAAAAAACTTTGTGCATTGATCTCCTTTTTTCAACTAGAGAGCCCAAGATTTCTGCATTCACAAAATTCCCTCCATCAAAATCAGCGTTTCAAGTTCAGTAGTCACTAAACTTTTCCTACTCAACTCCTCCGATAAAACCCTTATCTCGGCCCTCTCTTCCAACCTATGCAGCTCCTAAAAGAGGAACTTCCTTTGACTATCGACATTTCCAAAAACTTCCACATTCTACTTTTTCAAATCATTCTTTAAAGTTTTAAGCTTATTTGCAAATATAAAACTCTGGGTACCAATAAACTGGTAAGAAGACCACTATTGTCTCACCATATCCATAAAACCTTAAGCTTTTAACCACATATTTTCAAACTTGAGATACCTACGACCCAATGAATACCCTCATAGTCTATAATAATAGGAAAATGATCCGAACAAATCTAATACAATCTTTTTTTGGCAGCACTCAGTAAAATGAGCCTCCCAAGAAGGGAGAACAAGAAATTTGTCCTACCTCAACCAAACTCGATTGTTAGACCAAGTGAAAGCATCACCCCACCAGAGGCAAGTCCAATAATTCCATATCAAAAATAAAATAAAATAAGTCTACCATAGCCAGACATAACTGAGACTCTCCTGACCTGTAACAACCTGATCCTAAGTTTAGGCCATAATATTAATATTATTATTATTATTATTATTATTATTATTATTATTATTATTATTATTATTATTATTATTATTATTATTATTATTATTATTATTATTATTATTATGATAAGATTTTAGAGTTTTGGTTGAATTTAAATTTTGTTCTTCTTATCCTCAACCGGAACCCTCATCCCTATCTTTCAAATTTGAAATCCTAACCTCATACACATTCTCATCCCTAAATTAAATAATCCGAGTCCTATTAGGAGACAAACTCACATAAAAAAAATCCTATCGCATTTCCTCCCCATCGTCTATAAAATCCCACAGAATTATCTGATTCAAACACACGAAAAATACAAAGAAAACTCACTTGTATTTGAGTTCTATTCTCTGACCCGCAGCCACCACAACAAGACCACCCATGGAGCCAGAACCCGCCGACCAGCTCAGCTCCAATGCACCCACTCCCTTCCGTTAAGGCCTCGGCCGCCACAGCCTTCTCTCTCTCTCTTTTGTTTCGGTTTTACAGTTCCTCTCTCTAAACTCTCTCTCTCTTTCTCTCACTCGGTGCCGAACCACCATAGGAACCCCCAGTCGCGTCGCCGGCCACTCCCAGCCACCCAGAGCCGTCGTCGAGTCAACCCCTCCCTCGGTGAGCCTCCATCTCAGACCTCTCTCTCTCCCTCAAACTCTTTTGTTTTCTTTCTTTCGGATTTGCAATGTTTTCGGATTCTTGAAAGAATCCGTAAGTTTTGATGGGCCTTGGGCCCTAGGCTCTTATGTGTGTACGTGTCATGGGCTTGTTCTTTTGATTGGGCTCATGTAGTAATATTTTTATGGGCTAGAATTTGCAACTATTTCAGATTTTAATAATGTTTAAATGGACTTGTATTTTTTAAATTGGATTTGACTTAGCTGTGGGCTGGGCTTGAGGTTAATTAGGTTTGTATCATGGTGATAGAGTTGTATTTTAAGTGGGACATAAAAACTCTAGATATACAGAATTGGTGTCAATATTATGGAGTCAATGTGATTTTAGAGTTTGAAAGACCAAAGTTAATGAAAAATATAGATTAAGTTGGAACTTCTAGTTTAATTAAGAGGTATGTCTTTAAGTAGAAATTTACGTAAGCTACGTGTCTATTTTATAGGAAATCAATTGCGCCACAGAAATATTGGATTAGCGTTACGAGGTAAGTAGCATGATCATACCCTTACACGTATGTACGGTAAACGGCATTTCTTTTATAAAAATATTTTGCATGTATGCCCTTCATTGGAAGCCCTTTTTATGTACCCAAGATATGATAAAATTATGAAAAATCCATGATTTTATGTGAAGTATTATGCATTAAGTTATTTAAGAAAAATCATGATTTTATGAAATGAGTTATGCATCAAAAGATTTATGAAAAAATCATGATTGAGAGTTATGTATTAAAATAAATTATGAAAAGCCATGCATGATTTTATGTGAAGATTTATGTATTAAAATATTTATGAAAAATCATGATTTTATACGATGAGACATGTATCACGATGTTTATGAAAGAATGCGATTTCGTTTCAAATCTTGATATGACATATATGTATGTGACTTCTTTTGAAATCTATGATATGACAAGTATGTATGTGATTTCTTTTGAAATCTATGAAATGACAAGTATGTAAGTATGATTATAATAATATATGTAATGGCCTATGTTATGATATGAAAACGAAACCAATGTTATGGCCATATTGCATTGCCAGGTCGTGCATGCTGGTAGTGCACCCAGTATGTCTTCCTTATGTATGGATTCCACAACCCGCGGCCACGAGCAGAATCGGAATCTATTTAGATTCGCTAACCCTAACTCACGGGGTCAACAGTGGGTAACGGCCTATGACAAGTGAAAGATAAGTTAATGTTCATGTTCATGTTATTTATGAATATGCATGCTTTTTAAGAAATCTTATGTTTAATTATGTATACTGTATGATGTGTTGCTTATTGAGTATTCGACTCATTTTAGTTTGTTTTTTTATGTTTTTAAACCACCACAGGTGATGACATTTATGAAGACGAGACTGCAGGACAGAACTTGACCCAGGGAGGCGAGGCAGAGGCCTAGACAGATTATGCTATGGTTTTAAGTTTTAAATAAATTATTTTGATAAACACATGAGACTTCCGTATTTTTAATAAGTTCCTCCGCAGACTTTAATTTGGATTTTTAGTATTTATTGAAGTTTGTTATTTTTATGGAAATCTTTCGCATCTGGCGCGTTGTTTAAGAGAAAAAGTTTTAAAGTTCAAGTTTAGTAGTAGCACACTGGCTCATCGAAATTTCTAAAATGTCTTTTCGGGAACGGGGTGTTACAATTGGTATCAGAGCCCAGGTCGAAAGATTCTGTAGACTTTTCAAAATAAAGAGAGGAAAACTTTTGCAAAGAATTTAAAAAAAAAGTTTTGGAAAATAGAAAATAAAGGAAAGGAATGTCTTGGCCAAGGTCTCCCCAAGGCTGGTTCTGCTCTGTAGTAAGTATGTTATAAAATTTTCTTTTAGTAGTTGAATTCATTTTTGATTGATATTGTTAAAACATGCATATTAGAATGGCACCCCGTGGAAGAAGACCACGTGTATCCCCCTCTGAGAGGAATATTGTACAAGATGATAATTCATAAGTTTGCAGCGACACGTTTCTTTCAAAGGATGGTCAATGGTGATATGGTGGTAGGTAGAACCACACAAGTAGGATGCACATTAGAACAGTTCTCCCACCAGCACCCACCTACTTTCGATGGCAGATTGAATTCCTTAGATGCGGAAAGCTGGATTGAACGTATGGAGCAGATTTTTGAAGTGCTCTACTGCACGGATGATCAGAAGGTGAAATATGCCACTTACCATTTGACTGACAAGGCAAACAAATGGTGGAAGTCGACTCGGGCTTTGGTTCAATTGGAATTAGGGGAAGCAGTCCCCATTTCTTGGGAGCATTTCAAGAGAATATTTCTGGATCACTTTTTCCCATGAACTCTTCAGGAGTCGAGAGCTCGTCAATTTATAGACCTTACTCAAGGATCAATGACGATAGCACAGTATGCTACGACATTCATGGAGCTTTCCCGTTTTGCCAGTTACTTAATTCTAGATGAGGAAAAGAAAGCTGAAAAGTTTGAGCGCGGTCTGAATCGCAGGATTAGGGAGCGTGTACGAACTCTCAGGATTCGGAGTTTCACGGAACTGGTCACCCGTGCTACCATTGCGGAAGAAGACATTCAAGAAAGTATTGATTACAATAATCAAAGGAAGCGACAACAGCAGCAACAACTCCAACCAGCATCACATAGGGATAAGAGGCCTTTTCAGGATAATGCACAACGACCACAACAAGGCGAGACAGGATGGCTCCCCATGTGTGGGAAGTGTGGTAAGAGGCATGCGGGGAAATGTTTGATGGGAACCGAAGCATGTTTCAAGTGTGGGAAGGAAGGACATCATCTTCGAGACTATCCTGGGAAGAACATAGTTACTACTCAAGCTACAAGAGACGGACAGAAGTATATGGCACCAGCTCGAGTTTTCTCCTTGGCACAGTTGCGTGGCACCGATGCGCCCGCCAATGAGAACACAGGTAACTAATTTTCCTCAATTAGAAATATTGATTGTTGATTTGGAATATTAGGTATGTAAGTTGTGGTATTCATGATGACTATTGGAAATATTATAGGTACCATAGGTAACGAAATTCTATCTCAGCATGAATTATAGGAGTTAGGATCTGAACTTTGGAGAATCTCAGGTTATGATTATTATTGCATGTGAGAAGTTTTACTATTCTATGTGGAGAGTCTTAATTACTTTTCTGTACTGTTCAGATAATCGTCTAGTCAAATTATTTTAGGCTTACAATTGAACCCAGTATCGACGTTTACAATTTTGGAGAATTAGTACGTTGGTTGTTGAGGTCTAGCAAATTTTGAAGACAGAATTTTTATAAGGAGGGGAGATTGTAACAACCCGATCCTAAGTTTAGGCCATAATATTATTATTATTATTATTATTATTATTATTATTATGATAGGATTTTAGAGTTTTGGTTGAATTTAAATTTTTTTCTTCTTATCCTCACCCGTAACCCTCATCCCTATATTTCAAATTTGAAATCCTAACCTCATACTCATTCTCATCCCTAAATTAATAAATCCGAGTCCTATTAGGAGACAAACTCACATCAGAAAAATCCTATCGTATTTCCTCCCCATCGTCTATAAAATCCCATAGAATTATCTGATTCAAACACACGAAAAATACAAAGAAAACTCACTTGTATTTGAGTTCTCTTCTCTGACCCGCAGTCACCACAGCAAGACCACCCTGGAGCCAGAACCCGCCGACCAGCTCAGCCCCAACGCACCCACTCCCTTCCGATAAGGCCTCGGCCGCCACAGCCTTCTCTCTCTCTCTTTTGTTTCAGTTTTACAGTTCCTCTCTCTAAACTCTCTCTCTCTTTCTCTCACTCGGTGCCGAACCAACATAGGAACCCCCAGTCGCGTCGCTAGCCACTCCCAGCTACCCAGAGCCATCGTCGAGTCAACCCCTCCCTCGATGAGCCTCCATCGCAGACCTCTCTCTCTCCCTTAAACTCTTTTGTTTTCTTTCTTTCGGATTTGCTGTGTTTTCGGATTCTTGAAAGAATCTATAAGTTTTGATGGGCCTTGGGCCCTAGGCTCTTATGTGCGTACGTGTGATGGGCTTGTTCTTTTGATTGGGTTCATGTAGTAATATTTTTATGGGATAGAATTTGCAGCTATTTCAGATTTTAATAATGTTTAAATGGACTTGTATTTTTTAAATTAGATTTGACTTAGCTGTGGGCTGGGCTTGAGGTTAATTAGGTTTGTATCATGGTTATAGAGTTGTATTTTAAGTGGGAAATATAAACTCTAGATATATAGAATTGATGTCAATATTATGGAGTCAATGTGATTTTAGAGTTTGAAAGACCAAAGTTAATGAAAAATATAGATTAAGTTGGAACTTCTAGTTTAATTAAGAGGTATGTCTTTAAGTAGAAATTTACGTAACCTACGTGTCTATTTTATAGGAAATCAGTCGCGCCCCAGAAATATTGGATTAGCGTTACGAGGTAAGTAGCATGATCATACCCTTACACGTATGTACGGTAAACGACATTTCTTTTATAAAAATATTTTGCATGTATGCCCTTCATTGGAAGCCCCTTTTTATGTACCCAAGACATGATAAAATTATGAAAAATCCATGATTTTATGTGAAGTATTATGCATTAAGTTATTTATGAAAAATCATGATTTTATGAAATGAGTTATGCATCAAAAGATTTATGAAAAATCATGATTTTATGTGAGAGTTATGTATTAAAATAAATTATGAAAAGCCATGCATGATTTTATGTGAAGATTTATGCATTAAAATATTTATGAAAAATCATGATTTTATGCGATGAAACACGTATCACGATGTTTATGAAAGAATGCGATTTCGTTTCAAATCTTGATATGACATATGTATGTAACTTCTTTTGAAATCTATGATATCACAAGTATGTATGTGATTTCTTTTGAAATCTATGAAATGACAAGTATGTAAGTATGATTATAATAAGATATGTAACGGCCTATATTATGATATGAAACGAAACCAATGTTATGGGCATATTGCATTGTCAGGTCGTGCATGCTGGTAGTGCACCCAGTTTGTCTTCCTTATGTATGGATTCCACAACCCGCGGCTACCGGCGGAATCGGAATCTATTTAGATTCGCTAACCCTAACTCACGGGGGTCAACAGTGGGTAACGGTCTATGACAAGTGAAAGATAAGTTAATGTTCATGTTCATGTTATTTATAAATATGCACACTTTTTAAGAAACCTTATGTTTAATTGTGTTTACTGTATGATGTGTTGCTTATTGAGTATTCGACTCATTTTAGTTTTTTTTTTATGTTTTTAAATCACCCCAGGTGATGACATTTATGAAGACGAGACTGCAAGACAGAACTTGACTCAGGGAGGCGAGGCAAAGGCCTAGACAGATTATGCTATGGTTTTAAGTTTTAAATAAATTATTTTGATAAGCACATGAGACTTCCGTATTTTTAATAAGTGTTTCCGCAGACTTTAATTTGGATTTTTAGTATTTATTGAAGTTTGTTATTTTTATGGAAATCTTTCACATCTGGTTCGTTGTTTAAGAGAAAATGTTTTAAAGTTCAAGTTTAGTAGTAGCACACTGGCTCATCGAAATTTCTAAAATGTCTTTTCGGGAACGGGGTGTTACATGACCTCTCACTCGTAAATTGAGTAATATTGAAATCCCCTCCAAGACATCATGGCAATCTCGTCCTACATAAGCCTTCTACTACCATTCAAATTAGGCACGTAAAGGCCGAGAAAGCCCACTCAAAACCTATCTTCCACATTCTTGAAAAATGAAGCCACCGAATATTCCCCAATACACTCCTCTAAAAGCTCCAAAAGCCTCTGGTCCCCACATCACACAACGATCCACCAGAGGCCCCCTCAGAACCAAGGAATTCTCATCCCACATAAGGACAACCTCATAAACTTTTGATGTTTCTCCTATCAACCAACTGCAACTTTGTTTCCTAAAAGCGAAAAACATCTACCTTCCATTGGTAAAGTACATTTTAACATGGAGGCGCTTGTTACTGTTGTTTAGCCCCTAACAATGCACAAAAGAATTTTAGGCTTCATAAAGTAAGATTTGAAGCCCTCCCCTTACTCCTTCCTCGACTTACACTCCCTCTTGGTGTATAATTTACTATATAGTCAAGTATCTTCAATTCTCTTTCTTTTTTCAATGATAATTTTGAGGACAAAAGATGGTCCACTTCAATGGCAATAAGGCCTTAAATGGGTCTTCAAATCCCTCATAGTAAAACCCCAAGCACTCCTGAATTTCTTGGACTTTCTCAAGCACCCATTTTGGAGAGTGCCCAGGCATACTCACACCTGAGAGCAAAGTACATAACAGACAGGATCATAACCCACCTTCTCTATTTCAGTAGGATTACAATCCATACTCTCCATAACCTTTATAATCAACTACATCTCAGTAAGCACCTGGTCATCCTTCAAAAGCTTCAAATCTTCCTCCGCCATCAAACTAAAATCAAAATCCTCCTCACACACAACAACACCACACCCAGAAATGAACTCTAAGCTTCCCTTCAGATTCTCGAGTATAGAGTGAGGAGAGGTGTAATAACCCAGCCCAAACCCAAGCACAAATTAATTTATAAGCCTAGGCAAGACTGTGGTGCCACCGATAAGCCATATGCCCGTCACTCTCGTGTTCTCTCTATCTCTCTGTCTCTCTCCCGCACACCTTCTCTCCCCCATCACGCTCTCTCTCCCTCTAACTCTCTGTTAATTTCTCTCTCGTGTTGTCGATTTCATTCTTTACATCACTACCTTGTAGTGGCCACCTCCGAAAGGCCTATACGCCGCCCAGTCCCGCCGTACCAAGCTCTGGTACGGTATTTTCTCTCTTAGCTTTAGGTTGCGATTGATAGAGGCCACTAGAGTAAACATGTGCCTCTTGCCACCAAGGTATTTTCTCTCTTCTAATTCATTTGATTTTGGTTTTGTCTGCAGTGTATTATTCCACCATTTGAAATCGGTTTTGACGTTTCCATTGTGTCAAAGGGTATTGCAAATGCTGCTTGTAACGCCCCAAACCCGGTTGGCCTAGATAATTACTACCTGTCACTTAAGAACATGTTTCCCAACACAACTAACATAAAACTCCAAAACTTTATTAGCAAAACTCAATCTCATGTATTCTAAATAATCACATTGAAAACTCCACAAAGTCATTACTGCAGCCAAATAAACTAAGGAGTCCAAAATCTCCCGGTAGTCATAACAAACCAAACTAATAATTTCATAAGTCTTACTAAACCCAAGCCCAAGATATAATTAATTCTAAAAGACATTAAAACTGAAGGACATCAGAATTCCTTCTTCTAACATCCTCTCCTCAGCTTAATCATGCTCACCAATCTAATCCAAGTCCTCAGTTGGACTCTCCACATCATCTGAAAAATATTATGAAGATAGGGGGTAAGTTATCAACAACTCAGTAAGCAGAGGACATATGCTAGCGTGCAAACATGAGCATTTACAAAGTATAGCATGCAGAACAAAATATTTTCCAGAGTTATCATGCAGAACATAACATATTTTCAAAAGTAACAGAGCGATGATTTTAAGACAAGTAAAAATCCATAGTACTTTGGCATAACATACACTGAGTATCATCATCAGATCAAAACAGAGCATCACACAGAGCAGAGACCATGTTTCACCCCCGTGGTAGGGTTGTGCTAACCTCGATGGCCAAACCAGGCAGAGACAGAGGTGAAATGTTTCATTTATTCCTCTCAGAGCCCCGAGTGTGCACACAGGAAAGACCACAATAAAACTACTTTATTTCCAAAGTGGGTGCACTCAGAGACAGAGAAGTTGGTACCAACCCAAACAGAGTAGAGCAAAGCAGAGACAGAGTCATACAAAAAACCAGTACACCATGCCAAAGGTTTTCAGATGTTATATCAAAATAATACAGAGTACCAAAACAGAATCAGACAGTTTACACACGCCGAAAACAAAAGCCAGAACCTCTTTCTAAATAAATGCACAACTTTTCATATTCTCAATATCGCTCATTTTTCAGATTTCAGAAACCACATGACAGAATTTAGCTCATGTCTACACAATGCATGTCAGAACATATTTTTCCTTTTTCACACAGATTTGATGAATAATGCAGATAAACGACCAAGGTTGATCTTTGTTTTCCCAAGTTCCCATTACATCACAAAATATACAAGTTTTCATAAAGTCAGCCTCAGTCTTTTAACTTGTATAAAACCTAGCATAGGAACCCCACTTACCTGGACAACTTAGCTTTTCAGAATTTTCCTAAAAAATGTCGAGTTGAATATAAATCGTCACCTATAAAAATAATCACATAATTTTCGTAAGTTTTCAATCAATCACGGATTTCGATATTTAAGCCTAAGCTTCTAAAATAACCTATTTTAATTTCTCAAAACTTAAAACCCTGATAATCCCAAAATATATCATCACTTCCTAAAAATCACAAATATCCATCATGACTAACGTCAAACTCAAAACACCAATATTTAAACCCCAAACAGCCAACAAATTTCATAGCATAAACCAATCACACAAACAACTCCATCATCCAATCCAACCGACCCCCTTACTCCTCGGACTCAGTCCGGCACAACCAACCAACTCACAGTAAATATAAATTAGCGCATAAATACATTTAAATCTCAAAAGTTCTTTGGAAAAATACTTACAATGCTATAATATAATTTTTGAACGATCACGGAGGTGCTAGAAGCGGCAACTCGGCAACAAAACAGTGTCAAATGCATTGTGGCCATAGGTCTCATAAGCCCACTTTTGAACGGGTGTAAACGAAGACCCGAGATTGATAGGGTAGGGCTTAGGGATGTCGGTGAGGCTAGTGGTGGTGGTGGTTGGCCATGGGTGGCACCGTAGAGGGCGGTCGAAGGTTAAAATACCCAAAACGTAAATATTGATGGTGGGGCTTCACCGGTGATAGATCGGAGGTGAGGATGGGTGCATTGAGTTGCTAGAAGGTCGAGAATGATGTGGTGAGAAGATGGTGGCCAGAGGTGGTGCATGGGGGCTATCGGCGATGAGTTAGGGGCTCAAATCACAGGGGGTGATCGTCGGTTGAAGGGGAGGTGAGAGGGAGGGGCGGTGTCAGTCACCGCCGGCGCACGGCGGCGGGCTGGGTGATGACACACGGATGGAGATAAGAGAGAGGGAGAGACATGCACGCGGGAGAACCAGGGAGAAGGAAAGAAAAAGAAAGAAAAAAGAAAATAAAAGAAGAAAAGAAAAAGAGAGGAAAGAGAAAATGGAGGGAAAGAAATGAGGTCCAATACCCACATCTTGGGTCACAAAAATGATCCAACGGCAACGATTTCAAAACAACAAGTAAAATAAAATAATTCAAACGTTGTGATTAAAATGAAAATAAATAATTAAACCCAACAATAAGTTAATTAAATATAAAAAACAATTTAAATGTATTACAATAATCAATTATAAGAAAGCACTTCAAAATAATTTTCACAAAATTAAAATCATAAAAATAAACCCACTAAAAATCTAACCAATTTTATAAATTTTTAAATTAATAACAAATAATCTTTCAATTAAAAATACACTAAAATACGGGGTGTTACACTGCTAGGTAGTGCGGCAAATCATGCTGTTATTTTTCCTGACTTGGGTAAGGTACCCTAAACGTTAGTCCGGCAAATCGTGCTGTTATTTTTCCTGACTTGTACGTTTAGTGCTTACTGGGAGTTGAGTTGTCTTTGTTGCATGTTAGAACCTATAAATTTTGGTGAGTCTCCTATTTCAAAAGTCATGAACGGAGGACGGGACGATCATAGAATGTGGGTTGGTGTTCCGATGTGTCAGGAGTAGTGAGTTTTGGGCATTAAGCCGGGTCATTATAAACCCAAGGCACTATGTTGGACTATTTTGGTTGATGGGCTATTTATGGACTCATTAATCTATATTCGGGAATTAGAATTTTATTAGCTAGAATGGCATTGTGTTAGTGTGAGTTACTAATATTAGTGGTATTTTTGGATTAGGTCATGACACTGCTATCGATCGAGTTCAAAGCTTAGATAGTAAATTGCAAAAGTTGAGTAAGCAGTGTTTCTTTGCTAGACTTTGCCTAAAACTGATTGAGGTTGATTTTATGAAAACCTACATGTTTTGTAATGAAAACAGCCTTGGTTATTTTCCGCACTAGTCTCTATTCTGAACTTTGAAATATGACATTTTATCATGACTAGTGTAAATATGAGCAAATTTTTGTACTCTGATTCTATATTGCATAAACTATGAATATGAAATCTAAAATACTATTCCTATTATTTGATATTATCTTAGGGCATAAAATTATGTTATGTTTTGGTTATAGGCCCAGTTTATAAATTTGGCTTCTAATATCTAACCTTGTCGTGGGTCTAAAATTGTGGTCTATGACATTCGACCTTGCCACAGGTATAAAATAGTGGCCTTTGATGTCTGACCTCACCACGGGTGCAAAATTGTGGCCCTGATTTCTGAGTGCAACCACTTTGCTAACTTGGTGATTTATGTTCTGCTTGGCTATCCGTAGAATGCACAACCCTACCACGAGGTTGAACATGGCCTCTATTATGTTTTTTATGTTGTTCAGTATGCTCGTGCCGAAGGTCCTTTTGTGTGTACATATATATATATATATATATACACACGATTGTGATGCCCCCAAAATCTTCTGTAGGTCCTCAAAGAGTTTTAGCATTTCACACATAAAGTTATCGGTTGACTCAAGCCATTCTACTAGCGTTGGCTCAGCGAGCACTTAGGGCTCTTCGAGGCCTCTTTCTCCTTTGGGGCATCCTCATGTTTGCCTTTTCTTATCACTATCGTCTATTCCAATCACAACTTCTACTATTCTGGGGGGAATGGTAGTGGATCTACCACGGTGAGATTTCAAACAATCTCAGCAAGTTAAACCAATAACATACAAGAAGATAACATATATAAAGGCAAACCATGAATATGAATGCATGAGCATGGACATGACCTTGACTAAAAACTCATTTATTTCTTGTACGTGTTCTTTTTCAAACATTGACCTTGTAAACACCTAACAGAGTAACAAAATGACCATGTAACAAAATATCATTTTCGATTCGTATTAATTATTTCTAATCATTAAGCCATATAACAATATAGGTGGACACCTCACGGCTCCTCTAAGCATCGTGGGCTCCCTGCTAGTTACTATATCACATTGTCGACCCTCTTGATCTGGTGTGAGTACGTCAGAGTCCATATGATATGACAGTTCACAATTCACCTTGTGACGCCCCCAATCCCCGCTTGGGATGGAATAGAGACTTAGAACGTCGGGACATGCAACACAAGGTTACATACCCTCATTAATGACAATTAATATGCAATGCATCCTAGTATGCAACTAGAAGTATGCAATAATCGCAGCGGAAATAAAAGGTTAAGGTAAAAATATGCCAGAATAACTAAAATATCACAACTTCATTAGATAATCATCATATTCGAAATACTAAAGTAGCATAGACTTATATACAAAGTCATATCATTCTCTTAATCCGATCTATAACATAAAGGACTTGGGTTATGAACATCAAAATTAAGTCCAGCTTCCTCTCCAGATCAGGCTCCTCCTCAATCGTGCGAACCCAGTGCTCCATCAATCTCGTCCTGGTCGATTCCTGACACAGATCCCATAAAAGGGTGAGATTTACTTGAAATCTCAATAAGTTAAACAACTAACTAACACAAAGATAAATCAATCATGAAAATGATAAATATGCAATGCATGTGATGCGGAAAATCAATATGCATGTCTCCCATCCAGATTCCTCAACAATTTTTTTTTTAAATATGGAGACACAGGTTCTTACTCAGTAAGTAATTTCGTCATCATTTTTTTAAAAGACATAACTTCTTCATAAGAATTCCATCATAAATTTTTTTCATCATAGACATACATCATTATCTTAATTAATAACATAACGTGTGGTAGTGTCACAGTTCTCCATATGCACTGTGAGTACCTGCCGATGACCGTAGTATAACTCACGTTGAAACTACGTTGTTTATAGACTCGTTCTCAATGCATTGGTAAATAACATAACATCATAAAAATTATAACATGTACACCCACCAGCGTTAGGTGTCATAATATGTTGACTTCGCTCCGGCGTTCTTTAAAAAGAACCCATTCGAAGCCTGTTGACTGTTCTTTGTCAACCCAGGGGTTACCACTCCATTATTAAACACTCCAGAGTGGACAGAGGAGTTCCACCAGGATAATTCCTCATCCCGGCCTTTGGGGTCGTGACAAAAATAATTTTCATGCTATACTTTAAAAAAATATTTTTCATGACATGTGCATATGTAGTAAATTTCATGCAAAAATGACATTTATAAATGTAATATGCAAAAATGGTGAAAATGTCATATGTTATGTAAGTATGCACTCAATATTTCATATAACATGATAATTTGTGCTCAAAATGATAATTGAAGAATAAATGAAGCATTTATCAATAATTCATAAGAAATTTATCAAGGTGTAAGTTAGAGGCTAACTTACAAACTTCCGGAGAAATTCAAAATTAGCGTCGTAGCTGTGTAAATCATGTGTATACTAAGTTAGGATTAATACTCTTATGGATAGGTTCAAAATCAAAGGTTTCAAAAATTGGATATTTACTCGGTTTGCACTCTTTTGATCTCTAAGAATGGGAAATGCTCTCAAGGCTCAAGATGATGCTTGGAGCTATGGTCTGGGTGAAATGAGAAGGGGAGGAAAGTATTTATAGGTGGCCAAGGGGTGAGGGACGTTGGCTTGGGTGATTGGTGATTGGGTGAAGTGGGAGGTGTTCAAATCTGGAATTTCCAGATTTGCTTGCATGAGCTTAGGTCACTTGTACAGAATCAAATAGTGCCCTAAACCACCATCATTTCCTCTCCACAGTAGCTACAAGGGTCTTGTAGATGACTCTAGGTCATGGGGCATCATTTGGATGGCAGAAAATCCCTCAAACCACCCTTGAAAACAGGTGGATGAAGGTGGTTTTATGGTGGCATAAAATTAGTTCGGTTTTGGATCTTTTTGGGTAGCAAAAATGAGTCAAAATCCTTCATGATGGTCATGGGACTTCTTAGTGATTGGGTGGAGAAAGAGGTGGCATGGGGTGGTGGTGCAAACCATGGCAGGAGGCTGGTTCAAACTCAATCCAATTGGTTCCTACACAAACTAGACCAAGGTGCACCCGGTTTGGTTCTTTGAGTAGGTTGATGTAACCAATTTCGTCTAAGGCTCAAACTGAGTTTGGGAGGGTCTCATAAGGTGTTTAAGGACCATATTACCCTTGAAGATATGCCACAAAAATGTTGGGCTCAAGGGCAAAACAGTCCAAGCATTACAAAGGGCAATGCACAAAACCGATTGAAGCATGGTTTGGGCTTGTTATGTCATTTTTCTTAATGACATGTGGAATGGTTTATATAGGGTATTAAAATGTTCTAATCATGATTTAAGGGAGTATTAATTCAAGAAAATTTGAATTAAAAAGTTTAAGAAAAGATCAAGCATGATTAAGTTTCAAAACATGGCTTAAAGTGCACTAACCTCAAATATGATTAGCCAATTTTCAAAACTTAATTTGGGTACTTTGAGTGTGATTTGGGCTTAAGGAAACCAATGGTATGGTGTATTGGGCCTTTGGTCTTTGAATGGTAAAATAAGTCCAAACATGGTTTTGGGCCATATGAGCTTGAAAAGAGTCAAGGGTCCAATCTATACCAAAAGCCTTATGCCTTCCTTTACTTGGGCCAAGACTAGTCTTGATTTTTCTAAGGGCTTGGTTCAAAGTTTTCTTGGGCTAGGCCCATGAATGTACTTGGGTCCTAAAAAGCCTCACCAAAATTACTAATGGGTTTGCCTCTCTAATCCTTAGCTCATTAACACTAAGTACCAACATTAATGTTAATCTCACTATCAACCTTAATGAAAGTGATTAAGCCATAATTACAAGCCTAATCTAGAGTACTTAAGGGTTAATCAAGAGTTAATTAAGCGGGGTGTTACACACCTTCACCGCATTTCCAATGTATTGTACCCACTAGCGTTAGTTGCTGCTTCACTCAAGAATTCTTTAAAAAGAACGCATTCGAAATTCGTTGATTGTGCTTCGTCAACCCAGTGGTTACCATTCCAATTTAGGCCCTGTTTGGATACAGAGATGTTTCATCTCATCTCATCTTATCATCACAACTTTTTCAAATTTCCACACAAAATATAATAAACAATTCAACTTTTTCAAATCCCAAAACAATAATAGTATTAAAAAATAATATTCTAATAATATTTTATTCAACTCATCTAAAACCATCTCATCTCACTATCCAAATGAGCGCTTAAGCACTCTAGAGTAGACAGAGAAGTTCCACTAGGATATTCCTTCTCCTAGCCTTTGGGGTCGTGACCATTTCTTTTAATCCACAACTCGAAAGCAAGTGACAGGTGACTGCAACTTTCATGCAATAATGTCATGTACTTATACCATATACAAAGAGTGCATCATATGCTTGTATACAACATGCAAGGGTTCAAAAAATCATACACCAATTCTCCAAATCCGAACATGTCATATGCACCAACCAATCAACATTTTAAACATAGCATTAACGTTAGAGATATAAATCACAGCATGTAACAAGTAGCAATTCCATAATCTAATTTGAATGATAAAGATGCAGAGTTTACACATAAATATAAATACATTATCCAAGAGTAAGTTAGAGGCTAACTTTCAAATTTTTCGATGTAAAGAAATACCAACGATCAAACAAGCTGGAAATGTATGTTTTTAAACATGTGTGGCATGAACTAGTGTTTTGTGCCCATAACCCTATTCGGCTACAAGCTCTTCTCCATTGGCTTTTGGTGTTAAGAATGCAAGTGTGTGGCTCACTTGGCATAACCCCTTTCGCCAAAACACATGAAAACATTTAGGTTAGGCTTTCTTGAAACAAACATCAAGTGGAACCTCACACAAAACCCTAGTAAGAGCCGAACATGTCTTGCCCTCCCCAGGTTCAACCTCTTTTCTTATTTCGCCATCGAGCTCAGATTCTTAAAAGAGAAACTCTAAAACAACCATACCATAAGTAGTTGCCTTCTTTTGGTCAAACAACATTCCCTTTTATCCTATGGGACATACAACAAGGCCATGCCACGTATGCTTCAACTTCCTTAGGCCGAATCACTTTTCCAACTTGGGTGTGTGTGCGTGTTTATGTGGAGGAAAATAGAGATAGAAATCAAAGATTCTTACTGTGCCAAAAACCCTTCCTCACTTGAGGTTCATGGTTCCTTCCTATGCTTATGTGAAGGTTGCATGTGAGTGGAATAATAGTGGTGGTTTTTCTTCTTCTTCTTCTTCTTGGTTAGGCGAGAAAGAGAGGAGAGGGGAGGATAATAACAAGTAAGTGCAAGTGACTCTTGGTGTGCATTATTTCTGATGTGGAAACCAAAAGGTTTCTTGTGCATGGGAACCATGTGGTGCCTTTGGCCGAAAATCACCTCTTCTTCTTCCCTCATCATTGCTTTTCTTGGAAATGCTAAGGGACACATCTTGCATGAATGACAAGTGGCGATTTCTTGCCGTAGCCAAAACCCTAAAGCATTTCATCATCCCTTTATGATCTAGGTTCAATGAACCCATGCATTAGACAAAGGGACATCTACCTTGGCCGAAACCCTAGAGATCTTCCCTTATGATTGCAAGCTTCTAGAAACCCTAGGGGCTAAATGCATGAATGCCAAATGGCATATGGCATGTGTGACCCTTACCAAGCCTGAAAATCCCTTTTTCTTCCTTCTTCCACTTTTAGGTCTACATACAATTAATCTAGCAAAGGGATATGGCACAATTGCCATGTGGCATGTGGCTCCTCAAAATGGAAGCTTTTATGGCTTCTTCCCTTCTTGAAAAATCAAAAGTCTAATTATGCATGTGTGTCAAATGGCACTTCCTCCCCTATGACCGAAAATGGCCTTTCCCTTCCTTCTTACAAACTTCTTCTAGAAGTTTGGTTGCATGCTTGCCAAGTGGCAAGTTTTCTTGTCAAAACCGAAACCCTTTAAATGATTAGGGTTTAGGGAATCTCAAGGATCTCTTCTCTTCCCCTGCACCGCATGACCCCTCCGTGAGCCCTATGCCTTCCCTGTGACCTGCAACACCGCTCCCTACCACCACCACCTCGGCTCCATGTGCTCGTCGGTCAAAACTCCTCTCCTTCCAATGCCTCCACCGGTGCGCTTTGCCCAACCCACACCCTTCAGGACCTGCAACCCATGAGGCCATGGCAGCTGCTCACCGCCGCTGCCCACCACTCATCGTAAGCCACACGTGCAACGCTCGTGAAGCCCACACCATCCCCCACCACCAATCGTAGCAACGACTGCGAACTCTGACCCCCAACCCTCAGCCTATCTTCTCTTCTTAATCTTATCTTCTTTATTCATTTACCTACAAATTTAAGGAATACTCAAACCTAGTAAATCACTCTTAGAATCCAATAGAAAAAATTATGCAGCAGCAACACAAAAATTTAAAATGCGAAATGAGAATTTACTTCAGTCTGGCCTTTCTTACCAACGTTCGACCAGTCTTTTACAGCAAATGCCAGATCTCAAATCAAAAATCAATAACCACTGTCACCGAGGGTTTAGGATAGTGTAAAAGCAAGCTTTACACGTTTGGGTATTTGAGGTATCTAGTATCTAAGAGGGGGGCTTCAAGAGGGTCACGGGGGCGAAGAGGGGGCTTCGAGGTTTCTGGTATCAGAGATGGTCACGGGGGTGAAGAGAGGGGTGGCTTTCTTATTTCTGTGCGAGAGGTCGGCGAGGGGATGAGGGGCTCTAGAGATCTCAGTGTGAGTGTAACACCAAGCCCAAGCAGTAGAAACCCTAGATTTTCTTTTTCTTTTTCTTTGTTTTATTTTTCCCTCATTCCCACGTATCACCATACATACATTACCATAAGCCCCATGTGTGATATCAAAGACCAACCCCTCACCCCCATGTTCACTAACCCAGTAGCATGAGGACTCTCTCTCCCACATCCAAAACTCCACCCAGCCACAACCGCCAACCCCCATCTCACAGAACCACCTCCCTGTGAACCAACATGACTACCCAAGTTGCTACACAGTGAGACCATCTCAAACTCAATGTAAACCATCATCATCGAGGCCCTGTGCTAAGCAAGGAAAACAGAGGAAAGTTTCTCCCATAAACCGAGAGGCACTCTCCTCCGCCTACAGTATCATTTATGCGACTTGGACCACTAGAACACCAAATTGATAGACGTTGAAACTGTTGTGCACCACAACACCTTCATCAGTCATCACCATCCTCCCTCCCATGCTCAACCTCTTCGAGTGCCACCCCACGACGTCGGCTTGGAAGCAAAATCGGCAGGAAACCTCTTACGACCAAGCAGTCAAGCCCAGCACACATGGACTGCACCACTGTATCCTATAATATAGCATAATTGCACCATAGCTTCACGCCGACAGCCACCCTAAAAGCCAAAGCTCCTTCACCTGGCTGCCACCCCTCCCCTCAGCCACCAAGGTTGCACCACTCGGCAACCCTTGAATCACAAAACCATACGCACTTCCACACCAAAACCAACCCCTGTTTTAGCCCCTTGAAACAGAGCAACAACAGCCTAGCCCTCAACCCCTTTTCAGTGCCACCAGTCACGACAAGGAAATACAGCAGCATCAATCAGTAGAGCCCCAGAAAATGCAGGTCGTGCCACCCCAGGTCCACCGGCACCCTCTCCATTTCTCCCTCTCTCGGTTTACTCTCTCTCTTTTACCATATCTCTCTCTCTCTCTCTCTCTCTCTCTCTCTCTCTCTCTCTCAGTGTTTCGCTGCCGAGGCAGCCACCTCCCACCTCGCTAACCACCCACGACAACCACCTAGTCCCTTACTTCACCGCACGCCTCCTTCCTTCTCGGTATGTCTCAGCCGTATCACCCCCTTCATGTTTTCTTTGTTTTCAAATAGAAACTGGTTTTTTGTTGTTTTCCCGTAAGGCTTAACATGAAGTATCAATAGTTTTCAAATACACTTATGCCCTTTTAGTTATAAGCTTTAGTGTATTTATAATTTTGGACGTGAGTTTTACCATGGGTCTAAGTAGCTTACCGAAAACTTGAAGATATTTTTTAACTGGACCTAGTCTCAATTTTTAATAGTACAAAAATTATATTTTTCAGAAATATCCTAGAATTAATGCATTAGTCAGAGTGGTTAGCGATATCGATGAAACTGGAGAAGTGATAGTATTTTTGGGTTATGAGAATTTTTGTGTTTTGAGGTATTAAGATAGGTTAATTTAGAATTTTAGGCTTAAATATCGAAATAAGTGATTGATTGGAAATTTACAGAAGTTACATGACTATTTGTTATAGGTGATTGATTTTTCATTCAGCTCTATTGTGAAGAAATTTTCAGAAGTTAAAATTCTAGGTAAGTGGGGTTCATATACTAACTTTGCATAAAAGATATGAAATGAGGTTGACTTTAAAAATATGCACGTTTGTTTTTTAAAAGAAATCTGAAAAACGACCTCAGATGTTTGTTTTGCATATGTATAAATTCGATATAAGATAAAGTATTTTCTGTCATTACAGGTGTAGACATGAGCTAATTTTGTACATTCTATTTTCTGAACTATACAAAAAGAGCGAATATGCAATCCAAAAAGTTTTGCTTTGACTAATGAAGAAGTTTTGTTTCTGTTATTCTTGAATATGTGAAATGATCTGAAGCTGTTTAGTACTTGGTTTTTATATGATGTGGTATCTGAAAACTTTGGCATGAGATTCTAAATTATGATTTTGTATCTGAATATGATCTGGTTCCGATGATGTTCTATTCTATTTCTGTTAAGGTCCTGCCACGGGTATAATGGTGGTTTATAACCCTACCACGGGAGTTAAACATGGTATACGGCCCAACCACGGGTATAATAGTGGTTTATAACCCTACCACGGGAGTTAAACATGGTATACGGCCCAACCACGGGTATAATAGTGGTTTATAACCCTACCACGGAGGTTAAGCATGGTCTTTGTCCCAATGCGATGATCCTATATGATATGAAGATGATATCTCAGTTTATGATATGCCAAAGGATTTTTTAATCAGAAAGTTTTCTGAAAGTTTTGCTCTGATATTTTGATAACATATTTCTGATTCTGCATTTTGAAGTAAAAGTTTTCTTCTACATTTGGAAGCTAAAGATATTTTGTTCTGCATTTTGAACTTTGTAAATGCTCATGTTTACATACTAGTATAGGTTCTCTGCTTACTGAGGTCTTGATAACTCACCCCTTATCTCCACAATATTTTTCAGTTGAGGATCAAGATTATGAGGCATTGGGGGAGATGATTTAAGTATAGTGGATTAAGCATAGAAAAATTTTTATGAGTATTGGCGATTTTTATAAAGAAATTTTATTGTGTTATGATGACTTGACACTTTGGAAAATTGGTTATATAGAGGAAATTAGTTTGAATTGAAATTTCTCTATGATATTGGGAATTTAGAGTCTATAATTATATTGTTGAAATGTGAGTTTAAATAATAGGAACTAACTCTCCGACCTCATGCGGGACCGGGGCATTACAGTTGGTATCAGAGACAAGTTAGAGATTCTGCATACTATAATAAGAAGTTTGATGAAATTTGAGGTTTGAGGTTCTACAGACTTTATGAATTGAGTTTTTGAAAATCTGAGGTTTAGAGATTCTGCATACCTTAAAAATGATTTTGATGAGATTTAAGGTTTTAGAATACTGTAGGCTGCAAGATATGATTTTGATTATATTTAAGGATTTAGCATTTGCAGACTCATGGAAGGTGGCCTAAGAAATCTGAGGTTTTTGAATTTTGCAGATTTTAAGAAATGTTTTGTTATGAGATTTGAGGTTTTAGATTCTGTAGGCTTATTATGTAAACTACAAATTTTGGTTTTTTTTTTTAAGATCTAAGTTTAGAATTTAAGTTCTAGGTTGTCAGTTTGAAACTTATAGGTGCGTTTATTTTTGGTTGGGGATTGTTTCATATCTTCTAATGATCGTTGCTTATTTTAGACGAGAAGTGAGGACTTTCAATTACACAAGGACATTTGGATGAGCCTTTGGTTTGAGGATACCATCACAACAAGCTAATTATTCGAATATATGTAGGTATTTGTAGAGGTTGGGCAAACCTTTTGAACTTCCGTCAACGAGAATGCTTCTATTTCCATTACCGATGGAATTTGCTTTACTCGATGTTGACTTGATTATTCTCCATTTTGTTTTCAAACCTCCTCACGGTTTACTTGTTATGTTTCTAAAAGGAGACCCTTAATTCCATAATTTCCTTGCTAAATGGCCCCTTAAAAAAAAAATTGTCTATATATTTTATTTGTTGTTTTTTTTTTTTGGGTAAACTAACCTTGTTGTTTAGCTTAATAAAATCATTTGGCAACTCAGTTAGTGTTCCGACAAGAGTACTTTTGGAGCTATTTTTGACAAAAGGTTGGAACTTTATTTATGAGTATTTTTTTTTTAGAAGCAACCTTGAAACCAGCTAAGGTATTAATGTGACCTTCCGATTCTAGTTGCGAATCAATTTCTTCCATGGTCACTTGGTGGAGCACACCTTTGGTGCATAAATGTGACTTCGTTCATTGTATCAGTTTTCTCACACCGATCATGGATGCATATGAGAAATTTTCCAAATTTTATTGCTTCATTGTAACACCCCAATGGAAGGCTCAAACCACATGGCCTATACTCCAAAAGGACTAGTCAATGATACAATTGGAACCCCATTGGAACCTTATAAAGAGCAAAAAATTCTCCTTCCCAAGTAATGTGGAATCTCATACACCACCTACTGATATGAACCCGCGGGAATGAATTCCCTTGAATCCACAATCAATTTGAAAACTTCCCAAGAAAGCCAAAATCAAGTCAATGGATGGAGAATCTAGACCCGATGAGAACTCGTTTTAAGAACCTAGATTATATTAAAATCTAGACCCGTTGAAGAACCTATCTCAAGAACCCAAATTATAAGGAGGAACACTACAAAGGTTGTGATTTACTTTTGATAAGTTCAAGAATTCAACCAAGAACAAGAGGAGTAAACTCAACTCAAAAATAAAATTCAATGTTGTCTAACCCTTCAAATGAGGCTACAAAAAGTATTTAAACCCAAACCTAATCAAAACCCTAGCCAAAATAAAGCTCATTTTACTCAAAATGACCCTGGATGAACAATGCCCGGCTATAGTTGTCGCGGCTACAGTAACACTACAGTAAATTCATGAAACCCTAGTTCCTAAAAAGTAGCTTTCCAAATAAGCCCTTGGCCAAAATACAAGGCCTTCCCAAAAACCCTAGTTCATAAGAAATAAGACATATGTAGGCCAAGCATCCTCATGCCCACTTATTCTAAACTAATAAAATAAATCATTTAACAAATTGAAAGCCTTCAATAACAATAGGCCCAAACAATAACTCTAAGTCATGTCTTCCATAGCTTGTATCAAGTGGATCAAAACTGGTTTGCCTTGTTTCAAGCCCATCTTGAGTGTTGGGCTCTTGCAAGCTTCATCCCAAGTGGATTGCACCAATCCTTGCATTGCATCCTTGATCTTCTTGTCTCTTGATCTTGTGATTAGCACATCTGTAACTTGCAAAGGATCTTTAAGACTAGGCCCACTTTGGTTCCCATCATTCCCCCTCTCCTCAAAAGAACTCGACCACGAATCATTGCCTACATCAAAAAGAGAAAGATCAGAAACATTGAAAGTAGCAGAAACATTATACTCACCTGAAAGGTCTACTCTATATGCATTGTCATTAATTTTCTCAAGAATTTGGAAAGGTCCATCTCCTCGAGGATGCAACTTAGTCCTTCTATGGGCTGGGAATCTTTCTTTGCGCATGTGAACCCAAACCCAATCTCCTGAATCAAAGATGACACACCTTCGCCCTTTATTGGCTTGAAAAGCAACCCTTTCATTTTTTTGGGTAATTTGAAGCCGTACCCTCTCATGAAGTGACTTCACCAACTCTGCCTTCTTTTTTCCATCCAAGCTACTCCTGCCATTAACAGGTAAAGGCATCAAATCTAAAGGAGTAATTGGATTAAAACCATAAACAATTTCAAAAGGAGAATATGAAGTAGTAGTATGCATTGTCCTATTATATGCAAACTCTATAAATGGCAAACAATCCTCCCAAGTTTTAAATTCTTATGAACAACAGTGCGTAAAAGCTGAGTTAAAATCCTATTAACTACTTCAGTTTGACCATCAGTCTACGGATGACAAGTAGTGGAAAATAAGAGCTTAGTACCCAATTTCCCCCACTACACCTTCCAAAAGTAGTTAAGGAATTTAACATCCCTATCAGAAACAATACTCCTAGGTACACCATGGAGTCGCACTATCTCCCTGAAAAACAAGTCAGCTATGTTTGTGGCATCATCTGTTTTATGGCATGGAATGAAATGTGTCATCTTACTAAATCTATCCACAACCACAAAAATAGAATCTCTACCCATTTTTGTCCTAGGCAGCCCCAAAACAAAGTCCATAGATATGTCTACCCATGGCTTACTAGGAACGGGTAAGGGTGTATACAACTCATGTGGCAAAACCTTAGATTTGGCCTTTCTACATGTAATGCACCTTCCACAAATGCGATTGACATCTCTTTTCATCTTAGGCCAAAAGAAATGTTCATGCGAAATGTCTAAAGTTTTCTTGACACCAAAGTGTCCCATTAATCCTCCACCATGTGCCTCATGTACCAATAACTCACGCATAGAACAACTTAACACACAAAGTTTGCTTTCTTTAAACAAATAACCATCATGCTTGTAAAACTTTCCAAATGCCGCCTTATCACATGCCATATACACATCAGAAAAGTCAGCGTCATCGACATACATGTCTTTAACATATTCAAATCCAAGCATTTTAGCACTCATAGAAGTAAGAAGTACATACCTCTGGGATAGAGCATCAACAACAATGTTCTCCTTACCTTGCTTGTAATGGGTGACATAGGGAAATGTCTCAATGTATTCCATCCATCTAGCATACCTTTTATTCAACTTACCTTGACCCTTGAGATGCTTCAATGATTCATGATCGGTGTGAATCACAAATTCCCTTGGCCACAGGTAGTGCTGCCAAGTCTCTAATGCACGAACAATAGCATAAAGCTCTTTGTCATAAGTAGGGTACTTCAGGGATGCCCCACTTAGCTTTTCACTGAAGAACGCTATGGGCCGCCTATCCTGCATCAAAACGGCTCCAATCCCTATTCCTGAGGCATCACATTCAATCTCAAAAGCTTTGTTAAAATCAAGTAATGCTAACACAGGTGTAGAGCTCAACCTTTCTTTAATAGTGGCAAAAGCATTCTCTTGATTAGCCCCCCAATGAAACCCAACATTCTTTTTAATTACCTCAGTGAGGGGTGCAGCAATAGTGCTAAAGTCTTTAACAAAACGCTATAAAAGCTAGCTAAGCCATGAAAGCTTCTTACTTCAGTGATGCTTTTTGGCGCTGGCCACTCCTTGATGGCCTTGATTTTCTCTTCATCCACCTCAATACCTTTTGTACTAACAACATAACCAAGAAAAACAACTTTTTCCATGCAAAAGGTACATTTCTTGAAATTAGCATACAACTTTTCACATCTCAACACATATCTCAAATGCTCAATATGTTCATTTAAGTCCTTGTTGTACACTAGGATATCATCAAAGTACACAACCACAAACTTGCCTATGAACGCACATAGGACATGGTTCATTAATCTCATGAAAGTATTGGGCGCATTTGTAAGTCCAAATGGCATAACCAGCCATTCATAAAGCCCATACTTAGTCTTAAAAGCAGTTTTCCATTCATCACCCTCTTTCATTCTAATTTGATGGTACCCACTTTTAAGATCAATTTTACTGAAAATACATGAGCCATGCAATTCATCAAGCATATCATTCAATCTAGGGATGGGATGGCGATACTTTACGGTGATATTGTTGACCGCCCTACAATCAACGCACATCCTCCACATCCCATCCTTCTTTGGCACTAGTAGCACTGGTACTGCACAAGGGCTCATGCTCTCCCTCACGTACCCCTTGCTCATCAAATCCTCAACTTGCCTTTGAAGCTCCTTTGTCTCCTCTAGATTACTCCTATAGGTTGGTTGGTTTGGAATAGCAGCTCCGGGCACAAAATCAATATGGTGTTCAATGCCTCTAATGGGTGGCAACTCATTTGGCATCTCCTCCGGGAATACATCTTCAAACTCCTGCAACAAAGAAACAGCCAAACTAGGAAGAGACTGGTTAGTTGCATCAAGAGTAAGATAAGACTCTTTATAGACAAGAAAAATCATAGGGCGATCTGCGAAGAAAGCCTCTTAGCCTCACTTTCTCTTGCATAGAAACTCACTTTTGCTTTTCCTTTTCTCTCTGCAGACTCTCTTTCTTTTTTCTCTCGTGGCTCCACTCTTTTTTCTTTACTCTCAGCCACCTCTCTACTTTCTTTTTCACTCTTTCTTTTATGCTCATTTTTACTCTCACTCTTTCTTTTTTGCTTAATCACTTTTTCACTCTTTCTTTTTTTATCACTCTCATTTTCACTCTTTCTTTTTTGAGCAACCTCACTTTTCAGTTTCAGTTGGTCCTCATAGACCTGGCTTGGAGTTAAAGGAGCAAGCTTGATTGTTTTGCCCTCCTTTTCAAAGCTATACATGTTCTTGAACCCATCATGTGTCACCCTCCTATCATACTACCACGGCCTCCCCAACAAATTATGGCCAGCATGCATAAGCAAAACATCACAAAACACCTCATCCTGATACTTCCCAATAGAAAAAGTAACTAACACTTGTCTGTCCACCCTAACCTCCCCACAATCATTCAACCACTGCCATTTGTATGGTCTAGAGTGTTTTATGGTTGGTAAATTCAATTTCTCGACCAAAGTAGTGCTACCCACATTAGTACAACTCCCCCCATCAATGATCATACTACATACCTTATTGTTGACATCGCATCTAGTATGAAAAATGTTCTCTCTCTGTTGCTCTGCATCATCCACCTTAATGTGTGCATTGAGAGCACATCTGGCAACAAGAGACTCACCTGTCACGGGGTATACCACTCCATTATCATCACTACCATCAACCAACTCAGGCACCTCATCACTATCATCCTTACTCTCAGTCATCACCTCCTCATTGTCACGCATAATCATCACCCTCCTATTTGGACTTTGAGAAGCGATGTGCCCTGAACCCAAACACTTAAAACATTTAATATCTCTATTTCATGAAGGTTGGGATTCTACCTTGGGTTTGTTGCTAGTTCCCTCATCTTTTCTCTTAGGTGGTTTTGTCTTTCTCTTTGCTTCAGCTGGATCATTCCTATCCCACTTTGATTTCCAAGTAGTGCTAGAAACCGAAGTGTACCATGCTATCCCTTTTCTCTTTAACTACCTCTCCACCTTCATAGCCATGTGTACCATGTCCTCTATCTCCACATAATGCTGCAATTCAATTACATTCGCTATGCTCCTATTCAAACTACTCAAAAATCTAGCCATGGTGGCCTCCTGGTCCTCCTCTACATTAGCCCAAATCATCGCCACCTCCATCTCCTTATGGTAATCCTCCACACTACTAGACCCCTGTGTAAGATTTTGTAATTTCTGATAAAGGTCTCTATAGTAATGGCTAGGTACAAACCTCCGCCTCATGAGAGCTTTCAACTCTCCCCATGCCTCTATAGGCCTCTCATAATTCCTCCTCCTATTGATCACTAATTGATCCCACCAAATAATAGCATAATCAATGAACTCAATTACTGCCAACTTCACTTTCTTGTCCTCATAGTAATTATGACAATCAGACACCAACTATATTTTTTTCTCCCACTCTAGATAAACCTCAGGGTCAATTCTACCTTGGAAAGATGGTATTTTCATTTTGATGCTCCCAAGGTCTCTATCTACACCATCCCAACCCCTTAGGTTCCCTTCAAGTCCTCTTTCACGCCTAACTCTTCTATGTCTACCCGACCCAACTTCAGATGCTAAGTCTTCCTCATCCTCACCATCTCCTTCATTCTCATACTCATTTTCAACCGTATGCTCACGTCGCCTCCAATCTCTCTCACCTTGCAAATTTCTAATCTCTGCTTCTTGATGATCCATCTTATCCCTCACTTCACCCAACACAAAGTTCAACCGCTCAAACTGTTGTTGCATGGCTTGCAACACAAAGGATGATTTTTCTGCTCTCCCCCTTGGTGATGAGCTACTCCGGTGAGACATTATAAGGTACTGTACAAAAGAATCTTAGTGCTAAAAAAGAAAACCTCACACACTCCCTTACGTGTTTACACTCAAATAATGGCACTCCACTCGTGTTTCACTCTTAATTGGCTTTTTATCCGATAATAGTCTCACACTCTCTTGCCTTTTACCTCAAAAGTTTTCTCACTCAAGTTCTTTAAGAACTAATTGACCTTAATCAAGATAATGCAACCTTGTTTTATCCCAACTAGTAATTAGGTCCAAGAAACAAGAACAAGAGAAACACGGAAGGAATAAAAAAAAGACACGTGAATCAAGGAAATTATATGAATGAAACAGTAACAATAAGACAAGATACCGACTAGAATAATGTATGCAGCCCCCTTGATGATAAGGCTTAAGAAAAAATTTCGGAGTTTTTTTTTTTTCTAGACGATTTTGTTTTTTTCTTTTCTTGTCTTTTGACAAACTGATTTGATCACAATCAAGAATAAGAAATTGAGAAAACCCTAACAATAATTCAAAAACCCTAGGATAAGTGTGATATATGGCAGCCCCTAGAACAAGAGATTTCAGCCAATGAAAACCCTAGAACAATGAAATTTGACATCCCTAAGAATAGTGAAGAAATTCGGCAGCCACCTCTTCTTTCTTTCTTTTTTTTTCTTTCGCAACCCTAGAACAATGAAGCCCTAGAATTAAATTTAACGATGCAAGAAATTAAAAGATAGAATCAGACCTGATTGGAAACCTTGCTCTGATACCAAATGATATGAACCCGTAGGAATGAATTCCCTTGAATCCACAATCAATTTGAAAACTTCCCAAGAAAGCCAAAATCAAGTCAATGGATGGAGAATCTAGACCCGATGAGAACTCGTTTCAAGAACCTAGATTATATTAAAATCTAGACCCGTTGAAGAATCCGTCTCAAGAACCCATATTACAAAGAGGAACGCCACAAAGGTTGTGATTTACCTTTGATAAGTTCAAGAGTTCAATCAAGAACAAGAGGAGTAAACTCAACTCACAAATAAAATTCAATATTGTCTAACCCTTCAAATGAGGCTACAAAAAGTATTTAAACCCAAACCTAATCAAAACCCTAGCCAAAATAAAGCCCCTTTTACACAAAATGACCCTGGATGAATAGTGCCCTGCTATAGTTGTCGCGGCTACCGTAACACTACAGTAAATTCATGAAACCCTAGTTCCTAAAAAGTAACTTTCCAAATAAGCCCTTGGCCAAAATACAAGACCTTCCCAAAAACCCTAGTTCATAAGAAATAAGACATATGTAGGCCAAGCATCCTCAAGCCCACTTATTCTAAACTAATAAAATAAATCCTTTAACAAATTGAAAGCCTTCAATAACAATAGGCTCAAACAATAACTCTAAGTCATGTCTTCCACAGCTTGTATCAAGTGGATCAAAACTGGTTCGCCTTCTTTCAAGCTCATCTTGAGTGCATCCTTCATCTTCTTGGCTCTTGATCTTCTGATTGGCCCATCTAGAACTTGCATATGATCTTTAAGATTAGGCCCACTTTGGTTTCCATCTATATATTTTATTTGTTTTTTTTTTTGGGTAAGCTAACCTTGTTGTCCAGCTTAATAAAATCGTTTGGCAACTCAGTTAATGTTCCGACAAGAGTATTTTTGGATCTATTTTTTACAAAAGGTTGGAACTTTATTTAGGAGTATTTTTTTCTAGAAGCAACCTTGAAACCAACTAAGGTATTAATGTGACTTCCGATTCTAGTTGCGAATCAATTTATTCCATGGTCACTTGGTGGAGCACACCTTTGGTGCATAGATGTGACTTCGTTCATTGATCAGTTTTCTCACACCGATCATGGATGCATATGAGAAATTTTCCAAATTTTATTGTTTCATTGTAACACCCCAATGGAAGGCTCAAACCACATGGCCTATACTCCAAAAGGACTAGTCAATGATACAATTGGAATCCCATTGGAACCTTATAAAGAGCAAGAACTTCTGCTTCCCAAGCAATGCGGAATCTCATACACCACCTACCTTTATCCATATCATATGGAGTATCACAATCTACCCCCCTTAAATTCCCGACGTCCTCGTCTGGCCTGTCCATTGTAGGTGGCATGGCTCAAATCCCACATTTTTGGTTGGGATAGGCTCTGATACCATATGTAACACCCCAATGGAAGGCTCAAACCACATGGCCTATACTCCAAAAGGACTAGTCAATGATACAATTGGAACTCCATTGGAATCTTATAAAGAGCAATAATTTCTCCTTCCCAAGCAATGTGGGATCTCATACACCACCTACACTTATCCATATCATATGGGGTATCACATTCATCTTAGGCTTCCAATCACTCTGTTATGACTACTCAACCTTATCCACCCCATGAGCTCAACTTAGTGTATAGGTTCCTAAGTTCTCGGATCACTCCAGAGTAAAACTATCATAAGGATGTTGTGGGTAGATTTTGTTTTTTTTTTTTAGGTCACTCCTTTAGCGTCAAGTTTATTCCATTGATACGGTGATTTCTCTTATGCAAGTTGGTACATTTTGGATGCATGGGTGATAGTAAGTGGTCATCAACCATAAGTGTGTATGTAACAACCCGGGCATAGCGCTAAGCCTGCTTTTATATTTTTGGGTTAAGTATATGAAAAGCCCAGTTGAAATTTTTTTAATGCTATTTTTTTTATGGGCCCAAATTGGTTTTTAACTATTATCAATTTTTTTCTAATGGACTTGTCATTGTAGATAAATTTTTTATATGGACCCTACCCGATCACCGTATGGCCCACGCCCATTTTTATTAAACTGGAGAATTGATCGCAGTTTGTTTTTAAAAATCCATGTACACGTCCCTTTCTGTTAGTCATAAGCTTACACGTCTAATGTATTTACCCACTCCATGCACACACACGTCTCCCTCATTTCTCTAGGGTTTTTCCGTCGCCTATATATATATATATATACATACTTCCTGCAAAACACCAAGCCGCAGCACCGTAACTCAGTCTCTTCGCACCGTCTGAAAATCAGCCCAACAGCCACTACACACACAGCAACTCCTCTTTGCAAACAATGCACCACCCTCTAGCCCGGTCCTCACCCACTTGGAAAACACCACCCCAACCTCGTGGGAAGCCCCTTTCACGATAGCATCATTCTCATTGGAGTAGTCCCACCATGAGTAGACCTTGCTCTGCCTTACGCCACTGCCAGTGCACCACCCACATGAAACCATAGCTACCACTTGCTCAGCCACTGCGCAGCTCCTTAAACCATCGTGCATGACCCGCGCCATTGCAAATCTCCACCGGAAGCAATGCTGCAGTAGGAACCGCCCACAGCCATGGCAAACATGAAAACCACCGTGATAGCCACTACTCTGCCCTACACCTCCGTACCCAACTGCTGATACGCTTTGGATGTGAAGGACTTTGTTTTTACACGCCGAAACAGGGAAGCATCCCCACCGTGAGCCACGTCGTCAGCCCCCTCCACTCCGACGCCACTGTCATCAAAAGACGCCGGAGGACAAGCCTTCACCTTCGAACACAGCCCTGGTCGACGCCAAGCCCCCAGACCATCGCAAGCCTCGCTGTCCCATGGTGAGTTTCCGTTCTCTCTCACGCCGAGCTCTCTCTCCGTCCCTCTCTTTCTACGTGAGGTCTCTCGCTCATCTCTCTCTCTCTCTCTCTCTTACCAGTGCTCAGCCACCCTTTTTTCTGTCATAACCACCGCCCTCACCACCGTAGACAACCGCCCAACTCGCCGCTCGTCGAGCTCTCAATCTCTCGGTGAGCCTCTGCCTCACAAACTATTGTTTTGCTTTTACGTAACATGAGTTTTTGTCTTCAACTAACAAAGCTTCTACTGAAGCTTGAGTAATGTATTGTTTAATTAAATAAAATTATATTATTACCCTTTGAGCTACAAGTTGCATTAAGGTGTTTTAAACTTTAATATGAGTTAGTAATCTCTAATATATTTATGTTTACACAGATATTTTAAGTCATTTAAATTGGTATTAAGTAAGGTTTTTCTTTCAAAAGTAAACGATAATGTTGTAATTTTATTATGATTTAGTTTATTAAATAATTGTTGTTATATAATTTAAAATATTTTGGTATAATTATTCTACTTAGTATTAAATTGGATAGTTTGATTTCATTAGTAAATAAGTTAGATTTGTGTGTTTTAGTCAGACTTACTAATTGGATATTGATGAATTTAGAAATGTGATGATATTTTAGGGATTGAAAATTTAGGTTTTTGAGGAATTAAAATAGGTTACTCTAGCATTTTAGACTTAAATATTGAAATACGTGATCGACTAAAAATTTTTAGAATTTACGTGATTATTTTATAGGTGAAGATTAATTTTTGTTCGGCATTTTTTAGGAAAGTTTTGAAAAGTTAAGAAGTTCATGTAAGCAGGGTTCTTATGCTAGACTTTGCATAAAATAAAATAAAATATGGTTGCTTTTGAAAATATGCATGTTTGTTTTGAAAAGAAATTAGAAAACAACCTCAGATATATGTTCTGCATATGCATGAAAGCTGTATAAGAGAAAGTATTTTCTGTCATGACTGGTATAGACATGAGCTAATTTGTGCATTTTGTTTCTGATCATGCAAAAAGAGCGAATATGAAAATCTAAAAGCTTTTGTTCTGAATAAATGAAGATGTTTTGATTCTGTTTATTTCGAACATGTGAAATTATCTGAAGCTATTCAGTATTTGGTTTTGGTATGATGTGGCATCTAAAAACCTTGGCATGAGATTCTGATTCTGTATTCTGATTAAAGTCTTATTCTGATGGTTCTGTTATGTTCTGATAAGGCCCAACCACGGGTGATAATAGTGGATACGGCCCAGCCACGGGTAATAATATTGGCATACGGCCCAACTAAAGGTAATAATAGTGGATACGGCTCAACCACGGGTTATAATAGTGGATACGGCCCTTCCACGGGTTATAATGGTGGTTTATAACCCTACCACGGGGGGTTAAACATGGTATACGGCCCAACCACGAGTTATAATAGTGGATACGGCCCTTCCACGAGTTATAATGGTGGTTTATAACCCTACAACGGGGGTTAAACATGGTATATGTCCCGATGTGATGCTCTGATTGATGAAGATGATGTTTCAGATTTGAATATGCCAAACGAAATTTTGAATAAGAATGTTTTTCTGAAAGTTTCGCTCTGATATTTTTGTAACATGTTTTGATAGTTGCATTCTGAAAGTAAATGTTTATGTTTCTCATTCTGAAGATAAACATTTTGTTTTGCATTCTGAATTCTGAAAATGCTCATGTTTACATGCTAGTATACGTTCTCTGCTTACTGAGTTGTTGATAACTCACTCCTTATCTCCAAATATTTTTCAGATGATTTTGATGGTTCAGCTGAAGAACAAGAGTAGGAAGTTTTAGTAAGGTGTGATGATCGTAGAGAAATAAGTGACCGAGGGTACAAGTACTTACTTTCGAGTCCTTGGAGAGTTTCTAACTTATTTTATTGAGAGTTTCTTTGTTGTTTCAGTGAATGAACATGTATATTTAGGTTGAGCAAAAGAATTAATATTTTATTGAGTTTTCTAGATTTTATAGTTGTGGTATTGGAATTGATATTAAGTATTAAGAGCTAACTCTCCAAACCTTCGAGATCGGGTTATCAAAGTGGGTATCTAAAAGTATAAGTGGGTGTGCATGGTTTTGGTAGACAAGAAATCTATTTGTTATCAAAGTGTGGTAAAAGTTATCTGGATAGATGTTGAAAGATAAGATTATGTGTTGATGTATTTATGAGTCCTAGCTTTAAAAAAATTTTGTGAAGTTATCAGAGTGCACAACGGAAGCATGGTTTTTGGTAATACGATGGTTTGATAGTAAGATTAGTGAGGATTGAGAAACTAGTTTCGACTTAAGATCACGTAGATTTTAAATCTCATGGCTATATATTTCAAGTTTGAGGATTTATAAGAATGAGAGATTTTTAGGGATCTTGAACTAAGTTGGATTTCTTCATGAATTTAGTGTGAGATTAAGGATCTCAGACTTTGGAGAGCTTTAATTTACTATCCATATGAGGTTAATAGTTTTATGTACTATTTCAGATGAAGTTAGGTAAAGAAGTTGGGTGAAAACTTTAGTATGATAATCGATACAATGTGCATGAGCGTATATGACTAGGGGGAATTATTATTAGGTTTGAAATTTCATTGTTGACGTTTATAGTTTAGGCTTGAAATGGATCCCAAGGTATATGAAGATCAACACTAGGTGCATGATTGAGTACGCCAACAGGATTAGGAGATATTTAGGGCACTGGGCGAAATACTGGAAAAACAAATTAGGTTCAACAAGAATGATCGAGGATTAAAATAGGCATGCGTTGGATGTGACGGTTAAATATGTAGGCTTTGCTTGAGGTACTAGCAAATTTCAAGGACGAAACTTTTATAAGGAGGGGAGAATGTAACACCAAGCCCAAGCCGTAGAAACCCTAGATTTCTTTTTCTTTTTCTTTGTTTTATTTTTCCCTCCTTCCGACGTATCACCATACATGCATCACCATAAGCCCCATGCGTGATATCAAAGACCAACCCCTCACCCCCACATTCAACACCCCAGCAGCATGAGGACTCTCTCTCCCACGTCCAAAACTCCAACCAGCCATAACCGCCAACCCCCATCTCACGGAACCACCTCCCTGTGAACCAACATGATGACCCAAGTTGCTTCACAATGAGCCATCACAAACTCAACGTAAACCATCATCACCGAGGCCCTGTGCTAAGCAAGGAAAATGGAGGAAAGTTTCCCCATAAACCGAGAGCCACTACCCTCCACCTTTAATAGCGTTTATGCGACTTGGACCACTGGAACACCAAATCGATAGACGTTGAAGCTGTTGTGCACCACAACACCTTCATCTGCCATCGTGATCCTCCCTCCCATGCTCAACCTCTTTGAGTGCCACACCACGACGTCAGCTTCAAAGCCAAATCAGTAGGAAACCACTTACAACCAAGCAGTCAAGCCCAGCACACGTAGACTGCACCACTGTATCCTATAATCAAGCATAGTTGCACCACTGCTTCATGCCGACAGCCACCCTAAAAGCCAAAGCTCCTTCACGTGGCTGCCACCCCTCCCTTCAGCCACCAAGGTTGCACCACACGACAACCCTTGTATCATAAAACCATACCCACTTCCACACCAAAACCATCCCCTGTTTTAGGCCCCTGAAACAGAGCAACAACAACCTAGCCCTTAACCCCTTTTCAGGGCCACCAGTCACGATAAGGAAATACAGCGGCATCAATCAGTAGAGCCCTAGAAAACGCAGGTCGTGCCACCCCAGGTCCGTCGTTTTCCTCATGATAAGCCACCAACACCCTCTCTGTTTCTCTCTCTCTCTCCCTCTCTCTCTCTCTCTCTCAGTGTTCCGCCGCCGAGTCAGCCACCTCCCACCTCGCTGACCACCCACAACAACCGCCTGCTCCCTTGCTCCGCTACACGCCTCCTTCCTTCTCAGTATGCCTTAGTTGTATCACCCCCTCCGTGTTTACTTTGTTTTCAAATAGAAATTGGTTTTTTGTTGTTTTCCCGTAAGGCTTAACATGAAGTATCAGTAGTTTTGACGAAATTACACTTATGCCCATTTGAGTTATAAGCTATAGTGTATTTATAATTTTGACGTGAGTTTTACCTTAGGTCTCAGTAACTTACCAGAAAACTTGTAAATATTTTTTAAGTGGACCTAGTCTCCATTTTTTATAGTACAAAAATTATATTTTCAGAAATATCCTAGAATTAATGCATTGCTCAGAGTGGTTAGCGATATCGATGAAACTATGAAACTGGAGAAGTGATGGTATTTTTGGGTTATGAGAATTTTTGGGTTTTGAGGTATTAAGATAGGTTAATTTAGCATTTTAGGTTTAAATATCGAAATACGTGGTTGATTGGAAATTTACGGAAGTTATGTGACTATTTGTTATAGGTGATTGATTTTTCGTTCAGCTCTATTGTGAAGAAATTACGAGAAGTTAAAAATCTTAGGTAAGCGGGGCTCATATACTAACTTTGCATAAAAGAAATGAAATGAGGTTGATTTTGAAAGTATGCATGTTTTTTTTTAAAGAAATCTGAAAAACGACCTTCTGCATATGCATAAATTCTATATAAGAGAAAGTATTTTCTGTCATTATTGGTGTAGACATGAGCTAATTTTGTGCATTATGTTTTCCGGACTATACAAAAAGAGCGAATATGAGATCCAAAAAGTTTTGCTTTGATTAAATGAAGAAGTTTTGTTTATGTTATTCTTGAATATGTGAAATGATTTAAAGCTGTTTAGTACTTGGTTTTGATATGATGTGGTATCTGAAAACTTTGGCATGAGATTCTGAATTCTGATTTTGTATCTGAATATGATCTGGTTCCGAAATGTTATGTTCTATTTCTGTTAAGGCCTTGCCACGGGTATAATGGTGGTTTATAACCCTACCACGGAAGGTGAAACATGGTATACGTCCAGCCACGAATATAATGGTAGTTTATAACCCTACCACGGGGGTGAAACATGGTATACGGCCCAGACACAGGTATAATGGTGGTTTATAACCCTACTACGGGTGTTAAACATGGTTTGTCCCGATTCGATGCTCCTGTATGATATGAAGATAATGTCTCAGTTTATGATATGCCATAGGATTTTTGAATAAGAAAGCTTTCTGAAAGTTTCGCTCTAATATTTTGATAAGATGTTGTTGATTCTGCATTTTGAAAGTAAAAGTTTTATTCTATATTATGAAGCTAAAGATATTTTGTTATGCATTCTAAACTTTGTAAATACTCAGGTTTACATATTAGTATATATTCTCTACTTTCTGAGTTATTGATAACTCACCCCTTATTTCCACAATATTTTTCAAATATTTTGATGGTTCAGCTGAGGATCAAGATTATGAGGCATTGGGTAAGATGATTTAAGTATAGTGGATAAGCATAGAAAGTTTTTTATGAGTACTGGCGATTTTTATTAATATCTTTTATTGTGTAATGATGACTTTGCATTTTGGAAAATTGGTTATATTGAGAAAATTAGTTTGAATCGAAATTTCTATATGATATTGGGAATTTGGAGTCTATGATTATATTGTTAAAATGTGAATTTAAGTGATAGGAAGTAACTCTCCGACCCCATGCAGGATTGGGGCATTACCGTGAGAGGGGGTGTGAGGGGCTCTGGAGATCTCAGTGTGAGATCAGGAGGAGCGAGGGGAACTGGAGAGGGGATGCATTTCGCGTTATCTCTTGATGTGCGGTCACATAGAAGTTCCAATGGAAAGCCTACGTGCACTCACCCATTGGAGGGCTGTTTTTTGGTGGAGGACGGACGGACCGCTTAGAATATTTACTCTATAAAAATCAGGACTTCCTTCTCTCTCTTTGTTTCTCCCATAATAATTTCAGGACTTTTTGCCGAGCATATGTTGGACATGCTAGTAGTAACCGTTTGAAAGCAGAGCTCAAATTGGAAACCTGATCTCGGATGGCTAAGGAGTTGAGCTTGAAGATATTCTTCTTCAGGTTGGTTAATCAACTCAAATGGGCAAACTTCAAAGCAATAGACCAAGCTAGAACCAACCATGTAGCTTGTTATTTCCTTGTTCGGTCATTCTGGGATTGAATCTAAGATTTTCTTAAATTTTTGTTTGAGGGTTTAAGTGGAAGAGAGATAAATATAAAAAATGTGTCCTACAATATTAATCGAGCATTATCCTGAGAACTTTGGAATCTTTCTTGGAAGGGTATAGTTATACCATAAATCAGGGAATTTATGTACTTGATAGTAGGCCTGTGCAAAATGTCCGCTGGGCCGCACAAGTCGATTGGTCAAACCTGTTAAAATCGGGTTGAGTAAATGTCGGTTTCATCATCCATCCAATCCGACTAAAATCGGACGACACCTTTGAACCCGAAAGTCGAAAGCCATTGCAGTGAAAAAGAAAAGTCTTCTCCCACTGCGGAATCTGAGTTTGAAAGCTACAAATCAAATGCGAGGCTTACGATGGGCGGAAAATAGAGCTACAAATCAAAAGAGTAATATCAAATTAGGCGAAAATCCACCAGGTTTTGCTACAAACGCTGCTCTTGTTCCACGTCTTTGCTCTAAGCCACCTGTAGGTATCCTTGATTCCTTGGACTTTACTGAATTTGCTTGCTTGTGGTTCTCTCTTGATGCTATCTCATGGGCCACTAGGATAGCCGAGGCACCCAAGACCCATTTTGAGTTCTGGAAGACTTTGTTTCCGGTGAGTGGGAACCTTGGTTTTGTTTGGTTGGTGAGAAAGTAGAGTGAATGGAAAGGAAAATGAAGTTTTTAGTATGTATGCCTCTTTATGTGGTTTCGCATTTGATCATTTAGTTTTTTTTTAAGTAATCATGCATATATTTGTTTGAATTATGAAAAGTTAGAAAATTGCCCTTTTGTTTGGCTACTGAGAAAGTTAAGAAAAAATAAAGTGATGTTTTTGGTTACGGGGGTTTTTCGGTTCCAATCATCCTTGAAGCCGTCATCTTTTTAGTTTTTAATGGTAATTTGATGCGCTTGAATATTTGAACTTTTCCTTTGGTATTTTTTTTTTTTTTTTTGGATTTTTTTTTGGATCATCAAATTAATATTATGTTGGTGTAGATTGTGATGTTGAGCTCATAAACCTCACAGTTCCGTTGAGCTCATCGTCAATCAAGTCTTTGAATATCAGAACCTGCACTTCGCCGATGGTTTTCTTTCCCAGAACGATACCTTCACAATGAAGATCGAACTTCAAAAAAAGATTCTGCTTGCAGTCATCATCAAGAACTGAGATTTCTTTAAGATCAAAGTGCATCTCGTGATTCCACTCAGGATTTCCATCCCCCACTCTGTCCACTGGCATTTCTTGACGCTAAAGATGTTTTCGCTCTAGCTTCTTCGATTCATCATAGAAAAACGACCAACATTTGACGTTGTAGATATTGTTGGTTTGGCTTTTTCTTCGCTTCATCACAGACAAGTTAGTGGTGGTGGGTGTCGGTGGTTAGAAAAGGAATAAGGAAAAAAGGAAAGATGTGAAATGTCGGTTCTGAATTTTTGACCCGACCCGCAAACATGTGGGTCGGATCGGTTTAGTCTCTATTCTAAATGTTTTCGGGTCGGGTCGGGTCGGGTCGGGAGCTGGCTTCGGTGGATCGGGTTGCAGGCCTACTTGATAGCTAGATTCCTAGATGAAATTTCTGCAAGTCTATAGTGTACAGGAGGCCCAACAGCCATTCAAATAGGCAACCAAAATCCAGGTAAGAGCCATGCAGTAGGATTCTCTAGATACAAAAGATTAACCCCATTTCTATGGGGTACATTTTTATTGCTCATACATGATTACATCAAATTAGTAAGGGATATCTATACCACTTATTCCCAGTAAGTTTCAATTTATTCACCAACATCCAGACACAGATGTTGTATGGAGCACATAAGCAATGAACTTGACATGAAATCTGGAGCAAAGCCAATTTTACAAGATGATCGAAAAGCTGAGGAAGAAAAAACACATTGGGGGATTTTCCACTCCGAGCAAGCAAGGGCAACAACTTAAACCTGTGGTACTGCATTATCGAATTATTTTGGAGCAGAAGATCATACTACCCAGTTATAATACGAATCAACAGGCTGTGAGATTCACTCTTCACCAAAGAAACCATGTCTCGGCTTCAGGACATCTGTCACCACAAAAATGGATGAGTGCAAGAGAATCACAGGTTATATGAAAAGTCGATCGTCAATGATGACAGAATAGAGGACTTGCACCCTTATTTCCCCTTAAATATTCAGAGTACAGGCAAATCCAAAGTTGTCTGTATAATTTGACTGTGTTTATTGTAACCACTCCAGCAACATGATCTTTGTTTGAATGCTATTAACTAGAATACAAGTTATTAGCTCTACTGCATTAATGCTGGTGACTTCATCAATATAGATCGATGAGTTAAAAACCCGAATAAAGGTTCCTTATTGGCACGACTTATACTAGCTTTTAACTATACATGATTAGAAATAGTGTGTGTGTGTGTGTTCTTTATCATCAACGGCTGCTGCAATCAATGGCATGTTTAGAATCACTAACCTTTCAGTTTATACTCCTGTCGTCAACTGTTCAAGCTGAGGCACTCCAATTTTAAGCAATTTGGTGAACTACAGAACAGATCAGGAAATATTAAAATAGCATTAAAAAATGTCTTTAAAAATGCTGATGATTGATGCAAAGGAATTTGCTATTAACGTTGCTAGTGTTGTACACATGACACCCATAAACATACCTGAGAGATCTTGAGTTCCAGTTCATCCCACTCTAAAGATGGATTGCTTCCCTTAACTATCCCTGTTCCTGCATACATCAATGCGCCAAGACCCTGGGATCCAAATTGGTCAGCACTAGGACGTTGTAGTAGGTTCTTAAGGCAGTTACCATTAATATCTCAAAAGAGAGGTAGAAAACAATAGTAGGTTTGATTTGGCTCACCTTTTCCACCAATGCTGACCTGATGCCTACAGCAAACTCACTCTCTCCTCCGCTAAACCAACCAACTGGTCCAGCATACATTCCTCGATCAAATGCCTCTGAAAATATGCATAAATCTTCCATTAATAAGGTATTTATTGAGGTTCAGGAAATATTGAGCAGCAAAAACATTGGGTTCTTTATCAGATGAGATATATGGTGTCTAATCAGTCTCTGAGTATTGTCAAATAAGGGAAGAACAATCAAGTTATATATAAGTTGGTTTTGTACTGCTGAAACAATCAGATTGAGCTTCTAGTAATCCTGTTTTTGCTGCTTTGTTTTCTGGAAAATTTTGCAGTACTAATCCTTTCCTTCTTGAAACTGTATTCATGTTTTCATAGCAGGAGGACCTCCAAAATTCTTCTCTTGGAGTCTGCATGCATCTGTTTTACCTTTTTGCTCTTTTAAGTCAAATGATATAATGATAAAGTACTTGTTTTTGGTCTGAGGCACATGATTCAAATCCCAAGTGGTCCAACTTACTCTTACATTTTTCAACAGAGTTATGCAATCCAAATAAATTGAGGCACCTAGCTACACCTAGGGTCTGGGACTTAGAACAGAATAATTATAAATTTAGGAGCCTAGTCCCAACACTACAGCAACAACCAACGGTCCAACACCACCTTGAAGAACATTCTATATATACGGCAACCACCAGCACATGATCAACTGTCAGTCATTATCACAACTCTCAACTACCACCCCTTTGAACCCCCACCATTAAGTCAACCTTATTTGTAAAAACAAAATTTTCTCTCCATAACTAACACACTCAATCCATTGCGAAAATTGTTTATTTACGATTAATTATTTCTAGTGAAATGATTATTTCCTGTTAAAATAAGTATATTTTCATTGTAAATAATACTTCTCGTCGTAAATAATACTTCTCGTCATAAAATAATTGTCACGAATACCCGTTTTTCTTATAATCTGCTTCTCAATAGGCTGTAAAGATTTTTGAATGTATTATTGGACGTGCATCAGAAAAAACATAATAATAATAATAACAATTATATAGCACCTACCATTTTCTGCAATAAAAACCCGTGCCTCTTCTCTTGGGAATCCGCAGACTGCTGGGGTTGGATGTAGAGAAGCTAAGACGTCAAACTGGCAAGCAAAGACAGAATAAAAAAATTCTGTAAATTGAATCTGAATCAGTAATCAAACTTCTAGCTAAGAGATGAAAAGGAAACTTATTATTTTGGATACAGATTTTTTTTTTTTTTTTTCTTTACCTCATCATCTTCACTTGTTAATTTGGCGGCCAATTTGGCATATAAATGCTGGACTCTTTTCAGTTTCCTTATCACTTTCTCTGGTTCAACTACTACCCCATTGCCTACAGCCTGCAAAAGAGAATCGAGTCAGCAGAATTTAAGATGTCTGAATGCACTTTGACAATCTGTAAATTACCTATATAATAATTAATCTAGTCATCAGTTTAATTGTAAGTTTAGTTTTATGTAATCTCTTTGTGTCTGTAGTAGTTATCTTTACATTCTATTGATCCCGGCCCCTTAATATTATTTCATTCTATTTTTTATTTTACTTTATAAAGAACTATATATATATCTATAAGATCAAGATCATCAGTTACAAAAGTAAACTTACCTCTAGGTTTTTCTTTATGGTTTCTCGCACTATAGTAAACTCAAGATGGTCCTTGGGGCTGCAAAATCAGTAACAAGTGACATGATAAAATTAATATCAACTTCTCGAGAAAAGAAAAAAAAAAAAGGAATTAAATTCATGTGTGGGTTATGGGGTAATAATAACCTAGAAAGTAAGTCAAGTTCCACTTGAAGATCATGAGACATTGATCCACCTCTAGCACGGGTTGCAGCCAAAGCCTCGCTACAAATGCTAAGATTTTTTCTGTGAAATAGTCGCTCCGGCTATAATTCACAAATTAGGAAATAAAAGTAATTAGTACTCAGACAAAGGCAAGAAATTAATCAAGTCCAAGGATTTTGAACGTGAAAATGATATTAATTCTCACCCATTAAAGAGCAGAGCACAATTGAAGCATAATCTCTTAATTAATTGATATTGTACGTATAATTAAGAAAGATAATGATCAAGATATATACCGTATTTCCAATAAATGCCGGTGATTTAGGTGGCTGTAGACAAAACTGATATGAATTGTCCTTTTCAACCTGCAGTAATTAATGACGTTGTATAAGATAATATTTTTGTTACCCCAAAAAAAAAAAAGAGAGGAAAAGATGCATTAATATCGAATGAGAATCATAATTAGAAGAATAATATTATATATAATCGTAAAATGCGTAAACGTTGTGTAGTCGTTTTGAAAAAAGAGTGAGATTTACTATTAAAAAATTAATTTCTTTTCATGTGAATTTCATATTTATTCACTTTTTTTAAAATGACTATACAACATTTACACATTCACAACTGTAAGTATCATTTCTCTAATTAGAAAATATGAGTACCTGCAAACATGCTAACCATGTTGTAGGGTCAATATCTGTAGCAGTCACCACCCGGCTGCTACGTGCTAGCACGACCTTCATTTCCAGGGTAAGATAATTTATTCATTATATATTAACAGTAATATCAAAGAGAAAGAAATAGTTAAACATTTTTTAAAAATAAAAAAATACACTATTTCATTAATGATAACTTCTTTAATCATTAAAAAATTAAAATAAAATAAAATACCTGATAACTTAGGAGAAAAAATCATCCAAATATCATTTTGGTAACGCACTACAAGAAAACTGCTTATTTGCAACCAGTTAATTCCAGCAAAATAACTATTTGTAATTAAAATTGATAACAAATAGTCTTTTGATTACAATAAATTAATCATAAAAATTCGATTTTCTTGTAGTAACGGTTATTAATTTCATTCAAAAGTCTTATTTCGTACTGAACTTAAGTGGCGGAGCATACTCAAAAGAAAAAATATAAACATGACATCACTTTTCACAATATTTTACATAATAATATTTTAAAATAAGGAAATATTTTTATAAAATACCTTATAAAATTAATATTATTTTATATTAATATGTGTTTTATATTAAATTATTAAAAATACCCTTATTTCATTACTAAATCAAAAGGGCGCCTATAAGGAGAATGATCTCGGCAAAGAGATTAATGTTTAACGTATCGTCGTATACGTAACGTACCTTTGTCAGTTCAGAATTTGTTCTGTCAATTTGCTGCAAAACTCTGTTAACGGTAAGTTCCCAATATTTCTTGGAGGGACTATGAGTCTTGCTCACTATGAACGTGTTTGGACTTTGGTTTCGCATGTTTACCACAAATGAAGAAACCTGCATGCATGCGCGCACCATATTTACATATAATAATATATCATAATATATATATATTGCATTTCTAGAATGTATAAACTTACAAGATATATATATATATATATATATATATACACACATATATATATTGGACCTACCTGGCCCATCGTAACCTGAAGTGCATCAATAGCCTTTTCCCAAGTCAATGAAAGGGATTCGTCCCATGCAACAGTGGTGGCCAGCATTGAGCTTCCTTCAAGCTCATCAAGCTCAACCTGCAGTACTCATTTAAATATCATTATATATATATTATAATATATATATATATATATATATCGTACAGAATCATGTTAATACAAGAACTAATAAGCAGCAGATCCAGATCAGAAAATAATGTAAAAGAAAAGTCGTGAAACCAAAACAACTGGGTTAAGTTCTTGATGATGATCTCTACCTGAGGAACTGTAAAGTAAAAGGATCCAAAACCCTCCCATTCCGGAGATATGTTAGACCTCGGATCAAAACGAATAGCCCCATAAGCACGGATTAAAGGGTTCTTTTCCGAGAGGAACCTGATTCAGACACGTGAGAAACATCAAGTCAGGAATATTATCGTGAGCTGGCTGCATGCATAATTTGTTTCCAAATCCCAAAATAAAACCATTCCAGTACAAATTTTCTTTTTCTTTTTTACCTTCTAATGGATTTCCAATCGTTATAGGAGAAAGGGTGGATATCCCGAAAGAAGACTGCGGAGCCCACGCCGGCAACGCTGACCAAACCCTTTGTTCCGGCCTTCTGCTTTGAGCTGCCGTTTCCATTATCAGCAGGATTTAAGACATCGGAAGATCCAACCGTACGGCCGGAAAAGTAACAGCGAGAAAGCTGGAGACTGTTCTGGGCATGGAGCCAATCTATTGCGTCAATCTGTTGCTGGATTGGCACCTTCACTCAAAACAACAAAAGGTGGAACCGTTAGCTTTAGCTCCTTTGAGCCATACACCAAATTATTATATTATATAATATTATTTATATATATATATATAATATTTTTATTTCTGAGGTGAAAGCTGGTTTAAGATCTGTCCTGCTACTCACCCATTAAATTATGCTTTTGAGATTTTTGAGGGCAAAATCACTGATTCATACCATTTTTCATATTAAAAATTTGTAATCACCAATAAAAACTAATTAATGCTAGTACTATGATAACAAGGACTTAATTGATGCAGGTCATGATAAAGATGAGCATGTTTAGTTCAACACTGTTAGTATAATTCGTCGTTTCAGAACCTGCCATATACTGATGATCATGGTGTAATGCAGATCGAGTTGGAACAGAGTCGACAAGGAAAATGATTGGGTGACTCCTAAACGTGTACTCCAAATGTCATGTATTTTAATCATTTTTAATAATTAAGGATTTGATTATTAGTGAATTTTTCTTTTATTTACTATTAATTAAGAATGTTTAAGAAATATTTAAAATAAAATAATAAAAAAAATACAATTACATTATAGGTCATATTTGGAGTGCATGTGCACGCGCGTATGAGAGTCATCGTCGACAATAGAAGTATTAACGATGTTTTCGGGACAAGCTGTTCATGAACAGGCCTGCAGCTTTCCACGTGCCATTACGAATAAGAAAAGTTTATCTCTCCATATTGCAGACCGATCGATCGAGACCGACCGGACACAATATCAGAAAGTACGTACTGTGGTAATAAATAACATTACCTCGAGACGTATAACTCCGGATGAAGATGGAGGTGGATGGGATTTGAGCTGGTAAATGGCAGAGTTGAGCCTGTCCATGGCCAATGCAGGTGATGGAACTGTTGGGAGTGTACGCGTTTCAACGGTTTCTACAGGGAGTCCGTGGTCTCCTTGGCAACCATTCATCGACATTGAACATGGCTGATATCTCTGCATTCAAATTAAGCTAGTTCAGAGTTTCGTAACCCTTCATATATTACATTAAATGTATACATAAAGATCGAGATGATGATGTTCATAATCATGAAAAGCTCAGCAGTGGCCGGTGGCTTACACGACGAGAGAAACAGACAGTTTGCCTACTTCTTGAAGTTGGTGCGGCGGCATAGATGCTGCATTTTCTTGTCGATTGTGGGTCGATCAGGCGTGCAAGGAACTGCCCAGATGCACTAGCAGTCGCCATGTGAAATGGCACAGAAAGCGAGAGAGTGAGAGAGAGAGAGAGAGAGAGTGCCGAGGAGAGGAGAGGAGCTCGATCTCTCCAAACTCCAAATGGTTGTGGTCTTGGAGTTGATGATATCAGTATAATTCAGAAGTCCAGGACATTTATAGGGCAAATATAGGGAGCATGGGTCAGGATCCTCTGCAGCACCTGGAGGTTTTCCCGGATGTTTTAGTTGTGTTAATCGTAGCCGTTCGTTTTCATTCATCCGTTGGGATTGCTCCTCCATCCGTCTATATAAACCCCACGTGATCCACATCTGGGCGAATGCTATTTTTGTCGAGAAATATTGACGGAGACGTAACAGATCCATTCCCCGCCGTCCTTTTTATTTTTTATTGTTCTATTAAAGAATATATCAGAAATAATATTTATAGTATAGAATGCGTAAATATAATACACTCCATTTAAAGTAAATCTAATGAATCAGATAAAATCATATCAGTTCATATGATGAGAGGATGATGATAATTAAGATAATAAGTAATATTACTCATAAAAAAAATATTCAATCAATATGTTATATTAATACGGATTATTTTTTATTATCAAAATGCTACTCTACTTTCAACAAATGTTATTTTTATTAATTATGACATGATGATTGAGGGTAACGTCAACATTTTCATTATCATAAGATTAACCAATATTGGACGAATATTGTACTAATTTGAAATCAATTCAATTGGCTTCATAGAGATTGTTTTTTCAAAAATACACTCTAAAGATCACCCCTTGGAAATTAAACAATCCTAGTGACCAATTGATGAATTTACCAAAAATTAACAAAATTGTATTCAAAAAATCAATTTTTTACTTTAGTTTTTAATTGATCTAGTGTTTTTAGTGTTTATATTTTAAACTTGTAGGTTTTAGTTTTAATTTTAATTTTTTTTATCTAAGTTAGTTAATTTATTAAATTTATTTTTATCACTTTTAGTTATTTGAAGTCTCATTTAGAAAAAAAAATATTTTTTGAATCTTATTTTATTTTCTCTAATTTAGCTTATAAAGCTTTTTCTTTTTTTTAAGCTTTCAGTGTTTTTCTTTCCTAATATGGTTTTCTAAGATTTTAGTTTTTTTTTTAATTTTATATTTTTATAATTTTTATTTTTTTTTATTTTTTATTTTTTGACATTATTAAAAGCTCATTTCTATTCATTATCCACATTTCTGCTGTCATTGTTCCACAATTAAGTAATGTACATTCACCTATTTAATATAATATTATATCACTGATTTAACGGCGCCGTTGATAGACGGCCGCGGGAAGAAACATTTCTTCTAGATCTACACGTACGTACACGATCCTCCGAATCAGTTATCACAACCCATAACTTCTTTCCTGAATTTCTTGCCACGTCAACGAGTGTATTAATTTGGGCAAACCCCCCACCACTTTAATTTTATTTTTATTTAAATGTGTGTAGGTCGCTATGTTTTTTTAAGTTTTTGAATGGTGTGACATTATGGTCTATGGATACCCAATCGTCATGTACAGCATGGTGCCATGAAATGAATAACTCCCAATGTTATTTAAACATTTCAAATGATGTGAGATCATGTATACGGCGGCTATTTATATATGAACAAATTTGGATTATAAATTGGATCCTTCTATTTTCATTTAGACATAGTGCGATACCATTTTTATGATCAAATTTTACTTAATAAGTGTACCCAATACATAAAATATTTCAATAGAGTAGAACTTCTTTGAGAGCACATGAAATTACTAATTTAGTGTCGACTATCCATAAAGATGGCCGATCATTGATAGATACGTCTTAAGAATATAATATAAATAATTAAATCTACTTTTTCTCATTAGTTTAATTTTTTGGGACAAATAGTAATTCTATATGAAATCAAAGTAGAGATCTTGAATTCGAATCCTAACAATATACTTTGTTTCATTTAATTAAATATTTCACACATATAATATGTATCCATTCAATTGACACTATAAGAGAATGCATTTTTTGGGACGAAAATTTGTTGTCTCTATTTTGTTCTGAAAGGTTTGTCTCGAAAGGTTTTTCAAGACAAAATTTGAATTTCATCACAAAAAATACTTTTAGGGAAAAAACTGGCAAAACTGGTTGAAAGTGCTTGAATGAGAATATTCTTTTGGGATGAAACGTTTTCGTCCCAAAACATATTTCGAATGGAACATGTACTGTTCGAACTGAATCGAAATTTTATTCAAACGACGCGAATTTATTTTGATCCTATTAGAATGGAGGGAGTGTTCGAACAATTTATCATGTCTGTTCGAACATATATGTTTATGTTCGAACAAAAATAATTTAATCCAACACGATTTATATACATTCGAATTGAGAATATATGTTCGAATGGGTGGTTTAATATTTTTGTTTGAACGGTGTATGATACATTCGAATAATGACAAATGTGTTCGAACAAGCTATTATTTGTTCGAATGTTCAAACATGAAGCCTGTTTGAACAAAAAAATAATCTGTTTGAACAGAATTGAAGGTTCTCAAGTCATTTGAATGGTTTTGATTGGTAGTTTGAAGGAAAGCTAATATGTGTTCGAAGGGTAATAAATTATAAATTACCATTTGAACTGGGTATTTTACGGTCAAACGGTACTCATGCTACAATAAACTGTAAATTCAAATATGAAACTAATATTAAATATTGCATCAAGTTAAAATAATAAAAAGACAACTAAAAAAAATAAGTTCCAGGATTGTGGTGACATATAGTTTTGGGACATCAAACATCCTGCCTTTCCCAACCGTGTGAAATCTATATCCACGCACCAAACATCCTAAGTATTGGATGGCCCGCCTAGACAAACCATGTGCCAAAGCATACAGTTCACTTGAGATTTCTTCTTAATTATCATTACATTTTGATACAACTTACATCAATAAATTTTATTCCAGTTATATCAGTGTTAGATAGAAACAAAATCTATCTTAGTGGTATGAAATTCATAGATAGTAAGACATTTTTTAGTTATACCGTCTATTCAAACCACGAGGCAAACTCATCTTCGTGCTTATTTTCTACGTCAGTTACACCATCCAAGCGAAATAATTGTATATGTTAGCCATGTTCAAGTTAACAATTAATTTGTATCAAGTTATATTATATTCCATGACTTTTAATTTATTTTGATATGCACAGATCACTAACCTCAAGTAGTTGTTAATCTCTGCGCAGTTATTCAATATATCATTGGGCTCTATCAAACTCTCGTTTACATAGGTCATAGCCCCTTGTGCGCCTATGGGACATATGGTTTGAGAAAATACTGAAAATGATGAATTAACTCTCATTTGTCCACTTTCATAATTTCGGTTCGGTCTTAAGAATCTGGTATCAACTCCACAGAAATATATAGAACAAAATGTATGACATTCATTATCAATGTATGACTCTACAATCGAATCTTTCGGACGAGCCTTATTCCCAACGGATTGCTTAAGTTTTCCCAAAAACCATTCAATAAGATACATCCATCTATATTAGACCAGACTAGCAACTAAAGCCTCACGAAACAGGTGCACAACCAAATGAACCATTACATCAAAGAATGAAGGTGGATACAAACTCTTCAATTTGCATAATATCACTGCAATGTCAGCTTCCATTTTTACTAATGCATCAACTTTCAACGTTCTACTGCAAATGTCCTTGGAAAATCTCTCAAATTTTGTCAGAGCTAAACGAACATCTCGAGTAAACTTTCCACGCACACCAACTAGCAACAAACTCTGCAAAACTACATGACAGTCGTGACTTTTAGAGCCAGTTATCTTCCAATCATGAGTTCGCACACATCTTGACATGTTCGAAGCATAGCCATCAGGTAATTTGGTTGTCATGAACCACTCACATAATCTTTCTCTCATCATTTGACAATATATACGAACCAAGAGGCATATAAGTTGACTACCCATTATTTTGCAAATGCAACTTCATTCTTATCCCCAACTCCTTTAAATCTTTATGAGAGGTAGCTGTATCTTTTTTATTCTCTTCTATTGACATTAGAGTGCCCAGTATATTCCCGCATATATTTTTTTCAATGTGCATAACATCTAGATTATGGCGCAGTGTCAAGGTAGACCAGTATGACAACTCAAAGAATATGTTTTTTTTGTCCAATTCAACTCCACTGCTTGCTGTTTCCTCTTTCAAGCTCTTACATCCTTTCCAAATCTATTTTTTGAAACATCCATCAACTGTGTGGTAATATCTAGCCCAGACAATTCTGGTGGTGATGACATGCGCTCAACCCTTCTATCAAATATCGCTCTATTTGAACGACATCTATAATCATGTGATAAATATCGATGGTGTCACATGAAACATAATTTTCTACCATTTATCAACCATTGAGATTGAGTATCTTTATTACAGATTGGACAAACCATTTTACCTTTTGTGCTCCACCCAAACAAGTTTCTGTATGCTGGAAAATCATTTATTGTCCACAGCACTGCAATATGCATCTTAAACTCTCATGATGAGGCCACATCATATGTACTGACACTATGATCTCACAACTCTTTCAACTCCACAATCAGTGGTTGAAGATATATGTTTATTTCATTCCTTGCTAACCTTGGCGTGGTATCAGTAGAATCATTAAAAAGTATGGATCCTACATGTACTTCCAAGGTGGCAAATTATAGGGAATTAATATGACTAGCAAAATACTATGAGAAGTGCTCATGTTGCCAAATAGATTAAAACCATCTGTAGCTAACCCAAATCGTATATTGTGAGGTTCTTAAGCAAATCAAGAGTACTCGGCATCAAATTTTTTCCATTGTAAAGAATCTGCAGGATGCGAAAGGAAGTCTTCATTTGAAAATCTTTTGGTGTGATGCTAAGACACATCTTTCGCAATCGATCGGGACGTAAGGAATTTCTGAAGTCTAGGAATCAAAGGAAGATGTCTTAACACCTTTTGGGGTACATTACGCTTATCGGATGTCCATCTTTACTCATGACACACTGGACATTCATCAAATTCTGCATATTGTTGCCAGAAGAGACCACAATCATTCTTACATGCGGGAATGATATTATAATCAAATCATAATCCTATTTTCAATTGTTTCGCTTCATAAAAATTACTGGATAATATGTTATCTAGTGGGAGAGCCTCTTTAAATAATTCGAGCAACATGTCAACGACCTTTGCAGAAATACGATATATAGACGTAATATAAAGCAACCTTACTGTGAAAGACAAGTTACTCTGACGAGTGCACCCCTCATACAGTTCTCACTGTGCATCCTTCCACAATCTTCCAAAATTTCCATTTCCGTCAAATGATTCAGTAAATGTTCCTTTTCCATCCCTCGCCCAAACATACTAGCACCAAGATTGCCTAACATCTCCGCCATATTCTCTCCATTATCATCAATATCATCAGATACGTCCACATTTATGTCATTTATGTCAATGTCATTACCTTCCTCCATTTGATTGGACTGAATGCCAAATGTGATTCCTTTAGGAAATGGTTCACCATGTAAGTCTCATGGTAAGTATTTAGAATCGATTCTATTGACATATAAATGCTCCTCCGATCTGAGTCACGGTATTCTAGTAGAGGTAGTCTATCGTATGCATTAATGATCTCTAACCTCCTACTCCAATCGGGGGTCGATGTGCTAATGACAAAGTTTAGGCAACCACAGATCGGGCCCCTTAACCAGATCACCTTTAGCAATAATGAGGTCACTTGCGGAAGGCTCGCAGTGATGTTCCAACGGCACAAGATAGTGGCACGGAGCGTGGTCTAGCTTCTACTGATGTCGGTGTTGATAGATAGGTTGCGAGGGCTACTACCACGAAGATGCGATCCCTGCTCGAGGATCATCACACATTTTTGATCTAGGATACGGAGAGGATCCTGGAGAGGATCACTGCGCCCATCATGGTTCGATTGCAAGAGATTGATGAACACATTATTGTCATCCAAGAGGACCTGGATAATCTTACTCAGTAGTTTTATTTTTTATTTGACCTTTTGTTTTGTATCGAACGTTGTCGATTTAATTATTATATCATTTTTATTTGTTACATATAGCTAGCTTGTTTCTTATAAAAAATCATTTTCCTTATTTTACTTACCAGTTCATGATAATATAAAAAATGACATTCCCTAGAAAGTAATATTTTTTTTATTTGCAAATTCTAATTTACCATTACAAAAGTCATTAATTAATTTTTAATTTAATTATATAAAATTCTTAGGACGACATATATGATATATCTTAATTTACAATAAATAATAATAAATCCATATAGGTAGATTTTTCATCTTCAGAAAATGATAATTAATAGACTCAAATAATATTTATTTTTAAAATATTTGAATGTTTTTTACTAAATTTCTATAATTAAACTTCTTTCAATTGTCTACGCTACCGTTCGAACACCTTTTATGACAATTTGAACTGGTTAGAACTCCATTCGAACATAAAAGTACCTTTCGAACGATATAGTAACCATCCCCGCCAAATTTATTTATAACTTTCCACCAAGAACTTCGTTCGAATGATTAATTATAGCATTCGAACGTGTTCGAACTTTCCCGGGCAAAATTGTGTATACGTTCTTGCCACGACTATTATTCGAACAGTTATGTAAGCATCCGAACATGAATTAAATTGCTGTTCGAACGTGTATGGGAATGTTCCAACAGTATAGCAACCATCACCGCCAGATTTATTTATAACTTCCCACAAAATTTCATTCAAATAATATCTCGTTCGAACGGTTTCGACCTTTTCCCGACACAATTGTCTATACTTTTCCACCACGACTATTATTCGAACAGTTATGTAACCATTCGAACGTGAATTTTAATACTGTTTGAATGCTTATTTTTTAGATGTTATATTTCGTCCTAGAAAGTGTAGTTCGAACAGATATTTGTCTGTTCGAATGAAACTAAAATTGCTTTCATGTTTTGAGACAAAATTTATTTTTCATCTCAAATAAATACTTTTAGGGATGAAATTTAATTCGTCCCTAAAAAATTTCATCTCTAAAAATCAAATTTCTTGTAGTGTGATTATTTCCGGCTCAATAACCAGTTGAGTGCGTGACAAATATACTTCGAATAATATGAAATCATTAAAGTCTAGTCTCGACTCTCTTTTGTCCAAGAATAATAAATCTCGCAGGTGTCATATTATTAGTGCACGTGTAACCAAAATAGTAAAAATACAGTTCTTGATCTCATAACTCTCTTTTAATAATGATTATAATTTTGTTTTAAATGAAAGATATTTTTATGGGAAAAAGAGGTTGTGAAATTATTAATACTCCAATTTGCAATTTCGGAAGCAAGATTAACATGACATTATGCTCCCTGACAAAGAGAGGTAGTTGGTATATATATATATATATACGTACCTACCTCGCCAAAAAATATGGTAGCTGGTAAATATGAGGCCCCAGGAGAGGGAGGGAGGGAGAGAGAGATCTAGAGAGAGTCACCTACTCAGTTTATTTGTTACAATATATATTCATGAGAAAATCAAGATGACGATGGTGACCCATGTGCTTACTCATGAGTGGTAGTGGTAGTACTAGTACTCATCCCTGATGCATTCATTCAATTTCACATGATCATCTTCACATGATCAAGGCCAGAATTCCATATATGCTATTAGCTGACTCCCAGCTGCTCTTCTGAAGGCTTTCCTTCTTCTTCTGCCATTGTAAGTAAGAAAACTGTTAGGTCGGTTAGGGTGGAAAAAGTGTTAGTTCGGGTCATGACTGACGGATGACGATGCAAAATGGTTGATATATACATGGCGTAGCAAACTGTATATTTACTGTTATGTGAATATATATATATATATATATATATATTGTTTACATTAGGGTTCCATGCATGTACGTACATAAGAAAGCACTGATCGATCATGAGATTTGTGTGATTTTCGTGCAAAAAACAAATTAAATAATAAATAATGTTACAAATGATCGTCCAGATGAAGAATTACTTTATAATAATATGGGACGTACACGCGGTACGTATTCTTATCCGTATATAAAATGCCAAGTTAAGTAATGCTATACACTATACTTTCATCATATTTTGATCATACTAAGTGGTATGTGGCACATTTATTACCATTAGATAATAAATAATTATGTAATAAATGATCATTTCATGGTGATAAATGTGCCACATCATATTTAGTGCGGAATGAAAGTTGGATAGTAGTATGGTATATAGAATTTTTCATGTAGCATTACTCCTAAATTGGTCCCTATATAGTTTGATAAGAATATTTTTCTCATTGTAGTTTGGGCAAACCCCAAAAAGCTATAGATAAGGAATTTTCCCTAAAAATTCAATTGTATTTTAAAATAATTAATGTAGGTTTTATAATGTATTAATAGCAAAAAGATATTATAAACATCTTTCAACATAAATACTATAATTAGTACTATTAATATATTTATCAACATAAGGATATATATATCACTACAAGAAAAATAGGTTTTTGTGACCAATTTATTACAACTAAAAGACTATTCGCAACTAATTTTAGTTGTAAATAGTCATTTCGCTGAAATTAACTGGTTGCAAATAAGTAGTTTTCTTGTATATTATATATAATATGGTACGTACTGCAATAATTAAACCTATGGTACTAGCTAAAGATCACGTAAAGTACATAAGATAACAAAAAACTTTATATATTTGATATTTCTCTTATAAGTTATGAAGTTGGATATATAATAGAAAAAAGAAATTAAAAGTAATTAAAAACATTGAAGGGAATTAACTGAATGACAAAATAAGAATCATGATCATCAATTAATATTTTATAAGATATTCATGATCATGATCTGGGGTTAATTACCTAGTATTTAATTTGTCTTGAATAGTACCAATTCAACTAATCATCTACGTGAACATGATTCGCTTGAAAGGCCGATATATTGGTCCTTGGGTTTTAAAATTTGTACTTTTTTCAAATCATTTCCAATGTCGTCGTCATGATCCTCTCTTTAGGATATCATTGTTTAATTACACAGAATCAATAGCTTTGGGATACATAATTGCTAGCTAGTGCTACAAATTAAATATAAGAAAAATGTTACTTTGATACCTAATTTAATTTGACATCTCATTTTAATATCTCTTATATTTTAATTTTTTTTATTTAATAGTTACGGAAATAATTATTAATATATTGATATTTTTTATATTTTTTAAAAATATTTAAAAATGATAAAAATATAAATTAAAAAATTAAAAATAATAAAAAGATAAATTTACATTTGGCCACATATCCAGCTGTAAATGCTGGGCAGCCTATCACTACTCTAAAATATAAAGCATCGATCATGACAATGAGGAACAACGTACAACTAAGTGATCATGACAATGGAGACGAGGCCAGAGATCATCCTCGTAGGTTTTTTATTTTTAGTGTTGCACAACTAAGATTACGTATCAATTTGAGTATTAATGTTATTGTCTTCATATTCTAAATTTAAATTAATACTATTTTTAATAAAATTTACATTTTGACCAATCATATTGAATTGGTATGTGTATTAGTACACATAATCCCTTAAATTTTTTTTTAATGAACTTAAAAATCATGAAATGACACATGTCAAATAGATTAGGACGTTGCTACTGTGACAAAAGTAACCGCGCACATGGATAAAGACAAATTTGCCTATTCAACAAATATTAATTTAATATTTAATCATTAAATTTTAGCAGAATTTATAAGTTTCAAGGAATATAAAATTATTGGGAGTTATACGTACGGGTTATTTAAATTTTTAGTACAATTTTCCTTTTTATAATTTCGGGATCCTTATCAAGATCGACCTAGTTCTATTTCTCTCTGATCTCCGCCAAGCCTTGAGAGGGGGGGAACCAAAAAAAAATGGAAACAACGACGGCGTTAAGCGCAGTCTGATATAAACTACGGGCTAAGTCATGTATGCAGGCAGGCAGAAGGTAGGTACACAATCATGAATGAATAATTAATTAACAAATTGCCGTAAGTAATGACAAATGGATTGATCGTTGACAAGCTGTGTACAACATGCACACCCAACAACCTCTGTCTATTATCTCTCTTTTTATATTCTTTCTTGTCAATATATACGAGCTGTCCACAGAGTTGGACTGTGGATTCGACTGGGAAATCATGCAACAGATAGGATCTTCCACCTTCCGCTTGAAGCTATCTTTTCTATATTTTTTTTTTAAATTTTTTCTTCTTTTGTTTTTTGTGTTGTTTGAATTGATCTATTGGAGGCAATAACAATGTCGGTAGAGGAGAGTAGGTAGATACTCATAGCTGATTATATTAATGATAGAAGATAGGTAGAGAAAGAAGGAGAGATGGAGAATGCATCTTGCATGAGATACATGGGGGATCGAGGTAGATATGAGAAGAAAGGAAGATAGGGAATGATCGATGGATAGGGGCAGGTGGAGAGAGAGACAAGGAGAACAACTAGCAGAAGAAGATCAAGATATTTCTCCATGGAAATTTCCTCAAGAGATCAGCATGCATGCAGGCCGAGAGTAGTAGGAGGATCAGGAGAAGGGTTGTTGGGAGAGGTCAGAATATAAGAGTGGAGGCGGCCGGGGACGGGCAGATGGATGAGAGATTCTCTTTTTAGAAAGTACATGCCAATAATTTCTCCATTGCTGTAATGTTAGATCGGAGAATATTAATTTTTTTTTTATGAAAAATTCTATTTGCAGTCCTCACTTAGAGATTGTATCTGTAGGTTCTTTATTAAATGAGAAAAAAAGTCATTTTAGGAGGGATATTTTTGTAATTTTAAAAAATTTTAAAAATAAAATTGTTTAAGCTTGCATTGCAGTCTCCAAATGGGGACTGTATGTAGCATTGCTATTTTTTTATTGGTACAGGGTGTTCAAGAATAAAGTTTCGACTAATTTTGGAGTGCACAGACTCTCGGCAATTAAGCAGTTTCGTGCAAATGCACCTAGGTAATTCAATGGAAAGTTCCCCTAGTCCGATTACCCTTGAAATTGTTTGCATCCACTGCAAGGAATATTGCATTTCTAATCAGCACAATAATGTCACCGTTACAATCCTTGGGATAATAGTTTATACTGAATTTTGCTACACAACCTCCACCATATTCCACACTTTTTTAAATTTTTTAAATTTTTAATATTTTTTTAAATTTTTTTTTGAGTTTATTCTTTTTAAATTATTTGAAATTTTATATTCATTATTCATATAATAAATATTTAATAAAAGAAAAAAAATAATAAAAATTAAAAATAATATATAGTGTTGAGTATTAAGAAGTTGTGAAGATTTTTTGAACGCATTATGCGTCGCTGCGTGTTGGTTGCAAAAAAATAGATACAACAATTTGTTACCATCGACTTCCCATAAACGTCGCAAATAGGGGTATTCCTGACGTTTCTAATTCAGCCGCAAATCTGTAATTACGCGCTGGAAACAATGCCCCCAACTGTGTACGTATGGTGTTGCAAATCTGCATGTTGGTTCACGTCGTCTCAAAATCGTTGAAAAAATTATTAACTTGGATTTTTGGAGTCCTTTCTAACTAATCGATGGGATTGGAAATCAATTAATTTTGTCGGTTTATTGTCGCTGTAAATGTTGTCTTCATCGCTGCAATTAGTGTGGGTTCTTTTGCAGCACTTTCGTGAAGTCGATGGAAATAGTGTATATTTCTGAAAATTTTAAGTACTCGTCAATACCAATGGGCACATGTAGCAACGATTTTTCCCAAAGAAATTAACTTACCGCTACAAATGTGCACTACCCACATATAATAACAGGGTTCTCATCCACTGGCAATAGCGGCTAAAACACAAACAGCGTGAATAATGGGTTGGCGATGATGTAATCCAACGCAAATACTCCCGCCCTTTAGTTGTCATCATTTCTAATTATTCTGAAAATGACTTTTGTTAGGAACCTTAATGGAACACTGCTCGAAGTGGAACCTAAGAACGTTCTCACAACTGCATAAACCAATATTACTCAATAAACCTGGTACCATTTTTAATAACTCCTATCTTTCATAAAGTACTGATATAATTGAACCTCTACTCAGACTATATATGAATGAAATGAAAAACCAAAGGGTTTGATTTGCCCAAAATGAATGGATCCACAATACAAATCTTTTGTGCTAAACCACGCATTCATTCATCAACTGTTAAAAATCTTTGATCAGTTTTTCAGATATACAAACTTAAGCCATTTATACTAGCAAAGACCAAATGCAATACAATATTAAGTTGCCACTGAATCCAAAGTTACATAAACCTTATGGGTAGCAATGATAATATAACAGTAGGGCTGGGTGATACAGGAAGTCTTCACTTTAATCTAACAAAACTTACTTAAAATAACCAAAACGAGGTATTTAAGGAACATACCACTTGAAATGAAAGACTCTTTAATAGTGGCGGTGAGAACGACGACATTCGACTGGCTACGGGGTTTATTCGAGCGAATTTTGAATGGTTGTTTGTGGGTGATGGTGGTGTTGAAGAGCCTCCCCCGATACCTTATATGTACAATAATGTTCGAACGGTATTTTATACGTTCGAACGGTTTTGACTTACCGTTTGAACAGTATTATTGACCGTTTGAACTGTGTTCATTTCAAATTTAGTAAATTAATTGATTTTTTTATATTTAATATATTATATACTATATGACATTATATGTATGATATATCATATAATGATTCTTATATAATATATAGTATTCGTATATGCTAATTATAATATAGTATATTATCATATAGTATATTAGTTAGCCATGAAAAAGCACGTTTGAACATTATCTAGGCTTTTTGGCGCATATGAAATAGTGGCGGGAATGTCTCCTACCAATCCCTGAGCAGTGGAGTAGTGTTCGAATGATACTTTATTACCGTTCGAACGTGGGCTCGAAAATTTATCAAACGGAAAAACATTCGCGCTGAATTAATTTTCATGTTAAAATGTATAATATTTACATTCGCACAGTAAACAACTTAACAAGGTGCATAGGTGACAACTTTTTTCTCCTTAATAAGAGAAGTTTTAAGTTGGACGACAACGTTTCGTGCTATTTGAAGTTATTACAACAACATTTGTTGTCGAAATAACTTCAAAAGTTCTATTTCAACCTAAAACATCCCTTATTCTCTTTCAAAAAGTGTTCTCCTTCAACCCCAGTGCCGTCTCCCTCAATTTCTCCCCCACAATCCTTCATTCTTCTTCCCACACTCATTCATTCTTCTCCCATTTTGATTAGAGAGAGACAGAGTGAAATAGAGATAGAAATAAAGTGGGTTAGATTGAATTCACATTGCAAAGTGGGCTACACACGAATTTTTCGAAGGTATATTCATTGTTCACTGATTTTGTTTACTAAAATAGAGTTGTATGGGTTGAGTTGTTTGGAATTGCATTGAAGGTAAATTTCATGTTTTATTGTTTATAGTTTACACATTATAATTGATGTATTTGTGTGTTTGTTGATATTGTGCACGATTTGTGAAAATGTGTTTGAGGATTGTAGTTCTTGATATTGTTCTGGGATTGCGTCTGGAATCTGTGTTGAATCCATTCGAATGTACATATGTTACCAATCAAATGGTTCTATTTTGTTTGAACATACGTTTTATACGTTCGAACGTTAACTTGCATTGAATACAAATTACATAATAATAATTAATAGTTAAAAAATAATATTTAATATAACAATAATTAATGCTGAAAAAATAATAGTATAAATATTTTAAAAAATTAATAGTTAACATAATAATAGTTAACATGATAATAATTCATAGTTACAAATAATTAATAGTTAACATAATAATATTTAATATAATAATAATTAATAGTTAAAAAATAATAGTTAACATAATAATAATTAATAGTGAAAAAATAATAGTTAATATAATAATAATTAATAGCTAAATAATAGTATAAATAGTTGAAAAATAATTAATAGTTAACATAATAATAATTAATAGTGAAAAAATTATAGTAAACATAATAATAATTAATAGCTAGGACTTTGACTGAGTTGTGTATATTTTTTAAATACTTATGTGCTAGGACGTTGAATGTAGAAGTTTTGGATCGTATGGAACGGAAAATTGCTATAATATTGTGTAAGCGGAAGAGTATTTACCCACAGTCATTCTTCGACATCATGGTTCATCTAGCCGGTCATTTGCCATGTGAGACTCGACTTGCAAGACTAATCCAATATAGATGTATGTATTCTATTAAACGATTCATTGGGAAGTTGAAACACACAATGGGTAACAAGACCCACTTAGAATGATCAATTGTAGAAACATATATTGACGATGAGTGGCATACATTCTGTTACAAATACTTCCACGAAGTTGACACGAGGTTTGATCGGCCTGAAAGAAACTTTGATATTGACCAAACAAGACAACGAAATGAGTTTTCTATGTTTTCCCAACAAGTACATCCACTTGGTGCAGCCCGTGATTATGATTTGTGTGGAAGAGAGCTCGAGAAAGTTCAATGGTACGTGTTAAACAATTGCCCTGAAATAGAGAACTACTTGAAGTAAGCTGTCATTATTTATTAATTAATATTATAATTTAGTTAAAAAATTATAAAAAAAATAAATTATTTGGTAATCCTTAATTTCAATTATCATATGAACGTGTTTAAAGAATTTGGAGTAAATTATATAGACTAGAAACATGAAGAAAAGTTTCCGAAATGATTTGAACAATGGGTAAGGACTTTATAGATGCAAGTTTAAATTACAAAAAAAAAAAAATACAATGATTGTTTATTTTTGTATATTTATGCTTTATTCAATATTTAGGTTGTACAAATTCATGCGAGTAATCCAAACGGTATATCGGACGATTATATGTATTGGCACGTGGCCCCTCGAGACGCGCTGGTCGATATTCTGCATATATTTCTCGAGAAAGTAGATATCACACAATAGATCAATAACGTTATAGGAAAACACAAAATAGTGGTATCCTAATCAAAAGAAGTCACGACGGAGAAAACATTAATTTCTATGGGGTAATTGTCGATATTATTGGAATGAGATATTTGAGGGAGCTTGTGGTATATATGTTTAAGTGTGATTGGTGGGATTTAAGCAATGCTCGAAGAGAAAAACACGATAATGAATATTTTATAAGTATTGTACATCAAGAAATGGTATGAAGATGATCTTTTTATTTTAGCTTCTCAAGCATCTAAACTATTCTACTTAGATGATCCTGAATTAGGAAATTAATGGCGAGTAGTACAAAAAATTTTTCCAAGAAATATTTATGATGTTATCCCTTAGGTGGAGAGACAAGATGAAAAAAAAGAGATGATCCCTCTACTCAAGAAGCATACCAAGAGAGTCAACCCTTCTTTAACTTGTTTATGGATTTTAGTCAGTATGAGATGATTCCATTACATAGGGAAGATATTGAGGCTAAAATTATTGATGCGATAGTTAAGCAAAATGTTGAGTCATCTGAAGTATCGACAGATAATGAGGGTGAATCTACAAATGAAACTGATACAAATGATTGACCGATTTTGTGTTCACATTACACATTATGACAAGTCTTTTATGCAATGAATGTATCAGTATTTCGAAATTATGCTACTGAAGAGGAAGGAGATTCAAATCCCATCTCCACCTGTTCTTAGCTTCCCATCTGACTCACCACTATAGATTGGCTTTACAGAATAAGGTAAAAATCTAATAATAATTTGGTTTCAAATAAGGTCATTCATACATATTACATCATTTCTAACCATTTTTTACTTTGTTTCTATAATTAACTAAATATTTTATAGAGTTAACAGTACAATCTCATCAAGGTCGAGCACTACTAGATGTGTGACACTGAAAAAATATCGTAAAAAGGGTAAGATTAAAGTTAACATTCTTGACGAACATACTGGAGGCGAAAGACAACAAGCAGCTTGGCTTGCATCGCATGTGAATGTTCTTACACGAACTTATGTACTTTTGCTACGAGTTCTTGGCAAAAAGTTCTCAAAGATGTGAAAGAGGTTATCAAGAAGCGTTGTTTGATAATATTTAAATAATTAATTTATATTAATATTGAATATTGTTTAATATATATGCAAAATTTAGACTATTCTAGGTGATAATATCTTTGCGTATATATTTTTTGAAAGATGACTTCGAACTAAATTTTGGTCTAAGAGAGGAGAGTAAGATTGTCGATGAGCTTATGTGTAATGCATTCTGCAAATATAAGGCGATGCGTCATGAACATTACAATAAGTTCGAGAACAAGAAAAATGTATGCCAGCATCCTTTTCAGGATGTCCGACCTTTCGTTTGGAAAACATTTTGTGACATGTATGAGGATCCATTATATAAGGTAAACTAAATAAATTTTTTTACGTGTCCTATTTATAATTTTCGCTTCCTAATATTTACAACTGCTACGCAGAAGCGGAGTTCTATAAATAAAATAAATAGATCAAAATTGAAGATTCATCATCATGCAAGGTCAAGAATTTTTCATCGACTCTTTAAGAAATTGGTAATGCTATTTTTTTTTTGTATGTAGTTTGTTATTTAGAGGTATTCTAATGACTTTATATCTCAAACAAATGTCTCTTGTAGCAAGAGTAAGATACTAATTATGATCTGAAAAAATTATATGCTGCATCTCATACTGATCGTAATGGAGAGTGGATTCATCCCGATGCTTGTAAAAATTATGTAAGTATTATAATCTGGTTTAATTAAATATATTTGAATATTTGTAACGATATTAATTCTTTTTCTTGTGTGTAGGATAAAATGGTTGCCCTAGGTGTGGAATTTGCATCAAATCAAAATTCCTCAATAAGTGATGTTGAAATTTTTATACCAGTTCTGGGTCAACGTTCAGGGTATCTGAGGAGTTTGGGTCGCTGTGTAAAGCCTTCTAGCTATTCCTCATCGTCCAGGTTTGCCTATAATACCTCTATAGCGTTAGACAAAGCGAATTCCAAGATCAAAGAATTGACTGTAAGGTAACATGAGTTAGAGGTTCAATGGGCAAAACAAACATATATGGAGATGCACCTGAAATAACAAGAACAGCAAGAAGAAGAGTTTAGGAGAGACGTGAAACTCCAAATGCATATGCTTATGCAACAGTTCAGGTCTCCAAGCAACTGATTTACATTATATGTACAAATTTTGGAATCTATTTTTGTACAAAGAACGCTAGCACTAGTAATGTTTTATTTATTTAGTTCGCACTTACTAGACTAGTTTTATGGATATTGAACAAATTGTAATGTATTTTATTAAATGTTATGTATATCTATTTGATTTTTAATTATTGGATAAAACAAAAAAGTTACCGTTCGAATGAGAAAAAATCGTTCGAACAAGATGAGTAGAACCATTCAAACATTGATACAAAACATTCAAATGTAATCGGAATTAAACGTTCGAACAGTACGTGAAACCGTTCGAATGTATCATCAAATGTGAACTAAACGTTCGAATGCCTACTTATATGAAATCGTTCAATCCTATCATGGTCCGTTCGAATGTCTTACTGTTCTACCATCAAATTCTTTGTTTGAACGTTTCCTCATACTTATTTGGTCGAACTAAATGGTATCGATCGACCACTCACAATGGGCTCGTTCGAACAGAAAATATGTTTGAACGTAAATGTTGCAATGTTCGAATGTGATTTTGGGATGAAATTCAAATATCCCAAAAAAAATATTTCGTTCGAATGTGATCGAACGGTTCTGCTCAATTTCGTCCCAAAGGATATTTTTTAGGATGAAATTGATATTTTCGTTTCAAAATACCTTTTGGGACACTGTTATTGGAACGACTTTGGGACGATTTTTTCTTCGTTCCAAAAAATATTTTTGGACGAAATCCCAATTTTTTGGGACAAAAATTGTCGTCCAAAAAAACCTTGTACGTTGTAGTGATTTTTATAAATTTGATTTAAATGTTTAAATGTCTACCATTTAGATGGATGACTACTTCAAATATACTACATTAGCATGTATGACAAAAGATGATAAAATTTATGATGAAAAAGAGCATTTCTCTTGACGAAATAATACTCAGTTTACCACATATTCTTTAGGAGTGATATGATCTGAGTACGTATCACGTATCTGTACCAAAAATTACTTAATAGTTATTGTTAATATTTGTTCTCAACCAAGTACAAATTAATGAACTCGATCTTTTTTTTGGCTTTCATTTCAATCAATAATATTATTATCGATTACGTACTTCTGTTAGCATATATAGTTTTTGCTATTTTTTAAGAAAAATTTCCCGCGTTAGCTTTCTTTCTCCCACCTAATAAAATTTGATACTTTAACGATTGACGACGACATCATTTGTACTTTTGTCGTGGATTGTTCCCCGAGTTAGGTCGATCGAGGGCCGGAGGTTGTGGCCGCCAGTCATGTGGAATATAAGGAAAACATAATTTGATAGTGAGAGTTAGGTAATTAACTAAATAATAAGAGTAAGGATCTATATACAATATATTATACAATACATTACACAATAATATTATAAAATGAAGATATTTTTATAAAATTATGTTATTTTTATAAAATATTTTATAAAAATTGTGATACCCTATATGATATGGATAATGGTAGGTGGTGTATGAGATCCCACATTGCTTGAGAATGAGAAGTTCTTGTACTTTTTAAGGTTCTAATGGGGCTCCAATTGTATTATTGACTAGTCCTTTTGGAGTATAGGTCATGTGATTAATTTGGGTCTTCTATTGAGACGTTACAAATGGTATCAGAACTTATCCCAACTAGAAATGTGGGACTTGAGCCTTGCCACTTACAATGGATAGGCCCGACGAGGACGTCGAAAATTTAATGGGGTAGATTGTGATACCCCATATGATATGGATAAGGGTAGGTGGTGTATGAGATTCCACATTGCTTGGAAATGAGAAGTTCTTGCTCTTTATAAGGTTCTAATAGGACTCCAATTGTATTATTGACTAGTTCTTTTGAAGTATAGGCCATGTGGTTAATTTGGGTCTTCTATTGGGGCGTTACAAAAATATTATGTGTAAATCATTTTTCCAAACAATAATTACAACGTGAGGTCGTGGAGTAATCTTTAAATAAAAGTAAATAATATTTTGATGTTGCATGAGTATCAAATATATATGATTAAATTTTTTATCAAAAAAAAATATATATATATATATATATATGATTAATTAATGCTACTCATTATTATTTTTTATTATTATATATCATCTCATTATTTCATAATATAATAATATTAAATAATTAAAAATTATTTGTTATATTTTAAATCATATAATGTATTCTGAAAAATATGGAAGAATATCGTGATAAAAATAATTAAATAAATAAATTTTTTATTATATATATATATTTGAAAGCGACAACACGATGAAATTAAAGAAAACAATCACGAGCTTTTACCGTTTACGTACGTATAACGTGGATTAACGATTATATATTAATTAAGTACATTTGCTGGAATTGTGGGTACGTGGCGTCTTACCATGTGCGTGTGGGTACGTGGCGTCTTTCCATGCTCTTCAATTTGATTAACGATTATATATTAATTAAGTACATTTGCTGGAATTGTGTGCGGCTTGTTTTTGTTGACCCGAAACAATCTTTTTATTTATTTTTCCTGCTCCCACGTGATCGACTTATTATTAAAAATCTCGTCCTCATCGTCATTACCACGAAAATATTTTAATTATCACAAAAATGTTTCAAAACAATAAATATATAAATTAACGTGATTTAATATAATACATTAAATTATAAAATTATTTTAAAAATATATATAATGTATCATATGAAATTATATAAGTGTATAAATTTATTTTTGTATGATCTCTATATAGCTATAACACTTCTCTTATTATTAATGATTTCTTCACTCTAATAAAATATTTATTTCTATTGTTAAATACGTGTTTCACAACTTCCTACACATAATCATTTGCAACTAAAGAGTTTTGTTTGGGGGTTCGCAGAAACACCTCTAATGCCTAAGTCAGAAATAATAACAAAGGATCTATCTCTAGCCAAAGAATCAGATGAGATCCGTTGTCATACCTGGATGGTTTAAATAGAGTCCACGGTGTTTTTGTTGATAACAGATGACTATCTCATTTGTTATTTGAAATTCAATAATTAGATGTTGGGGGTTTAATCTATCCTGAGTAAACCGATGGCTCCTCTCACCCAAAGCTCCTAGGCTGTTATACTTTCAGTATTTGAGACGGACTGGGCTTTTCGCTGACTGGGTTATTGGACCAAGCTGTCATTCAGGCTTGTGGTATGGCCCAACTGGTCCTGGGGACATTAAGCCCCTTCCAGTTACCCAGCAAAGTCTCATCAAGCGTAGTGTGATGGGACTTGTAATTACAGTATTACTTCGTTTTCTGGACTTTCACTCATTTCGTGCCTCCTTGTCAGAATGTCGTTTCATCTTGGTGCCTTTTCGCGTACTTCCCTTAACCATTGTGGGTGTTTATTATCTTAAAGCACCTTTTTTATTTTTTATTTTTATTTTACTTCCCTCCTTTTGGCTTCCTTTACTCCTATTTGGAGCATTTTGCTACTTTGTTATTTCTCTCCTTCCTTGTGAACCCATGACCTCCTTTAAAGGCAAACCCATGTCCTCATCTCGTGGCGCTGGTTGTTCGCGACCTCACGATTCTCTTACTCCCCCTGAGGGGGAAACTACTAATCCCACTATGGAATGGGGATCTGGTTCTCGTTCGATTTTCGAGGGCCATCGATGGTCTTCCACTGTTTCTTGTCGTAAATTAGACACGGCGAGGGATAGCTTCAACATCTCAAACTCGGTGATTCTGGGCCTGCCTGACCAACATCATGAAGCCATCAATGCAAGAGGTACGGTCGTTTCTATCACTTTATATATGACCATGTTTGTGATGGGGCTTTGTTTGCCTTTGTACAACCTATTCGTGACGTGTTATCATTTTGGGGCTTGCTCTGGCCCAACTTGTGCCTAACGCCTGGTGGATTTTGATGGCTTGCTACGTTCTTAGGCAGCGAGTGTTGGAGCCTGCAGGTGATGAATATCCTGACCTCGCGAATTCTTTTCCTTACATGGGTTCAGACGCTTGGATGGGAACCTATGTAGTTTTAGGTCTCACAATAAATTGGTCCAGTTAGAACGCAAGTATTCTCATGCCAAGAATTGGCAGATAAATTTTTCTTTGAATCGGATGATGGTTGGGAGTTTCCTGTAGATGAGGCCTCAAATCAAGAGTTCCCCATTAGGTCTTCGTGGTCTCCGGTTATCGATGAACCCACACACTTGGCCCTTTTAAAGCCCTCAAGGCCCAAAGCTATGTTTTGGTTATTTCACCATTCAAGATCAAAAGCTCAATACACCATACCATTGGTTTCCTTAAGCCCAAATCATACCCTAAGTACCCAAATTATGTTTTGAAAATTTGCTAAGACCATTAACCATCAAACTTGAGGTTAGTGAACTTTAAGCCATGCTTTGATGCCCAATTTTGTTTAATCTTTTCTTAAACCTTTCAATTCAAATTTTCTTGAATTATTAGTTCATTACATCATAATTAGACCTTGCTAATACCCTAGCTAAACCTCCCCACATGTCATTAAGGAAAATGACATATCAAACCTAAACCTTGCATCCATAAGCTTTGTGTATTGTCCTTTGTATGCTTGGACTGTTTTGCCCTTAGGCCCAACCTTTTTGTGGTTTATCTCCAAAGGTAATATGGTCCTTAAACACCTCATGAGACCCCTCCAAACCCAGTTTGAGCCTTGGACGAAATTGGTTACACAAACCAACTCAAAAGACCAAACTGAGTGCACCTTGGTCTAGTTTGTGTAGGAACCGATTGGGTTGGTATTTAACCAACCATCTGTCATGGTTGAGCCACCATCTCACGCCACCTCCTTCACTACCCAATCCCCAAGAGGTCCCATGACCATCATGAAGAATTTGACTCTGTTTCTCCCACCCAAAATTATCCAAAAACGAAGTCTAAAACTTGCAAACTAAAACCACCTGAATCCACCAGTTTGCAAGGGTGGTTTGAGTACTTTCTGCCACCTGAATGATGCCCCACGACCAGGACACCTCTATAGGACCAATGTAGCTACAGTAAAGAGAGAATCATGGTGGTTTAGGCCACTATTCCCCCTGCACAAGGTGACATAAGCCCATGAAAGCAATCTATAAAATTTCCAGACTTGTGCATCTCCCACTTCACCCAATCACCTTGCACCAAGGCCAACGTCTCCACGCCTCTTGAACCCTATAAATACCTCCCTCACCTCCTCACTTCCTCGACACCTCAGCTCCAAGCTTCCTCTTGAGCCTTGAGAACACTTCTCCCTCTTAAAGATCAAAAGAGTGAAACTGAGTGAATTCTTGGTGAGTTCTTGAGTGTTCTTGTGTAAGGCTATCTTGAGTGCTTGGAAGGCCACAAAGTTTGTAAGTTTTCTTGCTTTTGATCTTAGTTAACATTTCAAGCTTTATTTCCAAGTGTTGGTACGAAATTTGGTTGAGTTTTGAGAAAGTTATCATGCTTAGGTCAAAATCGGGTCAATTAAGAGATGGTTTGAATGATTAAATGATTTTAAGCGAGAATTTAGTTATGTCATGTCTTAAGCATGATTTGATATGATTTAGCATTGTATTAACATGATTATAGAAGGTTTAAATTGTGGTTAGAAGCATGCCATGGTAGGTTTTGAATCTATCTTGTTTTGATCATCAAGCATGTGTCGATTTTGAACATATTGGTGATTAAGGATTTCTTAGCCATGATTAAGTATTGGGATGAACTTTATTATTCAAGAATTAGCCTTCATCATGTCATTAAAGATGTTAGTGATAATTTGTGATTAAAGAAAATATCATATGCATGCATTCATAGTGATCAATAATTTAAAACACACTTAGGCATCAACTAGGATGCATGCCACAGGTTGGGACTGCTTGGGCATGTTCTACTTTGAGTTTTGAAAATCCAAGGGCATAGATGGTTTTAGAATGCCAAAAATATAAAGTCTATGAAATTTGGTTAAATTTAGAGTTCGTTTACAATTAGTGAAAATTTAGGGCCTAAATGACAATTTTCGAAAGTCTAAGAGTATTTTTATAAATATCTAATTTTTAAAACATTTGTTTGTGAACCTAATCTATAGAAGTATTAATCTTAACTTAGTACGCACTTGATTTACGTAGCTACAGCGTTATTCTCAAATTACTTAGGAGGTTTGTAAGTCGGCCTCTAACTTACAGTTTGATAAATTATTTATGAATTATTGATAAATGTTTCATTTATATTTCAGTTATCATTTTGAGTATAAAATATAATTTTATATGATACATTGAGTGCATACTTACATGACATGTGATATTTTTCACTATTTTTACATATTGCATCTATAAATGTCATTTTTGCATGAAAGATTGCCACATATGCACATGTCTTGAAAAACATTTTTCAAGTATAGTATAAAATAATTTTTGTTATGATCCCAAAGGCTAAGATGAGGAATTATCCTAGTGGAACTCCTCTGTCCACTCTGGAGTGATAACCTCCGGGTTAACAGAGAACAATCAACAGGCTTCGAATGAGTTCTTTAAAGAACGCCGGAGCAAAGTCAACATTTTATGACACCTAATGCTGGTGAATATACACGTTATGAATTTTATGATATTATGTTATATTTACCAATGCATTGAGAACGAGTCTATAGATAACGTAATTTCAACGTGAGTTGTACCACGGTCACCGACAGGTACTCATAGTGCATGTGGGGAACTGTGATGTTACCACAAGTTATAATTACAAATGGCTAATAATGGTGAAGGTTAATGATGAAATTTATAATGAAGTTAGGTTTTAAAAAATGATGGTAAAAGTGTTTATTCAAGGAAAACCCGTGTCTCTATTTTTCTGAAATGTTGAGGAATCTGGATGGGAGACATGCATACTGATTTTCTGCATTTCATGCATTACATATTTATCATTCTTCATGCTTAATTTATCTTTGTGCACGTTGATTGTTTAATTTACTGAAAGTTCAAGTAAATCTCACTCCTTGTGGGACCACTATCATTCCACTTGGAATGATAGAAATTATGCTTGGTCTTGAGGAGGTCGAGCTAGATGGAGCACTAGATCCAACTAATTGAGGAGGAGCCAGACTGTGAGAGGAGATTGGATTTAATCCTGATGTTTATAGCTCAAGTCCTTCATGCTTTAAATCGCATGAAGAGAATGATTTGATTGTAACTCTTAGTTGTACTAAGTCTATGCTACGTTGGTATTTTGAACTTAATGATTTCTAATGAAGTTGAGATGTTTTTAGTTATTCTGGCATATTTTATACTTACACCTTTTATTTCCGCTATGATTATCGCATACTGCTAGTTGCATATTAACTGTCATGTACGAGGGTATGTAATCTTGTGTTGCATGTCCCGACGCTCTATGTCTCCGTTCCATCCCATGCGGAGGTTGGGAGTGTCACATCAGTGGTATCAGAGCAGTTTGTCTATGGGTAAACCCACATGTCCTTAGGAATCTTATGCCAGGAGTCAGAAGGATTAAGACAAGATGACACGTGGTAGACAAGAGAGGAACACTAAAGGGTCTAACACCCACAGAGATCAGGATCGTTGTTTCGATGGAGGACATGATTTAACAGATACGATTTGTCAAATGACAAAGACTATGAAGCAGAAGCAGAAAGTAATCCTGAGGTAGAACCATCAATGCCCGCAGATTGAGAACCGAGAGTGTTCCTACAAGAAGTTTCGAGAGGAACTAATTGGGCAAGAACCCGACGAACCCTGGGGATTAGGGACTCTAAAGGAAATGCCAGTAAAACCCGCCGGGGTAGGAGTATCCTGAACAGGTGTAGGCGAAACACTAGGAGGATTAGAGAAAGCGGGAGCTGGAGTGCTTGTGTTCATTCCTGTCTGTTGATTAGGAGGTAACTCTACGTCACCCTCCTAAGTAGGTGATACCCAAGGAGGATTAGTGAAAGGATTCGCCATTGGGAAGGTTGAAGAGGGTTCACCACCCCCGGCAAGGGAAATGCTGAAGGGCGAGGAGAGGATCAACACCTTACTTCCATTGGTGGGAGATACAATTGGAAAGACGAAGGGCCTCTCGTGGGACCTTACTATCTCGTGGGTGACCCCACCTGAGATAGTTGAAGCGAGTGGCGAGGCAGAAGTAATGGTTGTAGCCTCAACCAATAGATCTTCAACATCCTCAACTTGAAGGGATTCTCCATAAGCATCAAAAGGAGAAAATTTGCTAGGCACATTGAAGAACTCTGGGTTCAAGGTCACAATTTCGTGACTTTCATCCAAGTTATTGTGTTCGCCTGTCTACTGAGTGACTTTAGGGGGAACATTGGGCGACAAAGCAGCCTTAACCATTATTACCAACTCAAGATCAGCCTCAGCTTGGCCATAAACTTGTTGAGGGAGTCGGTCCAAGGCACTAGGGGACAATTTGGTTTTCCTCCGCCACTTACCAAGGGTGGTGGCGAGGGCCCATTCCTTGTAGAACTAGACTCGTCCGAGGGTGCCACAACCAAACAACCCTCTTCTTTTTCTTTCCAAAGGTGTAATCAACTGCTAAGTACTAAGTGGCTATTTAAAAGCTAATTTCTAAAGAGGGGTAGTAAAGGAAAATACCAGTGATAACTTCCATTTCCTTGTTATTGGGGATTTCATTGCTGATATCACCAGGGGTTTTGGCGTACACGCGGGCTTGAGCAGGTGGCCTCTGATTGGGTTATTTGTTAGGAATGTTCTTTCCTCCTTGACCATTCTGTGGCCATTCCCAGATCATATGTCCTTTCTGACCGCATTGGCAGCATACTCTTAAGCCCACATGACATTCTCCACTATGGTTCTTTCCACATTTCTTGCAGGTACAGGTGGAGCTATTATAATGTTTTTTTCCTTGTTAGCTCTTTGAATAATCCTCCTCTTAGCATTATTCCCACCAGCAGTGATGGTAGAAGTTCTCTGTCTCTCAAGGCCGATCTGTGCTACCACACTTCGTTGTTCCGCCTCCGCTATTGTAGCCACATTAACCAACTCTTGCAAGTTGTGGATGCGGAATCCAGCTACATAACTGCGAATTCTAGGATTCAACCTTCCTTGAAACTTCTGGGCTTTCATTATCTCAGTAGCAATAGAGTGTGGGACAAACCTTCCAAGCTCCATGAACTTTGCAGTGTACTGTTCAATAGTGAGATTGCATTGTACCAACGTGGCAAACTCTTGGGCCTTCTAAATCTTCATTGACTCTGCGAAGAATAGATTGTCAAATTCCTCCTTAAACCTTTCCCAGGTCAAAATGGTGATATTTCTCAATTCTCTAATCAGAAGCTGCCTCTTGGTATCCCACTAGATTCCAGCTTCACCCTGAAGCAAGTGCCACGCATACTACACCTTCTGCTCCTTAGTACAACCACTAATCTCGAAGGTCTTGTTGAGATCTAATAGCCACTTATTGGCCTTCATGGGTCCCTCAGTTCCCATGAAATTGGGGTATCTATATATCAGCGCCCCGCTGGGAAGAGGCCTTTCATTCCGTTGTTTGTAACCTTCGAAATATCCTTTCGCTAGTAAGTTCCCTTACGCTAAGGTTTTCGCTATTGACTTGGTTGGGTTTTTATTTTTCTTTTCTTGCTGATTTTGAATTGGTTAGCTTTTTCAAGTAGTTGATCACCTGGCAGCCACTTTGGTCGAGGACCGCTTGGATTCGGAAGAAGAGAATAAGTCCATGCGATCTTTTATCGGTAGGGTTCATAGCGCTGTCATACTACTCGCGCCAAGAAAGAGGGGATGGCTTGTGAGTTATCCCACTATGAGTCCCGTTCTTGTAAACTCAAGGGCGAGGTGGCCTCCTTGCATGCCCAAGTTGATTCTCTTAAATCTGAAATGGCAAGTTCTTTAGAGGAAGCCAGCTGCTGTCGCCGTGAAGCAGAAGATAATGGAACAGAACGAGACAACCTAGCTGCCCGTCTTAACCAATTAGAGATAGAGATTGAGGAACTGAAGAAGGGAAGACTGACTAGGCCTCTCGTCTACTGAACTCCAAAGAAGGGTGTCGAGAAGCCAATACTCGACTAAGCATAGCTGAGGGCGAGAAACTCAAGGCAGAACAAGATCTGAAGGTGGCGAAAAAGGAACTTAAGGAGCATGATCACCATTATTTGTAGCTAAATCAGGTCCTGAAAACTATCAAAAAGCAGTTGTTAGACTCAAAATCGAAGGTGACCTAGTTGAATTTTGAGTTGGATCGCTCTAAGGATGATTTTGCTCGCATTCTCCCTCAATTAACAGTTGCCTACTCCTTTCAAACAATTGCACGAATTCTTGGTTAATCACCTTGAAACAGATCTTCACACTTTGGATTGGAAGTCAATCCGGGCCAGTTCTTCCGCTTTTCATGTTTTTTATTCTCTTGGGAGGGACACCATGCTGGATGCTTTCCCTCCTCCTCATAAACCCTGATTTTTTTTTTCAAATCTTTGTATTAGGAACAAGATCTATAAGTGATATGAATGAAATGAATGTTCGAAATTTAATACGAATGTTGTTTAAATGCATGGATTTTCAATAGATGTTATATTGTATTGCATCTTGTTGTATTGCACTCTGCCATGGTTTTTTTTCTAAATGAATGCAAACGAAATGCTGAATATGTACATTTCTATCCAAAGACTTCCCCACCCCAAGGGAGGCGCTTGGCCACTAGGCAAGGCTTGTCTATCTTATAGGGTGTTTTTGTTAGAGTAAGCTTAACCAATGAGGGAACCTTGGTGGCAAGAGTGTTGCGGGAGAGAGTCTCGATCGCGTAACTCTAGCGACTGGTGTAGCAGGAGGATACCCCGACCACGTAACTTTGGCGATAAGAGTGTACCGGGAGAGAGCCTCCACCGCGTAACTCTGGCGAGTGGTGTAGAGGGAGGATGCCTCGACCGCGTAATCTTGGCAGTAAGAATATAGCGGAAGAGAGCCTAGACCGCATAACTCTGGCGAGTGGTATACCGGGAGGATGCCTCGATCGTGTAACCTTAGCGATAAAAGTGTAGCGGGAAAAAGCCTCGACAGCGTAATTGTGGTGAGTGGTATAGCAGGAGGATGCCTCGACCGCATTACCTTGCAGATAAGAGTGTAGAGGGAGGAGCCTTGACCGTGTAACTCTGGCGAGTGGTGTAGCGGGATATGCCTTGATCCTGTAACATCGACGATAAGAGTGTAACGGGAGAGAGCCTCAACCGCGTGACTCTATCGAGTGGTGTAGCGGGATGATGCCTCGATCGTGTAACCTTAGCAAGAAGAGTGTAGTGAGAGAGAGCCTTGATCGCGTAACTCTGGCGAGTGGTGTAGCGGGAGGATGCCTCGATCGCGTAACCTGGACGAGAAGAGTGTAGCAAGAGAGAGCCTTGATCACGTAACTCTAGCGAGTGGTGTAGCGGGAGGATACCTCCACCATGTAACCTTGGTGATAAGAGTGTAGGGGGAGAGAGTTTCGACCGCGTAACTTTGACAAGTGGTGTAGCAGGAGGATGCTTCGACCGCGTAACCTTGAGTATAATAGTGTAGCAGAAGAGAGCCTCAACTGCGTAACTCTGGCGAGTGGTGTGGCGGGAGGATACCTCGACCGCATAACCTTGGCGATAAGAGTGTAGCTGGAGAGAGCCTTGATGGCATTACTCTAGCGACTGGTGTAGCGGGAGGATGCCTCAACAGCGTAACCTTGGTGAGAAGAGTATAACGGGAGAGTGCCTCCACCGTGTAACTTTAGCAAGTGGTGTAGGGGGAGGATACCTCGATCGCGTAACCTTGGTGATAAGAGTGTAGCGGGAGAGAGCATCAACCACGTAACTCTGGCGAGTGGTGTAGTGGGTGGATACCTCGACTGCATAACCTTGGTGATAAGATTGTAGCGGGAGAGAGCATCGATCACGTAACTCTGGGGAGTGGTGTAGAGGGAGGATACCTCAACCGCGTAACCTTGACGAGAAGAGTGTAGCGGGAGAGAGCCTCAATCTCATAACTTTGGCGAGTAGTGTAGTGGTAGGATACCTCAACCATGTAACATTGGCGATAAGAGTGTAGCGGGAGAGAGTCTCGACTGCGTAACTTTGGCGAGCGGTGTAGCGGGAGGATACCTGAACGTCGTAATCTTGATGATAAGAATGTAGCGGGAGAGAGCCTTGACCGTGTAACTCTGACGAGTGGTGTAGCGGGAGGATGCCTCGACCATATAACCTTGGCGATAAGAGTGTAGCGGGAGATAGCTTTGACTGCATAACTCTGGCGAGTTGCGTAGTGGAAGGATCCCTCGACAGCGTAACCTTGGCGATAAGAGTATAGCGGGAGAGAGTCTCGACCGTTTAACCGTGGCGATAAGAGTGTAAAGTAGCAAGACACTATCAAATTGGTGAGAAGAGTGTGAAGTAGTAGCAAGACACCATCAAATGTAAATCAATTGACAAAAGTGTGCGAAGTAATGAGAAAATAATCTCGTGCTTCTTAACGAAACTAATTTATTGTACCGAACTTAATACCATGAATTAAATATAATATCTTCTTAGGTGCTCAGTATTCCAAGGGTGGGGCAGCTCACGGCCTGTGGCATGTTTAAGACGATAGGCTCCCGAGCGATAACTGGCCGGCACGACATATGTCCCTTCCTATTGTGGTCCCAGCTTCCCCTCTTCTACTATAGTTACTCTGGTTTCCTGTAAAACCTGGTCGCCCACTTTAAAGGACCTTGGCCTCACCCTCTTGTTGAAGTACTGCTTTGTCTTCTTTTCACAGGCTGTCATTCTTGTTTCGGCATTTGCCCTCACCTCTTCTAGTAGGTCCAAATTTTATTCCAGGTTTTCATCATTCGCGCTGACATCAAAGCCTTTCCTCCTGTAGCTTGGTAACCCTACTTCCACCGGTATCATTGCTTCGCTCCCATAAGCTTAGGCGAAAGGTGTTTTGCCTGTTGAGGTCTTTGCTGTTGTCCTATACGCCCATAAAATTTCAAGGGGCTCATCCATCAACATCGCTTTCTTCTCAACTACCTTCTTCTTTAATATTCCAACAATGGTTTTGTTGGTTGCTTCAACCTATCCATTTGCTTACAGGTGTCCTGGAAATGAATATTTGACTTTGATATTGACTTCAACACACCACCTTCGATAATGTTCAGAGTCAAAATGTTTGCTGTTGTCTGAGATAATGCTTTGTGGCACCCCTGCATATTATATCTTTCCATAAGAACCTCATCACACTTTGGGCGATCACTGTTGCCATTGCTTTAGCTTCTGCCCACTTGGTAAAGAAGTCGACGGTGACAACGATGAATTTGGTCCCCCCTTTGGTCGGGGGCATAGGGTTGACCAGGTCTATGCCCCATTGAGGGAATGGCCAAGGGGAGGTTATTGACCTTAGATCTTCGGGAGGGGTACTCGGAACTGGTGCGTGCAACTAGCATTGGATTCATCTTTCTATGAATTCTTTTGCGTCTCTTGGGGTGTTTGGCTAGTAGTATCCTGCTCTCATGATCTTTGCGGCGAGTGACCTTCCTCCTGAGTGATTTTCGCATACTCCTTCATGCACCTCTTTCATTACATCTTCTGCATCCTCCTTCAAGGCGCACCTTAACAATGGGGTTGAAAAACTTCGCCTGTGTAGTGTCCCATCTATCATGGTGAATCGATCCGCCTTGCTTCTGACCTTCCTTGCTTCCTCCAGAGAGGTGGGAACATTTCTGATTTCTAGGTACTTGATTATATCATCCGCCTAGTCTGGTATGCTCTCTACGACCTCTAAGACCTCTTTCCCTATGGTCGGTGTGACAACAACCCGGAGGCTGACCTCCCACAACAAAGTTTCTCCTTGTTTTGCCGAGGCTGCTTGCGCCAATCGATCGACTTTCAAGTTGTCTCCTCTAGGAATCTGCTCGATTTTTAAATATCGAACGCGATTGCACCCTTCCTAAACCTAATGGAGGTACTTTATCAGCTTTTGCTCTTTCATCAAATAGTCCCATGTGATTTGGCCAACACAACTTGTGAGTTTGCTTTCATCTCAACCTCTTCCCTGCCTGAAGTCTCTACTACGGCCAACCCTGTGAGCACTGCCTCATATTCAGCTTCATTGTTTGTTACTTTAAAGTTCAGTCATATTGCATGATTCGACTCAACCTCATCGCTTGTCACCATGTGCACACCTACGCCGCCCCCTCTCGGCAAAATGACCTGTCGACATACACTTGCCATGGAATCTTCTCTAGAGCCTTGGGCACTTCCTCTTGGAAATTCGTGAATTCCGCTATAAAGTCGATTAGGATTTTTCATTTGACAATAATTTTGGGAACATAACTGATGTCATATTTGCTCAATTTGATGGACCATTTAATCAATGGCCTTGAGGTGTCGGGCCTTTGCAATACCTTTTAAAAGGGTGACGAGATAACAACTTTTATCGAGTGGGCTTAGAAATAGGGGCGCAATCGCCTCTCAACTATTATAATGGCAAAAGCAATCAATTTTATCTTCGGGTATCTCATTTCGGTCTAAGTTTTGAATTCTGTTTCGGTTAAGTTACTGGAACGAAATATCTAGGTACTGATACCATTTCGGGTATCGTTTCAGGATAGTCTATATATAGATAAATTAATTATATATGTATAAATTATATTTCAAAATAACATCAATGCAAGTCTTAAAAAGTTAAAACACATATTTATAAAGCTCAATAATACTTCTAAGTTCTCAATCCAAGTATGAAAAAAAATAATCACTCATCTTCATCACGATAAATGGAGTAGGGATTTGATTTTTAGTTCTCGAGAAAATGTGATTAAAAAAAGTTAAGAAAATAGCTTTTAGATGTGAGAATTAGAGTGAAAATTATGAAAATACACTAAAATACAAAATTACAAAATTTCAGCTAGTACACTGAAAACTGGCTGGTACACCGAAAACCGATTGGTATTGACTAAAACGCACCGAAATGGCCGGTATTTGACCCGGTACGAAAAACATATCTTCCCTGTGCCGGTTACTAGTCTGGCAAAATAAATACCGGCCGATACGACATGGTATTTAAAACCTTGAGTTTGGCTTCTTTTAAAGCTCTACTTACATAGTATACAAGTCCTTACTCTATCCCTTCATCCCTCACTAACACAGCCGATACAACATCTGGCGTTGCGGCCAAATATAGTGACAAAGGATCCCCTAACTTGGTCTGGCTAAGCAGTGGTGGGTGTGTCAAGTATTCCTTCAATTGTTCGTAGGCCTCCTCACATCTAGAGTCCCAACCTTGGGCCTTCTTTAGTACTTGAAAGATAGGGAGACACTTGTCTGTCGATCTGGACACGAACCTGTTAAGGGCCACTATTTTCCCGCCAACTTCTGAACCTCATTCAATTTCATGGGCAACTTCATCTAAATGATAGCCCGTAACTTCTCAAAATTTTCCTCGATGCCTTTCTCCAATACCATGAACTCTAGAAATTTTCCCAATTGCACTCTAAATGCACACTTGGTTGGATTAGGCTTCATCTAGTATTGGTATAACACACCAAAGGCTTCCCTTAGATCCTCCATATGCTGTCTGAACTCCATGATTTTCACAAGTAGTTCATCCACATACACCTCCATATTTCAGCCTATCTGATATTTGAACATCTTGTTTACGAGTCTCTGGTACGTTGCTCCTGTATTTTTCAGGCCAAAAGGCATGACCTTGTAGCAATACAATCCCCGATCGTTTATGAGAGCTGTCTTTTCTTGGTCGACCTTACTCATCCTGATTTTGTTATACCCTGATTAGGCATCCATGAAGCTTAATACTTTGTGCCCTGCTATGGTGTCGACTATCAAATCTATTCGCAGAAGAGGAAAGTTATCCTTTGGACAGGCCTTGTTGAGGTTCGTAAAGTCCACGCACATTTGCCACTTCCCGTTGGACTTTTTCACCAACACTACGTTTGACAACCACTCTAGGTATCGAGTTTCTCTGATGAACCCAGCTGCTAATAGTCGATCTACCTCTTCTACAATTGCCTTGTACTTCTCGGAGCCGAAATTCCTTTTTTCTATTTGATTGGCCATGCGTCTGGGCTAACGTTCAACTTGTGCTCTACAACCTCCTCGCCAATTCCTAGCATGTCCTTATGACTCCACGCGAAGACATCTTTGTCATTGAGGAGTTGTTTCAGTTGTCGCCTTTCATCTCTCATTATTTTGGTTTTGATCTTTACGTAGTTCTCTGGTTGGGCTGGATCAAAGTTGATAAGTTCCAAGGGTTTGTCTTCCAACCCTTGCCTTAAGGCGTCTTTGTCTCTTGTTTCTACCTCGATCATAAATATTTCTGGTGGTGGTTGGAAGACCGTGACAATACCTTCCCACGAATCGACCACTTTCACCTCCCTCTATCCTTGCTTGAGCTATTGAACGTAGCATTCTCCGGCGAGCACCTCCTCGCCGCACACTTCACCAATCCCCGCCTTCGTAGGAACTTCATTTTCAGATGATAGGTAGATGTGACTACTCTTAAAGCATTTAGCGTTAGTCGACTGATGATAGCATTATACGCTGATTGGGTCCTTACCACAAGGAAATCCGTCATGGTGGTGGCAAGATGGGGGTCTATCTCTACTGAAACTGGTAGCGTGATAGACCCTATGGGTTGTACTGCTTCCCTAGTAAACCCTTTCAACATTGTCGGCACTGGGTGTAGTTGGTCTACGTTGATTCCCATTCTTACGAAGGCGTCCCAAAACAGGATGTCTACGGAACCCCATTATCAATCAATATCCTCTGTGTGGTGTAATTCGCTACAAACATTGTCACCACCAATGCGCCATCATGTGGGTAAACTACTCCTCGACAATCATCATCGTCAAAAGAGATTGTGGGAGAGACTTGTATTCGAGGCTGCTTGACAGGTCTTTCTACATTGTATACTTCCTCGTACCTTGCCCACCTAGCATATGCCTTCCTCTCGGAGAAAGTTGGGCCACCCTCAGCATATCCTCCGACAATCATTCATATCTCTCTGGTGGTGGATGTCTTCGATCTGTGTCCTGCCTAGGACTTTAATCTCACGGTTTGCTACGATCTCCTTCCTCTTTTTGGTGATCCCCTCCTCCTTGGGCTCTCGCTTCGTTGGGGCTTGCACTCTTGCCTCTTGTTCCCTGAACGCCGTGGTGGAGTAGCGTTCTGAGCAACAATGCGCTCTAACTCGCCATTACCCGTAATCCCTTCAATCTTTTGCTTTAGTGTGTGGCAATCTTTAGTTCTATGCTTGCTCGCATTGTGCGCTATCTCCCATAAGCGCTTGTTTTAAAGTCTACAACCAGACTTTTCAATCTTCATCAATCGGGATCTCCAAGAGGAATAAGTAGATAGTTCCTCTCCACTTCATTGCTAAGTGATGTATCTTGCTTCAAGGCTTGTTCTAGGTTATCGGCTGGTGCATCATCTTGAAAGGCTTCTTCTACACATTGCTTAATGACATCTACCCTAAAACAAGTGTTTTCCTCTTCTAGAATTCTCATGGCTTGGTAGATGTTGAACATAACCTCTTCCTTGCTCACTCTCAATGTTAACTCACCCTTTTGAACATCAATTAAAACCCTTCCTGTAGCCAAGAATGGTCGGCCAAGAATTTGTGAGACTTCTTCATCTTCCTCCATATCTATCACCACAAAATCAGCAGGAAAAATAAATTTATCCTTCTTTACCAATACGTCTTCTATGATTCCACGTTGATACTTGATGGATCGATCTGCTAGTTGCAAAGAAATGGTTGTTTGTTTCATCTCTTCAAGTCCTAATTTCCTGCAAACAGAAAGTGACATAAAATTAATGCTAGCACTAAGATCACATAAAACTTTATCAAAAAATGAATTCCCAATAGTGCAAGGCAAAGTGAAACTCCCCGAATCTTTTAATTTTTGAGGTAATGTCTTTTGAAGAATAGCACTGCATTCTTCAGAAAGTTTCACTATTTCAAACTCTCCAACATTCTCTTCTTGAAAATGATGTCATTTAGGAATTTGACATAATTTGACATTTGTTCCAAGGCATCTGCAAAAGGAGTATTTATGTGAATTTTCTTAAAAATATCCAAAAATTAGAAAATTGCTTATCTAATTTTTGTTTTTGAAAACGTTGAGCATAAGGAAGTGGAGTAGAGAGAATAGGAGGATTGTCAGGAAATGAAATTGCTGGAGGCTTGTCAGTCTCTCTTAGTGTATCATCCTTTTCTTCTACTTTATTCTTGCTTTGACCATTGTTTTCAGCTGTAGGGGTGGATTTGGTTTCCTTTGATCGTGACCTCTCAATTTCTCTTCCACTCCTAAGTGTGATGGCCTTGCATTGTTCATTTAGATTCACTTCTGTGTTGCTAGGAAAAGTTCATCTTTGTTGGGCATTGATGGTTGTGGCTAGTTGCCCAATTTGCACTTCAAGATTCTTTATAGAAGCTCCCATGTTGCTACAATGAGTCTTAATGTTGTCCAGCCGTGAATTAGTCTTTTTAAACCTTGCATTTGTCTCCTCAACAAAGGAAACCAAGGCATCTTCAAGTGACTTCTTCTTCTCGATTGGTTGACTATCAAATCCTGGAGGAAGTTGAGGTTGCAACACATTCTTTGTATTTCCATAAGACAAATTCTCATAATCTCGAAGCCCTGGATGGTAGAGATTTGGCATAGGATTACCACGATAGTTGTAGTTCCGATTGTTGATGTATTGAACTTGTTCTTGACTCGCTTCATTACTTGGAACTGTCATATTTGTAGATGCATCATATTCTGCACTTTGTAGTATTCTTTGGATTGTCAAAGCTGAAATCTGATGGGATAGAGTAGCAACTTGAGTTGAAAGGGCTGCTAGCGGCTCCAATTCATGAATCCTAACAACTTTTTTAGCCATAGTTCTTTTAGTTGGCCATTGATAGTTGTTTGAGGCCATCTCTTCCAAAAGATAAGTTGCACCCTCAGCTTTCTTTGACATCAAAGTTCCACTAGAAACGGCATCAACTATGGTCCGAGTTTGTCCATTTAACCCATTGTAGAACATCTGAACTTGCAACCAATCTGGAAATTCATGTTGAGGGCAGCGTCGAATCAAATCTTTATACCTTTCCCATGCTTCATAGAGTGACTCAAAATCATTTTGCTTGAATTGACCAATCTCACTCCTGAGTTGGGCTGTTTTTGCAGGTGGGAAGAATTTAGCATGAAACTTTTCAGCCATATCCTGCCAACTAGTGATGCTTCCCGGTTTTAGAGATTGTAGCCAACCTCTTGCCTTGTCCCTCAAAGAGAAAAGAAATAATCTCAGTCTAATAGTGTCTTCAGTAACACCATTGATCTTTACAGTGTCACAAATCTCCAAGAACATCACCAAATGAATATTGGGATCATCAAGTGGTAATCCACTAAATTGGGCTTGTTGCACCATGTTGCTCAAGGCTGGTTTGAGCTCAAAGTTGTTGGCATTAATGGTCTAGCGTCTTATACCCGAGTTGTTGTCATTCACAACTGGGCATACATAGTCCTTCAAGGTGTGTGGCTGTGCATCATGTTGTCCTTCAGCCATGGCTAGTACTTTATTATTTCTTTGTGATCTGAGAGTTCTTTCAATCTCTGGATCAAAAGGAGTAATGTCAAAAATTTTAGCACGGCGCATCCAACGTCAAAAACACACCCAAAGGAAAATAAAATAAAATTCTAAATTAAAACCAAGATTATTTTGTATCAATATTGGCAAAAATAAGAAGAAATCAATCCCCAACAATGGCACCAAAAACTTGATCGGTGCAAAACTGCAAGTGCACAGTATCGTAGTTTTATAGTAAAGTGATGAAAAGAGTATCGTCCTCAAGGATTGGTAACTTACTTTTGACAAATATTGAAATTATACTAATCTTGACTTTATTTAGAAAAGTCACTAAGATTTTTGTAATTGCAAATTCAAATAAAATTAATTCAAAGAGAATACTCAAAGGAAAAGAAAGATATTGTTCGAAGATCAAATCAATGGGAAAGAAAACTTCTAGGAAATCGATTTCACCTAATCTCTCACTATACTTTACTCATCTAACTAATTGAATTTAATTATCTCTGTTTGTTAGCAAATCTCCACAAACATCCAAAAACCTCTTTCGATAGTCAATTGAAAATTATTCTTGTTCATCATTTTATACAACATTATGCAAATTAATAAAGCAATAAGACCAATGATTTTAATACTACATAGGTTCATACAAGTCTTTCGATCTCTATAATTACCTATGCCGAAATATCCAAGATCTATCCTATAATTCCCTCTATCGACATCAAATCACAAGATTAAAATCATCTAATTAATGATTAGTTAATTAGAAGCAATAAGCTCATAATAAATCAAACAAACATAAAAGAGAATTACTTCAAATTAACATAGAAAAATAAGCATAGTTTGGAACTAGATTACATCGTTTTCCTAGAATAAAGAAAATTTAGTTCATACTAAATATTAAATTCAACATAAATGAATTCACCATAATTTTTCTGAGAGAAGAATATAAGAAAATGAGCACTAAAAATGCTCCTCGCAGTCCGCACTGTCGTCCCTTGCAAGCCATAGCGTCTGAAACGAAAAACTCCAAAGAAATGTCCCTCTGAAAAAACTTCAATTTCGTGCTAATGATATGCTTAAATAGAGTAGGAAAGAAACCCTAATGTGTTCATATTCCAGCACACAAAATCGCCTAAATTTTAGGACTCGACTTGGCAGCCACGTACGTGCTTCAGAATTTTGAATTTGGAAATACTTATTAGAGATAACTTTGTAGCCCTTTAAGATAGCTTTTTAATGCATCAAGACTCGCATCAATCCAATATTGGAGTGGAAATTTATGATTAAAATACTAAAGTGTGTCCATGCTATCTGCTAGCACCTTTTGGACTCTTATCCGAATTACTCTCAAACTCCATCATTATCCTTATTTGAAGAGTCCTACACTCATTGAAAGTTCTTAGGTTGTTCCAACGTCTTGCCCACTTGAAAGTTCTTTGAATTCGAATGAGTTTGGACTTTCTCTTTTATAAACTCCGAAATTAAACATAAAAATCTACTCAGGAGTATCCCAAAGTAAATAGAAACTTAATTCAAGAATACACATTAATTCCAATGATTTCTATAACATTTTAGCATTTTAGTCTAATAATAGGGTATTTAGACTAAAGTTTAAAGTTAAGAAGTGATAAAATATAAGAAATTATGCAAGTCATCATGTACATGATTGCTACTATGTCGCCCTGTGTGACTGTCTCACCTTCCTTCGTGTTGTTCTCTCCTTGCCTTTTGTCCTCCTTCCCGATCTCTTTTTAAACCCCCCTTCGGTACATGCTCCTCCTTTCGGTTCAATCTAGTAATTAAGGCGATTAACATATTTTCGGCGTTGACGAAATCATTTGCCCTGTTCATAAATTCTCCTAAAATGGAGGGGGTCTTGCTTACCAACTCGGCCATAAAAGGACTTCTCGGCCAAATGATCCCTAGCAGAACATCCAACATGAACTATGCCAGATATGCTTTTAAACTCTCCTCTTCCCTTTGTTTTATTGTCAGTAGGTATGCTGTCGGCCTCCTTCGCCTTTGACTGTCCATAAATTGGGTTAAGAATTGCATGCCCAATTCTTCACAACTATTGTTGGATCCTGACTACAATGCTTTGAACCGCCCTTGGGACATTCTCTTCAAATTCTGGGGAACTCATGGAGCGTCATGTGAGATTTGAAGGTTTCCAAATGTTCCATTAGGTCTTCAGATCCATCGTACATATCTATCGTTGGGACTTTGAACTTCGGTGGCAACGGTACTGCCATAATTTTTGCACTGTATGGCAGATTGGTGCTGGTCTGCAACTGCTCAACCAAGGAAGATGTCCCTATTTTCTTGGCCATCTCCTCGTACTTATCCATCAAACTTTATCCATCAAACTGCACAGGTCATGATGAATCTTTTTCGTTTCCTCATTTGCTTGAGAAGGTTTGCCCGCTTCGGCGTTGTGTCCTCCCCTAATAGCCTGTTCTTTGCTATAAGGGTCTCGTTCTCTTTCCGTAGTGACTCCACCTTGGCAATAAGGTTTTTCACTACTTCTTCCATCTCTGCGAGTCTTCCCTCCATATTTCGTGATGTCACTTCCTGGTCTCTGGTTGCTTGAGATCAAGTAGTGCTGAACATGTCGAAGCATGCTGGTTGTAGGACAAACTAGATCACACAGACGACGCCAACAGTTAAGGACGTGTTTCACAGCTTCTCACACATGATCACCTGCAACCAAAGAGTTGTGTGGCTTGGGAGTTCGTGGGAACGCCTCCGATGCTTAAGTTAGAAATAATAACAAAGTATCTCTCTCTAGCCAAATAATCAGATGCGATCCGTTATCATATCTGGATGGTTTAGATAGAGCCCATGCTGTTTTTGTTGATAACATATGATTATCTCATCTATTATTTCAAATTCAAACTTGGGGATATTGGGAGTTTAGCCTGTCCTGAATAAACTGATGGCTCCTCTCACCCAAAGCTCCCATACCGTTATTCTTCTAGTATTTAAGACGGACTGGGCTCTTTGCTGACTAGGTTATTGGACCGAGCTGTAATTCAGGCCTGTGGTATGGCCCAATGGGTCTTGGGACATTAAGCCCCTTCCACCAACTATGTTTTGTTTTGTTTTGTTTATATATATATATTTTTTTAAAATATAAAGATCACAAAAATATATATATAGAGTCGATCAGTCTGCACAGTGAAAGGGGATCGAAGGAGAGAGCTGAACTAATAATAGAGATTAGTCTATCATGAGGAGTCTGATCAGTGTGAGATTAATAATGAGAGATGGGAATATGTCTTTTTTTTACTGATTAATTTAACATTTAAAGGGAAAACTTAATAAAAAAATTGGATGAAGAATATGCATTACTGGTATTTCTACTTCATATGAAGATTCACTGTACGTAGCTGCATTATCTTACATTAATATTTGAAGAATGGATAAGAAATTAGTTCCATTCTTCAAATCTTAAGGGGGATTAGGTTTTATTTTCTTTCAATAGATCCAAGATATTATTAGCAACTCACCATTATGAGCTGGCCAGGCTTAATTCTTGTTGAGATGCTGACACTCATGTCTATATATATATCACTCGTAAAACATATATATATATATATATATATATATATAATATATATAATGGGCCGGTTGAAGGAGACTATTTAAAGCATACATGCTCTTGTCATTTTCTTATAAGGTACGTAAATGATTGATATCATGATTGTATCCTTGAATAAGAATTTTTGGTTCACAAAAATACTTTAATTAAAAATAAAAATATAAGATTAATGTATCTCATTTAACTATATTAATTTGTCAACCTTATTTTTGTAAACCTAACACTTTTCTCTCCTCTCGATCTTGGATATCCGCGATGATGGTGAGTGTTGTCGCATCCGAGGGGGTCAACTTTAGTAGGTGCACATGATCACGAACCAAACAAGGGAGATTAATTAGTTGGCTTGTACACATAGATGAACCAAAAATCAACATATTTTTATAAATATATAATACAGTTAAAGTTTGTGGCATTTGTTAAGAGTTAATTTGTGAATCTTAAAATGGTGACAGCCATTAGCAATGTCGATCATTATTTCACTCAAATTTCTGACACCAACAAAAGCTTTTTTTCTTTTCTTTTTTTTCCTCGGCAAGTAAGCATTTATAGATAAACTAGTAGATACAAGACACAAGTTTAGTGGGGTGAGAGTCCCTTACAGTCTTCCCAAAGCCAACACACATTACAACACAAAAGTAAAAAAAAAAAAGAAAAAAGAAAAAAAGAGGGTGATCGGAGCCAAAAATTGACTCCTACCCAATTCCCATAAGGGGAGACCGCTTAGTGACAATTTTTAAATAGTCTGATGAACAGACTATTAAACTGCAGCTAGAAGCCATAGTACAAAGGGGTGTGCTGCAACATGTTGGTCTGGATTGGCTGGAAGGAACTATCACTTTCACTTTCACTCGATTTTTGGTTAGGGAAAGCGGGAACATAGTGTAGCAACCAAAAAATGAGACAAATCGCTGGTGAGGAGCCACCACTGGTTGTGGCGGCGCGTGCAGTACATGCGCCACACTGAGAGGGTTGAAAGGACAGAACATGAAAATCCGACGCTGCTGATCCTGACGGTGCCATGTGTGGCGACAAGAAGCTTCTGCAGGTGTGGTTCACGCACGACATAGACCGCGTGTGAATCGGCTCCTGGGGAGACTGATGATGGCACGTGTGTCAGACTTTGCTTGCTAGAAAGCAGCAGATCGACTAGTTTCGGTGCAACCGGTGAAAAGCTAACAAAAAAACTAGGGAAAAGAAAAACCTAAATAGAGACTTAAGCTGGCGAGAGAGGGAGGTAGGTGAAGCCAAAGCTTCAACCCCCCCCTCCCCAGCGAACGGATCAAACTCTTGGAGATGGCGATTGGTTTAAGGAAACGAGAGAAAAAAAGAACAAATAGAGTTTAATCCCTCACGGATACCAACAAAAGCTTATATATGTACATGAAAATAAGTAAAAAGAAACAAAAGAAAATTAACTTCATATTGCAGAGAAATAATATCATATTGTCTGTGGATAAGGTTTTGGGTATGTTTATAAGGAATGAACAATCATCTCTTGTTAATGAACCGGTTTTAAGAGATGAGCTGGACACATGAATTTCTTCACATATATATTTTATGCACATTTTTTCCTGAACTGAATCTCACAGTATATACTATCGTCACATGCAACCAGTGCACATAGATTATTATTTTATTTTTGGTAAAAACAAATGTATAATTTCATGAAGTTGCAATATTTGTTTTCCTGTTGTACCGGCCCACTAAATCCGGGATCAATTGCGTAAGAGGATTATTTTTATACATGGTTGTAGCCACTCAAAATTGTGGGATCAATATTAATATAAGGGCACTTAAAAAATTGGAAAAAAACGTGTTCTCACACTAGTTAAATATATTCCTAATACGTCAAAAACAAAACAAAGATCACAAATTTCAAAATACTCTAGCTACCAAAATCCTCCATTTTATAAGCTCTTGTACACTTAAGATTCGGTAATTCCTTGTGAGGAGCAAAGAGAGAGAAAGTACTACTTCTTCCAATAAAGATATATATAAAAATATAGGATCGAAACAAGTGAGTATTGAAGACACAGACTAATTTTTTCATGACAGAACATGATCCTGATAAATTATGCATGGAAGAGGTTGAGATTAAAGTTAAAAGTTGAATAAAATATTGTTAGAATATATTTTTTTGATATTATTCTTGTTTTAACATTTGAAAAAGTTGAATTGTTTATTTTATTTTGTGTGAAAATTTGATAAAGTTGTAATTATTAGATGAGATGAAATGAGATGAGTTGAAAAGAGTTGTGAAAACTATCGGCCTCGTTTGTTTTCAGAAAACATCTCATCTCATCTCATCATTACAACTTTCCCAACTTCCAATACAAAATAAAATAAACAATTCAATTTTTTCAAATCCCAAAACAAAAATAATATTAAAAAATATATTCTAACAATATTTTATTCAACTTTTTAACTTTAATCTCAACTCATCTCATCTCTAAAAACAAACGAGTTTCCCATAAATTGAATTTGAGAACTAGAAAGAAAGAATCATCTTGTTTAGAAAAGTTTTAAAAAGAAAAAGAATTCACTCGGGAAAGAAAATTCTCACAAACTAATTACCAATTGCAAGTTGTATCCAGCTCGATCGAGGTCCATCATGCCACCTCTATGGGCCATAGTAGATCAGTGGCTTGGCGGTGGAATGGCCACACCTGATCAATGACCAAGTAGTGGCATGGATCACCTCCCTTGGTTGCGCGCAGGGGTGGTGCATGGTACGGTCACCATCATGGCCCTTAAGGCCGGGTGACCTGGCCACTGATGATCCAGAATACCACCATCACAGGTTGAGGACGTTATTCAAGTGAGTAAAAAATAGCTATTAATCCTCCCATGTTTTAGAGAAATATATAGCCTAGGGAACAATCATTCCTCTTCAAAAAGCTGTAGTCAAACCAAAGTAAAAGCTAGCTATTTAATTTATTTTAAAATTCTATTTCGTGAACCAACGTCGTATGTACCCTAGCTCGCTACAAGATTTAATGACTACGATCTCTTTCTTGAATACTACAACAAAAATTTATTTTTGGGACAATGTTTTTTGGACTAGAAATTTCACCCCTCATATAATTTAACGTTGACTAAAGCGTTAGACCATAAATCAAATAAACTTTCGAATGGAAATTAGATACGATCGAATGAGAAATTGGCGGATTAAATTATTAAATTTAACGAAAAATTAACTTACTGTTCTAATAATTTATTAAATTGTTCGAACTCCAAGGAGTTACAGTTTCAACATGGATAGTTACCGTTTGGTTGGTATTAATATCTGCTTGAACACACAATAAATGGTTCAAACGGAAATTATGGCGAGATTGATTGCATAAATCTTTGGCGGAAATGGAAAATACGTTCGAAGGCTTATACATTACAGACGGACAATGACAGAAGTTTTATAAATTTTGATGGCAAAACAATACCTTACTTAATTATGGACAAATATTTGATTTATATAAAAAATTAGCAGTTAAATAATATATATAATAGAACTCAATAACTAATTTAGAAAAATAAAAGATGGCTCATAATTAAATTAATTTGACAAAACACAAAATGCTATCCATACAAAAAAACAAAAAAATGCAAATAAAAGATATACGCTACTTGCCAAAATCTCGTAGCACTGCCTCGATTCCACCTAGGCGTGTCTCCATCTATGTCAGTTGAGTCATGATCATCCACCCAATCTCGACGATTCTAGCCATCTCTGTACGTAAGTCAGAGATGGCACTTTGAATCTCTGTACGCATTGCATCAATCAACTCTGTTGTTTGTGCACGGATCTTTGCGTCCCGTGCTGTGTGACAAGGTTGAGGACTCTGCTGCTAACATAAATCGTGTAATCAGGACCACAAACGGCAATATATCTATCGTAATATAGTTGGCCTTTGATCGAATCCTAGTGAAGATATAACTCACTAGGTCGATAAACACCTCACGAGCGATACGTATCATAAACCCTGCCCAATTCATGCCAACCTCAGTCTTGTGCTGTCTAGGATCAATGTTGTTGGCAATGATTATGTTTATAATCTTGAAGAAACCAAATAAATTAGCCTATTTGATGCTCTTGGTCCCATCACAGGGAGGAGCATCTGGAGCCATAACTAACTGTCGAACCTCATGATCAGCAAGGCCATCGAGTCCATCTACATTAGTACTCTCGTCCTCAGCCATCTTCCCATCACCCACAACTGTAAACTCACATAGGCATCACATTTGGATATGTAGTGGGCAGTCGATGAATACCAATAAAATCGGCGACTACGTCTACTGAAAATTTAACTGATGTGTTCTGGACCGAGATCGTGTATGCTTATGAAAAATAAATGAGGTCAAATGCATTGTTTGAACATATGTTCGAATGGTTACAAAACCGTTCAAGGTGTCTAGTCTTCCGTTTGAACGCTTTATAAAAGCGTTCGAACGGATACTGGATCGAACTTAGCAATGACTGAGTCAACTCAATGATCATTAAAATGAAATGAATCGGTGGATTCCTTTCATTATTGCACAAATAACAACCAAACATGGCTAGGATGAGCATGTAAGCATCCTAACCATGTTTATTCTGGCCACCTTCAGTGTCCCATTGTCTGTGAATATTTCAAAAATGTAAACTTCTATTTCGTGGTTGTATATACCCGAAACGATATTGAAATCATATTCATCAATGTGAAGAAGTTCCTAGTAGCGTAAACTTCTATTTCGTAGTTGCATCGAAAAAAACTTTAGACCCGTTCAAGAGGTATCAATCCACGTTGGTTGATAACTCTTGAATTGTCCAAAGTGGATAGTCTAAGATTGTTAGATCATTGTCACAAACTTACCAAGTGTGTTTGTTCCCATTCGACATTATGATTTTAGAAGAATCATCCAATGTTGTTCTCCAGATATGCAATTGAGTTGAGGGTGTCGATGTGTTACTTGTCAATGCACCTGACCAAACGAGCATATTTGTAGAACTATAGAGAGATGCTGCCGAAATTGTATTGGACATGACAGATAATAGTTGCTAGTAAGCGACTATGATCTTACAATTCCGATTGAGATAAGACTAACTACTCGATAAAAAGAAGAAATTACAATTGATAAGTACGTGATTGCTTGTCGATGCGCATGGACTGTTTGTAATAGGGTTTTAGGCATGCATAAAAGCTGGATGTGAGTTAGAGATTGATTGGGTACGGATTACAACATATATATTGAAGCTGTTAAGAAATTCTTGGAGTTCACATGTAGTATAGTTGATAATGACGGAGAATCAGATGGCCATGTCAAAAATGCAAGAACTTGCATTCTCATAAGATAGATTTGGGGGGAGAGCATTTTTTTGTCAATGGTATTGAAAAGGGTTATATTGATTGGGTCTTACACGGTGAGCCATATCCAACATTGAGTCTCTGCATGAAGAAGAAGGCATCGATGAAGATGTATGGACAACAATTGGTGGTGATGATTATGATGAGGATATGGAGTAAATGTTAGGTGACATTGGTGCAAGAATGCTTATGGAGAAAAGTGCTATGGACACATCAACTGCAAATGATTCGGGTCATAATAGTTTTGCATGCTTGTGGAAAGATAACTATATTCAGGATGTAGAAGACATAATAAGTTGTCTTTTACAGTTAGACTACTTCACATAAAATCTACGTGTCGACTATCTATTAAGGTTGTCAATATGTTACTCAAACTATTTAAAGAGGCACTTCCATCGGACAATGTTTTGCCTTGCAACTTCTATGAAGCTAAGCAATTGAAGTGAGGACTCAGGTTGGGCTACAACATAAGACATGCATACAAAATGATTGTTTCTTATTTAGGCGAGAGAATGAGCAAATGAATGAGTGTCCCATGTGCCATGAATCAATATGGAAATCTGAGGAGCAAAATGTGCCTCAAAAGGTGGTATGTCACTTTCCATTGATACCGAGATTACAACAATTATTTATGTCACGTGCAACAACTATAAACTTGACATGACATTCATCATCCAGAGTTATGAATGATGGTGTTTTGTCACATCCTATGATTCTTAAGTTTGGAAGGAGTTTGATTTGGAACACCCATGATTTTCTAGAAAACCTCATAATGTGTGACTTGTGTTGGCAATAGATAGGTTTAATCCATTTGGAAACATGAGTACTAGTCATAGTACTTGGCCGGTTGTACTTATTTTATATAATCTAGAACCATGGAAGTGTATGAATGATCCATATTTCATGATGAGTTTATTCATTCCTAGTCTGAGATCACCGAGAAATGATATAGACGTATATTTACATTAATTAATTATGGAGTTGAGAGCTTTATGGGAGAATGGGGTCCACACATTTGATGCATTAACATGTGAGACATTGAAGATGCATGTTGTAGTGTTATAAACAATAAATAAATTTTCTGCATATGGAAACTTTTCAAGTTGGGGTACTAAGAGAAAAATGTCATGTCTACTTGTAACAAACACACTCAATGTGAGAGACTTATGTATGGGAGGAAACTATATTTTATGGGTTATTGTCGATATTTACCTATTGACCATAGATGGCGTGAAAACTCTAAAATGTTTGATGGCACCGTTGAATATGGGCACCCTCCACCATATTTGTCTGGGCAAGATATACTTGCACAATTAGTGGATGTCACTAGAAATGAATTTGGTAAAAAATAACGGAAGAGAAAGCAAACCCTGAACGAGTTGAATTAGACAAAGAATAGCGTACTTTTTGAAATCTTGTATTGGTCGATTGAAGGCAATTGAAGGCAAAATGAATGATACATTAAACTCACGAAAGGATATGAAATGGTTGGGAATAAGACTAAAATGTACTTGCAACAATGTGGTTCATTTGTCTACATGCTAATTGGTTGGTATACACTGTTAAGAAATAAAAGAGCTAGATTTTGTGAATGGCTAATGAAGATTAAATTACCGGATGGGTATGCCACAAATCTAACAAGGTGTGTGCAAATAAATGACTGGAAAACTATTAGATTAAAAAGTCATGATTGTCATGTATTTTTACAACATATCTTACCAGTTGGTATTCGTGGGTAGTTGATGAAAGATGTGTGCGTGGCTTTGATTGAGTTAGGTGTATTTTTCAAAGATTTATGTGCTAGAACGTTAAATGTAGAAGTTTTGGAATGTATGGAACAAGAAATTGCTATAATGTTTTGTAAGCTGGAGAGTCTTTACCAACTGTCATTCTACGACATCATGATTCACTTAGCCGTTCATTTGCCAGGTAAAGCTTGACTTGCATAACCAATCTAGTATAGATGGATGTATCCCAATGAAAGGTTCCTTAGCAAGTTGAAATGTACAGTGGGTAACAAAGCCTGCCTAGAAGGGTCAATTGCATAAACATATATTGGCGATGAGTGACATACATTATGTTTGAAGTACTTCCATGGAGTTGACATGAGATTTGATTGCTTCGAAATAAATTTTGATATCAACCAAGCAAGACAAACAAATGGGTCTTTTGTGTTTTACCAACACGTACATCTGCTTGGTGCATCCTCTCACAAGGAGAAGGCAGGAATTTGCTCCGGTTCCTGTCTATGATTGGGACCCTTTTAGGCATGAAGGGCAATCTTAGGATATATTTCATTAGCTAGGAACCAGTATATTGATTTGTTGCAATGTTGTGACATCAATAATTCTATCAGTTCTTGGGAAGCGTGGTTATGATTTGTGTGAAAGAGAATTTGAAAGAACTCAGTGGTACGTGCTAAAAAATTGCCTTGAGATAGAGAACCACTTAAAGTAAGTTGTGATTATTTGTTAATTACTATTGTAACCTCCTTTAAAAAATTAAGATTATAAATTATTTGGTAATCTTCAATTTCAGTGATCATATTAACGTGCTCAAAGAATAAGTAGTAAATGACGTAAACCAGAAACATGAAGAAGAGTTCCCAAAATGGTTTCAACAACGGGTAGTGACATTATAGATGCGTGGTTTGAATTATGACATTTATATTATGATTGTTTATTTTTTGTATGTTTTTGCTTTCTTCAATATGTAGGTTGTATAAATGTATACGAAAATAATATCTTGGACCAACTACATGTATTGGCACATGGCCCCTCGAGACATGCAGTTTGATATTTTGTGTGTATTTCTTAGGGAAGTATGTATCACACAATGGATCACAAACGTTATCAAACACTACAAAATAGTAGTGTCCTAGTCAAAAGAAGTTGTGACGGAGAAAACATTGATTTCTATGGGGTTATTGTTGATATAAATGATTTGAAATATTTAGAAAACTTATGGTATATCTGTTTAAGTATGAATGGTGGGATTTAAGCAATCCACGAAAGGGAGTGCGCAAAAATGGTATGATGATGATCTTTTTGTTTCGGCTTTCCAAGTATCTCAAGTATTCCTCTTAGATGATCTTGTGTTAGGAAATGAATAGCGAGTGGCACAAACGTTTTCTTCAAGAATTATATATGATGGTATCCCTGAGGTGAAGGGACAAGATAAAAAAGAAGATGGTACCTCTACTTAAGAAGCATACCAAGAGAGTCAGCTTGATTTTAACTTGTTTGTGGATTTGAGCTAGTATGAGATGACTCCATCACATAGGGAGGCTAAAATTGTTGATGCAATAGTTGAGGAAATGTTGACTCATCTAAAGTATATGCAGATGATGAGGGCGAATGGTCAACTGAAACTGATACGGATGAATGACCTGTTTTGTGTTCACATGTCACTTTATGACAAATATTTTATGTGATGAATGTATTAGGATTTTGTAATCAGGCACCTATGAGGAAAGAAGTTTGCCTCCCATCTCTACCCACTCCTAGCTCTCCAATTGACTCACCACTGGAAAAATATCCTAAAGTGGGTAAAATAAAAGTTAACATTCCTGACGAACATACCGGATACGTTTATGTGTAATGCATTTTGTAAATATAAGGTGAGATGTCATGAGCTTTACAATAAGTTCGAGAACAAGGACGATGCACGCCAACATCCTTTTCAGGATGTTCGACCTTCAGATTGGAAAAAACTTTGTGACATGTTTGAGGATCCTGCATATAAGGTAAATGACTTGTTTTACGTGTCATATTTTATAATTTTCTCTTATTAATATTTACAACTTCTATACAAGAGCGAAGTTTAATAAACAAAACAAATAGATCGAACTTGAAGATTCATCATCATGCAGGCTCAAGGTCTTTTCATTGCCTTTCTAAAAAATTGATAATGTTATTTTATATAATGTATTGCTTAAGTTTGTTGTTTCTCGTATTTTAATGACTTTATATCTATAAAATGTGTATTGTAACAAGAGTCAGATATCAATTACGATCTGATAAAATTATATGTTGCATCATATACTTATCGTAACGAAGAGTGAACTCATCCCAATGCCCGTGAAATTTATTATTATCTATGACGCTTCCAGATTCCGCTTGGGATTTGGAGGACTCTGATGCAGCAAGACTTGCAACACAAGGTTACCTGCCTCTGTTCATGACAGATAAAGATGTAATGCACCTAGCATGCATATAGCAATATGCAATATTCACAGTAGATAATTTTTTTCATGAGCAATACTATACACCAGAAATAACATATCCCAAAACTACATAAACATACTTTATAATCATATAATAACTTACGTCCAAAAGTTACATTATTTGTCCAAAAAGTCTGTAACAACACGAGTACTGTAGGCAATGCTCCTTAAGTCCATAATTAAACAAATATAACTACTAGGCTAGCCCAATGAATAGCTCGTGTAACTAGGCCAAGATAACCATAATTCTATCTAAAACTTGGAGTATCGACGTGATGAGCTCCTCTTGTCGTGTCGCAGTCTAATCGATCTCGTCTAGGGGATCCTCTACTGATTCTCCAAGTCCTGACACATGATCTAGCATTTTGGGGGGAATGGTAGTTGGGACTACTGAGTGAGGTTTGATTACAAGTTTCAGCAAGTTAACAACCAACTTAAACTGTCTATAGATGTATGCATGACAGTAAAAAGACATGAGTGCTGACGTGAACATGAATGAGCATGACATGACTTGACAAATAGTATAACATGTCCTGACATAACTTGAAAGTTGACAGACTGAAAATGGACATCGATTGAGGTGACATGAAATGAAAGTAACGTGAATTGAAACTGACATGAACTAAAATTGACATGTACTGAAACTGAACGTGAACTGAACATGAACTTAGAATCTTGTTTAACAATTAAACTGGTTAATTAAAGGCAAAATGTGGATGCTACATAGGTCCCCATTGAGCCGTGTGCCCCTACCGATACCGCATCACATTACAGATATTTGCACCAACTGTGAGTACGCTAACATATGCATGACTTCACAGGTATCTGGACTGCTATGAGTAAATAATGTACGCATTCCATAACAGATAATTGTACCTGTTGTGAGTATGTATAACATGAAATTGAACTGCAGTTGGAACCATTGGCGTTGGTGCATTAACTTTGCTCTAGAAACCAGTTATTTAGGTCTCATTTGAAACTTATTGATCTTTATCTTGTCAATCTAGGAAATTTCACACTACTTTAAACACTTCAACGTGAACAAAGGAGTTCCATTCGGATAATACACCATCTTAGCACTTGAAGTCGTTACATAAAGATTCGATTGACTTGAAAATACTATCTTACTTGGCATACTCTATGCATGTAACATGACGTGACATTAAATAAATAATTGTGCGACAAATGACATGGCATAACATGACATGACATGTAATAGATAAATATGGCAAGACATGATATAACGTGTAATAGATAAGTATGAACTGGAATTAAATCATGGCATGACATAATATTATGCGTATCAGACAAGTATGTAATTAAATGAAATCAAGACATGGTGTAACATAATGTGTATATAAGCATAACAAACATGAATGATGGTTTTTTACCACCATACATGCAAAAGTATTCTCAAAGTAAGTTAGAGGCCAACTTATAGTGACTGTAGCGTGACGAAAAGTAGCACAAAATATCGTGAGCTGAAAGGAGATATTTCCAAGGGTTAAAAACTTCTCACCAAAATATTTTGAAACATAAAATCACTAACTTATGGCAAAATCACCATTTTACTCATCTACTTGTGGGAAAATTATCATTTTACCTCTAAAATTAAGGATTTTGCATCCTAATTTCAAAGCTCACCAAAATTTACATTCCTCACGTAAAGTTTGTCCTAAATCACAATATCTAATCAGAAAATTTTAAAACACATCACAACTATAAGAACTATGCTTAGGCCGAAACATACTAAGGCTAAAATCCTTGATTTTTGTTGCAATTTTTTCAACTTCAACTTTCATTCTGAAAATGATTTGTGCAATACTTAAAAATCACATCCTATGTGTGACATCCTGGACTTAGCCAAGTCTTCATATTTTTATTAACAGGTTATGTATAGTTGTTGGGTAATGCAAGATGGTAGAGGATGCTTAAAGATATTTTTATATTTTTGGACATTGGTGCATTAGGCATGAAAGCCACCATAGGAGATTTTGGCCACTAGCAAGATATTAGAGCTTGATAACCCCAAGTTAAACTCTAAGGTTTAGATGGAGGCACCACATGGCAAGGGAAGATCTTTTGGTTTTCTAGAAGCTTATCCTTGGAAACCTAGGGAAGTAGCAACACATGACACTTGGCCAACATGCACAAAGGTTCTAGAAAGAGGCAAGAGGATGGGACAATAGAGAGGATTCGGCCACACATAGGGACCACGCCACTCCCACCAACCATATGCCATGTCTCTCACATGCACAACTCACTTCTAGGTCACTTTGAATCTGGACGTGAAAAAAGGCAAGGAGAGTGAGAGAAGATTAGGGTTTCGGTGAACCTAGGAGACCTACATGCCACCCATGGGATTTTGGCAAGTTCCAAGAAGTTAGTAATGATTTGAGAAGACAAAGAGGCACCTAGGAGCACTAGAAATTAGATAGTACAAATAGTAAGGGACTTCTAGGGTTCGGCCATGGGGATTATGCACCCCTAATGCAAGCCAACCATCTTGGTTGACATTTGTCATACATGGAGGAAGGGCCTTAGAGTTTCAAGAGATTTTGCTTGGGAAGAGGAAAAGACTCATGGGAAGGCATGCACCTAGATTATAGAAGAATCTTTGTGAAGGGAAGTGCAAGGGGCGATGGCAAGGGCAAGCCAAGAGGCAAATGCCACCTACCTTGTAGGGAATAGGAGATTTTCTTGGGGAGGGGAAAGGGTTTCGGCAAGCCACATGAGCACACACACCCTACTTGCCACATGGAAAACATGCACACATGTAGTGGTTCAAGATTGATATAGCATTTTGAGATTTACCTTTTTGCCACCAAGGGAATTAGGGTTTCGGATTGGAGAGCCCATATGCCACTTGTCCAAGAATACCTTTACTCTTCCAACACAATCCCATCACGAGGGAGATGAAGGGACATTTCGGCCAAGGAGCCAAATGACATCCATGCACTAAGGCTCTTGGTATTCCGCCGGGGGGGGGGGGGGGGGGGGGGAGATGCCTATAAGAAGGTTGAAACCAAATGTGGGAAGTCCTTTGGTCATTTTCAGATTTCTCTTGGTGATAAACGGTTACACCATTCTCTCCCACTTTCCATCACTTTCTCTCCAACCAAACATTACCCACACGCCAACCATCTTTTATAGGCCTACAAACACCGACACACACATGCACTCACTCAAGAAAAGCTAGGGTTTCTCTTCAAATGGGAGAAAGGGACCCGAAAACCATTTGCCTTGAGCAAATAAAAGATGAAACTTTGAAGAGGAAGGAGAGCCACGACCATTATACTTAGAAAAGTAAAGGTTTATTTTTAGATGGAGTTTCGGTTTTCAGAAGCTTGAAAGTGTTGGAGTTCTCTTACCACAAGGACGGACCTCAAAAGCCACATACTCGGTTCACACACTCACCAATAAGATTAGAGTTTTTCATATGACCTTGGCTAATGATCTTTAAATTATATTTTCAGCTTGCTATTTGCATTCATTGGATTTTTGTAAGTAGACCTTCAACCTACTTTTGGATAATATGTGTATATGATGTGTGAACTTGCATTTGCTTGATATTTGATTGGATGAAATATCTTATCATGTTATATACTTGATTTTACCTACCTATGGGTTGCCATATTGACGTTTGTTGAATGAAATCTCTAGTAATACCATGCCTTCTGTTTGGATCTATATGACTATGTTGCCATGTTGCTTGATGATGTTATACCAAACATGTTAGATGTTGTAAGTCCATGTTACTTTTGTAAAATCAAGCTTTCAAGTGCTATATGTTTCGGCCAAGCATAGTGAATGATGTTGTGAATCGGTTTGACCTTTTGTTAATCGTTGAATGCCTTGTTCGTATGGGTAAATCAAGTATTCGCATGTTTTAGTATTTTCAAATCATAACACAAGGTGTCTATTGTTTGTATGATTGCATGAATCTCGGCATACATGATTACATAATTCATGAAAGGAACAAAGCAACATAAGTCCATGCCACATGCATTGGGTTTGTGTCACCATTTTCAAGAAAATGAGTCAGTAAACGTTTTGTCATGACCCCAAATGCTAGGATGGGGGAATGCCCTAGTGGAACTCCTCTGTCCACTCTGGAGTATTTAAAATAGAGTGGTAGCCCCCTAGGTCGATGAAATACAGTCGACAAATCTCGAATGGATCATTGTGGAAAGGATACCAGAGCGGGGTTGCACCTAAAGCTAGTGGGTGCCATACGATGAAGGTGAAACATGTAAACTGTTGTAATAAGTATGTTAAAGAATATGACATAATCACCACAGTCATGTGGGTCGTTGGGTGATACGGTAACTAGCGGGGAACACACAATGCATAGGGGAGCCGTGAGGTTTCCAACCATAAGTTATAAGAATGATTAAGCAACTGAACTCTACGATACGACAAGATATGACATGTTCTGACATGATAACCTGGAAATACTGAACTCTTTCCCAATCTTCATCCTGATAAGATATGACATGATACGACAAGATATGACATGTTATGACATGATACGACAATATATTATATGATATGTTAATGACCAAGAACTTGAGCTGATATGATATGTTATATGTTAAAAAACCACAAAAGAAAAGATGGAAAGACATTTTTTTAAAGAGGTTAAAAGATTTCGGTTACACGTTATTTTGAAAAAGTCGATGTTGCATAAGTCAAGTTTTATGTCAAAGTACATGTCCATGCATTCATTATTGTTTACTCTTATATGCTTATGTTATCTATTGTATGTTTCTTGTTTACTTACTAAGATTTCTCGAAATCTCATTGTGGTAGTTTTCATTACCATTCCCCACCCAGAATGGTATAAGTTGTTACAGGACTACAAGATAACGACCATGGAGAAATGCAAGATACCAGCTCCCTGGATAGTCAAGGAGACCCCGAAGAGTCATGAGAGCTCATCGAAGCCATCCTTAGTTGATAGGCTGGAAGCCGCTGACCAATTCATTATTGAAGTGTTGTATCTCTTCAAGGAACTAAGGAGAATTTTGAACAAAGACAAGGCCGAATAGGGACGGCCTTGTAAAACTGTATTTTGGAAAAAGGGACTGTGGATATAGTGGTAGAAAAAGAAATGACTCGGATTTTTGTGAAATCAACTTTCATGGTCCCTTGTTTTGGGAGACTTATGAAAACAATATCTATTTTGGAAGTACTTTGATGGAATTTAAAATTTTTGGGATTCTTCCACTTCAGTACCATATTATTATATTACCACCAGTCTTATGTAGTTGAGAAAACTTTTCCGCTACGATTTATTGCATACTGCTAGATCATTAGGTGCATTGCATCACTGTCATGTACGGGACTATGTAGTCTTGAGTTACAAATCTCGATGCTTTAGTCACCGTCCAATCCCAAGCGAGGGCTCAGGGTGTCGCACTATGTTTTAAAGAATCATACTAAGATCACAAAATATACATTTCACAAAAAGCATAAACTCCTCATGCTAAGAAAATGTTAAAACACCAAATCTCAAACAACTTTTTGATGCACTTGGACTATTTCCTTTCCAATAAACTCCAAGGACTCCAAAAGTCCATAAACATACTCTTAACATTTTTTATAAGTCAATCCTAAGAAATAACGTGCTTGAACAAACAAATAAAAGACCAAAGAATTCACAAAACATCACCCAACACAATCGGCTTCCATACTAACTTCACAACCGAGTACCATATTTTACATCAAACCACTAAATTCAAATTTTTCATGAAATAAATCTTCAAGAACTAAAATTATATACCTCATTTTCAGGTTCTAAAATTGATGTAAGCATTAAAATCTAGGATCACATGGTAAACATTCATAAAAACACAAAACAAGCTCGTGAGCCTCAAGTTTGTGCTCCAGTTTCCAATTTTCTAAAATCATGCAAAACTCTTCGTAATAACTCTCAACTTTCTTAACTTTTCACTAATCAAAACTCAATGCAAAATCACATAAAATATATCAATGGAAACTAAACTCAAAGGGAAAAAATTTATATACGAAGAGTTTCATGAGAATCTACTTACAAATGTTTCGAACAATTCAAGCAAAATTATCTAGAAACACAGTCTGAAACCTCCTCTCGAGTTCTATCAAAACTCGAGAGGGCTGAGAGTGGATGTGAGGGTGGCCACTTGATGGTGGTTTTGTCGACCAAAACCATAGGCAAAACCAGGGTAACAACCCATGGTATTTAGCCTTGGAAGGAACCGAGTGATTGGGGTTGATGGGGTGGCTTTTTGACCTCCCATCAGCTACTATTTGGGCTGACAAGGGCAGTGCAAGTAAGCCTAGGGTAGTGGGGGAAATTTTCTCAAGAAGCCTTGCTTAGGTGATGATTTTCGGTGGGCCTTAATAGGCCTCACTTAGAGTTTAAAGAGGGTTTGGTTTGAGGTTTTGATTTCTAACAAGCCCAAATCCATTTTGTTTTGCCCAAAGAAATTACTAAAGTATAAAAGAAAAAATGAGTATATGAATTTGAGTGTTTAATAGCATGTGAAAGTTATTTAATCAAGTAATAAATCACTAAGCTAAAATGGGCCAAAAATAGGATTTGGGAAACCATTTAGGGTTTTTCCGCCAAGGTTTTGGGATTGCAATTGGATTTTAGAATTTTGGGGTTTAACTAGAGTTGAAACCCTCTTTGGTTTGACCCTAAAATGAATGGTTGGATGAAATAGTGTTTGACTTAGGTGGCATGATCACAATGCTTGATTTTCTTTCATTTCCTTCACATTTCCATCTCATGATTCCTCTTAGTGCCAAGTGTCCTATACTATTCATCACCAAGTGTGGATAAGATCTTTCCAAGTGTCCAAATAACACTTCTCTAGACTGATTTGGACAATCCACACTATGATTTGAAAATCGACTAGACTAGGTGGCACATGGCGCTAACACAAATGTTACTATTCACTCTGAAAAACACAAAAAATTAACTTTGCATCATAAAATTCTAAATAATCCTACAAACCTAATAGGACAATTCATTTCACAAATTTCGACTCCAAAGTGCCTTGATTAAATCAAAAGGCATTTTCAAATAGCTACCATCTAGAAAACAAAAATTGTATTATTGAGTCGTAAAATCTTAAATATTCAGCTAACACTAATGATGCAAATTGTTTCTCAATCTCATACTCATAAGTACCTCAAATAAATAAAACCGCATTCCTGTCACTAAAGTGGGTAAGAAACTGACAGACTAAAACCTACGCAATTTCTCAATTTGTGAGACAATTCCAGAGTTTTCATGATGTTCCTAAGGCCTAAAAAAATTAATCCATTAAATTTTTGGCAGGTTGTTACATTATATGTTTTAATTAAACATATTTGTAGATGTGTGGCAATATTAATTCTTTATCTTATGTATAGGAAAAAATGGTTTTCCTACGTGTTGAGTTTGCATCTGATCAAAATTTCTCAACAAGTGATGTTGACATTTTTATAAAAATTCTGGATCCACGTTCAGGATATTTGAGCGGTTTGAGTCGTTGCGTCAAACCTTCTAGCTCGTTCTCATTGTCCAACAATATCTCCAACACTTCTGAAGAGTTAGAGGAAGCGAGGTCTAAGATTGAGAAATTAAGGACAATGCAACATGAGTTGGAGGCTCAAGTAGCGCAATAAGCTGACATAGATACGAGATTGAAACAAGAATAACAAGAAGAATAGGTCAGGAGAGAGATGCAACTTCAAATGTAGATGCTTATGCAACAATTCAAGCATCCAAGCAACCGATTTAATTTATATAGATTTTACAACTATTTCTGTATGATGAAGACTACTGTTTTATTTATTTAGTTTGCACTTATAAGACTATTTTTATGTTTATTTTACAAATTCTAATGTATTTTTTAAGATGTTATGTATGTGTATTTCATTTTTCATAATTAGGTTAAAACAATAATGTATTGTTCGAATGCCCAACATCCGTTTGAACAACAGATCAGTCTAACCCTTTGAACGAGTGTAGAGGGCATTCAAATGTAATTCATAACTAGTGTTTGAACAACAATTGGACATAATGAAGTCCTATTCTAACGTAAAAAATGTTCGAACGTCATTCCATATTAACACGTTCGATCGTGTATTAACTCGATCGAATAATCAACGTTATGCCTTCGAACATAGCTATATTGTCAAACATAAATTGTAACTTTCGAACGTTTCTTCATGGCAATACGTTCAAAAGAATTTACTTCAATCAACCACTCAACTCAATCTGTTCGAACATATCTAGGACGAAATTAAATCGTCCTAGAAAAACTTCCGTTCGAATGTTATCAAAGTACCAGTACTAGAACTACATCTCGCTAGCTATGTACTACTGTTTAATTATTGCAGGCCTGATATAAATATGTTTGAAGTTAGTAGTTGTGAACGAACAAGATGGGAAATGATCAAGGACCTTATAAGCATGCATGCATCTCCTTATAATTACTATCAAGTACATGATAGGACATGATATATTTTTTTCTAAGCAAGCAGGTTTTGATTCAGATAAGGAAAAGATGACACATGTGAAGAGGGTGGGGTTCCCTAACAAAGAAAAAAGAATCGTAATGCAAATGTGGAGGGAAAAAAGAAAAAAAAAAGATTTTGGTACCAATTTCTTGGTCCCCACCTTTGCCCTACAAAGAGGGCACTGTCTTAAAAGACCACCTTTAACAATTCACATGGCTATGCGAACTATGGAACCACCATTGAAGGCGGTGGAAATTATGGGTGCACTGGAGTTTGTTGTCTTCAGATATTTCTTGGAGAAATTTGTATTCCCTTTCTCAAAATCATTGGTTAGGGAAAGCGATAACATAATAGAATGTACGGTATCGGATGAACTAATCTAGTATGGAGAATCTGTTTTCCCGCGCACATGCCGTGGCACTTGGAGACCACGCGCCGATGGTTGGGAGGTGACGTGGGGCAGATATGAAAGATTTTAAGGTGGGGGATTTGCTGGTGCTGCGCTTGTAGTCGTCGAGCTCAGTGGCGCATGAATACTAGATAGCAACATTAATACAATTTAGGACATGATATATATGTTTGAGTACTATATAAAAGCATTAATACAATTTTCTGACCTAATCCTATATTTTTTTATACATTGATCATACACATAATATCTCGATTAAATTAAATTTAAAATAATAATAAAATAATAATCTTGCAGTAGACACGAACCAGATCGATATTGGACCTAGGAAAACACCATACATTTAGGCGGCGTAGGATACCAACGTACGTATATAGTACTTGTGATCATCAAGAGAATTGTACGTAGAATCAAATTCATAAAAAAACAAATAACTAGTTAGCTGAATGTATATTTGGCTTTCTTGCCATATACTTCAATATCAATCAAAGGGGAAATAGCACTTAAATTATTACCTTTCACACCACTACAACAAAAGTGGTTTTTTGGGACGAAAACTTTTGTCCCAAAAAATTGTGATTTCATCCCTAAATATTACTTGGGACAAAAAAAAATTGTCCCAAGGTCGTTCTCAAAAGGTATTTTAGGATGAAAATATTAATTTCGTCCCAAAATTATCTTTTGGGACCAACTTGAGCAAAACCGTTCGATTGCGTTTGAACGAAACTTTTTTTTTTGGAGGATTGAATTTCGTCCAAGAATCACATCCAAAAGGTACAAATGTGACATTCGAATGTCAATTATCTTCGAATGTGTCCTTCGTGAGTGGTCGATTGATGCCAGTCCGTTCGACCAAATAGGCATGTGAAAACGTTCGAACAAACAATTTGATGGTCGAACAGTAAAATATGTTTGAACGTATTGAGTAAAATGTTCAACCGGACCATAATACGATCGAACGATTTGTTATGAGATGACGTTAGAACGTTTATTTCATGTACGATGTTTTCATTTGAACGGTTTCAAGTATTGTTCGAATGTTTAATATCGATTACATTCAAATGTTCTGTATCAATGTTTGAATGGTTTTACTTATTTTGTTCGAACGGTTTTAGGTCGTTCGAATGGTAACTATTTTATTTTATCCAATAATGAAGAATCAAATAGACATACATAATACTTAAAAAAATGCTTTACAATTTGTTCAGTACCCATAAAAGTAGTCACATAAGTGCAAACTACATAAATAAAACAGTAGTACTAGCGTTCTTCGTATAGAAATAGGTTTCAAAATCTGTACATATAATGTAAATCAGTTGCTTAGGGGCCTGAGCTGTTGCATAAAAATTTGCAGTTGCAGTTGCAGTTGCAGTTGCATCTCTCTCTTGATCTCTTCTTCTTGTTGTTCTTGTTGCTTCATGTACATCTCCATGTCTGCTTATTTAGCTAATTGAACCTCTAACTCATGTTGCCTTGTACTTAATTCTTCGATTTTGGAATTCACTTTTTCCAATGCTATAGAGGTGTTAGAGGCATACCCAAACGATAAGGAAGAGCTAGAAGGCTTTACACAGCGACCCAAACCCCTCAAATATCCTAAACATGCAACACCCAAAACTTGTGAAAAATATTTCAATATCATTTGTTGAGGAATTTTAATTTGACGCAAATTCAGCACTTACAGTAACCAATTTTTCCTACACACAAGAGAAAGAATTAATATTGTTGCAAATATTCAAATATGTTTAATTAAAACAAATAATAATACTTACATAAGTTTCACAAGTATCGAGATGAGTCCACTCTCTATTACGATCAATATGTGATACAACTAATTTTGTCAGATCATAATTGTATTTGTTGAGATATAAAATCATTAGAATACCTCCAAATAAGAAACTATATACAATAAAAAAATAAAATAGCATTACTAATTTCTTAGAGAGGCGATGGAAAGATTTTGAGCCTGTATGATGATGAATCTTCAATTTTGATCTATTTGTTTGGTTTATAAAACTTTGCTCATGCATAAAAATTGTAAATATTATGATGCAAAAATTATAAATAAAACACAATTTATTTAATTTACCTTATATGATGGATCCTTAAACATATCACGAAAATTTTCCCAATCGAAAGGTCGGACATCCTAAAAAGAATGTTGGCATGCATCCCCTTGTTCTCGAACTTATTATAATACCCATGACACCTCGCCTTTTATTTGCATAATGCATTACATATAAGCTCATCAACAGTCTTACGCTCCTCTCTCGGATCAAAATTTAGTTCGAAATCATTCTTGAAAAAATATATACACAAAGATATTAACACCCAAAATATTCTAAATTTTGCATACATATTAAATAATAATATAAAACAATCATTTAAACATTATAAAACAACGCTTCTTGGTAAGCTCTTTCACATCTTGGGGACTTTCTGCCATGAACTCGTAGCCAAAGGTGCATAAGTTCGTGTAAGAGCATCCACATACAATGCAAGCCAAGCTGCTGGTTGTCCTTCACCTCCTGTATATTTGTTAGGAATGTTAACTTTAATCTTATCCACTTCACGATATTTTTCCAACATCACATCTCTAGTAGTGCCTTGACTTTGATGAGATTGTAGTGTTAACTCTACATAATATAATATTCGTTGTAGATACGAAGTAAATGATGGTTAGAAACAATATAATATAGATGAATTACCTTAATTAAAACAAAATGACTATCAGATTTTTACCTTGTTATGTAGAGTCAATCTCTAATGGTGAGTCAGATGGAGAGATAGGAATAGGTAGAGATGAAATGCGAACTTCCTTCCTATTCGGTGACATAATTTCAAAATACTGATACATTCATTACGTAAAATATTTGTCATAAAGTGTCATGTGAATACAAAACTGAACAATCATCTGTATCAGTTTTAGTTGACCATTTACCCTCATTATCTGTAGATACTTCAAATGACTAAACATTTTGCTCAACTATCGCATCGACAATTTCAGCCTCAATATCTTCCCTATATAATGTAATCATCTCATATTGCCTCAAATCCACAAATAAGTTAAAGACGGGTTGACTCTCTTAGTATGCTCCTTAAGTAGAGGGATTATCTTCTTATTCATCTTGTCCATCCGCCTCAGAGATAACATCATATATATTTGTTGGAGAAAACTTTTATATTATTCGCCATTGATTCCCTAACTCAGGATCATCTAAGTAAAACATTTGAGATGCTAGGGGAAGCCAAAATAAAATGATTATCTTCATATCATTTTTTCAATGTATTAATACTTTAAAAATATTCATCATCGCGCACTCCCCTTCGAGGATTTCTTAAATCCCTCCATCACACTTAAACAGATACACCACAAGCTCCCTCAAATATCGCATTCCAATTATATCGACAATAACCCTATAGAAATTAACGTTTTCTTCATCTTGACTTCCTTCGACTAGGATACCATTATTTTGTGTTTTCATATAGCATTCTCGATCCATTATGTGATACCTACTTCATCGAAAAATATATGCAGAATATCGAGCAGCGCGTCTAGAGGGGCCACGCACCAATGTATAGAGTTTGTCCGATATATCGTTTGGATTACTCGCATGCATTTGTAAAACCTACATATTGAATCAAGCATTAACATACAAAAATAAACAATCCTAATATTTGTTTGGTAATTCAAACTCACATTTGTGATGTCATTACCCGATTTCCTTCTCGATAAACATGAATAAACATCACATTCATTCCTTCCAACAAATTTTCAATGTCATCCCAAAAATCTTCCAGGTACCAGACAGGGCATCTCTTATCAATCAACTATTTTATAACCAACAACGAGTCCATCTCAGTATCTAGATTAAAAAATCCCAAATTCTTGGTAATCTGCAGCCCATATAACAAGCCTAACAGTTCAACTTTATTATTCGTACCATCACCAAAAAAATAAGAATAAGCGGCCATTAATTTACCATGATGATCACGCAATACTCCACCAGCTTCCATAACACTAGGATTTCCAATACAACTCCAATACCCTCTTGAAAGGGATAGTAAACATCTTCAAAATCTCTTGATCTCTGGACGTAAAATCTGCCTGGTCCTTCAATTTTAGCACCGAACAACTAAGTTGATGTTTAAACTGAGCCCAGACCATTGGAAATGAATCACATACATCCTCCATACGAGCTTTACATCTTCTATTCCACAAACAACATAAGAGAATACAAGGTATGATGCCAAGAAGTGAACCAACTTTTGTAGAGTGTTTTGCTTTATGGAACCAGAATTCCACCCTTGCACGCCAACCCCTCCCTCTCATAGGTTGTATACCCACACAATGACAAGCCTTTACCCATAAAAATTCAGCAAGTTCCCCATTTGCAAACACATGATTTAAGTCCTCATACTTCCCATTCACACAACAATTACATTTGGAGACCATAGGAATACCAATCTTGCAAACATTATCATCCACACTCAAAGCATTGAAGAAAACGTTCCAAACCAAAACTGAAATTTTTTTAGGCAAAGAAGAATGCCATACCCATTTAGACCAATCCACCTCCGGAGCTCGAATACGTAAGCAAGACCAAGCACTTTTGGTGGAAAACTTCCCATCCACATTTCGGTCCACACCAGAATATCCTCACCTTGTTTATGACGACCCAAGTTGTGCATAATATAGTACACTTTTGCTGCGCCCACCATTTGAACAAGCAAGTCAACATCCCATTGATTATCAAGCTTTAATTCTTGGATCTTAATTTTTGGGTGAGGATAAACTGAGAAATGATTTATTAATGGTCCCTCATTTGACCATTTATCATATCAAAAAGAAATTCTTCCTTCCCTGATTTTCCAACGAGAATGGTTTAAAACCAACGGTATACTCCTCACAATCATACGCCAATTATTTGAGCCCTTACAAGGATCAATCAAAGAGACATGATTATTCTTCACATATTTAGCTCGAAAAAAAATTCACCCAAAGAGAATTCTCTTATAAAATCTTCCATGCAAATTTAGCATGTAAGGAAAGTTGGATATCCTCCAGCCTTTTAATGCCTAAATCTCCTTCCTCAAATGGAAAACAAATTTTCTTCCAAGAATGCCAACAACGTTTATCTTTCCCATCGGAAGAGCCCCAAATAAATTTGCTAAGACTTCCATTTATTCTCTGCAAAATAGCTATAGAAACATGTATACAAGAAAGAAGGTGGATTGGTAAGCTCATAAGAATTTGCCGAATAACAATCAAGCAAGCACCTTGAGCCAATAACTTGGATTTCCATCCACCAATTCTATCACAAATTTTGTGTGCCAGGTCATCTAGATGAACACTAGTTTATATTATTTACTCTCAATTCTTTGAGCACATTAATATGATCAGTGAAATTGAAGATTACCATTTATAATCTTATAATTTTTTAAAGTAAATTACAATATTAATTAACAAATAATGACAACTTACATCATGTGGCTCTCTATCTTAGGGAAATTAAATAGTACATACCACTGAGCTTTCTTGAACTCTCTTCCACACAAATCATAACCATGTGCTGCACCAAGTGGACGTATTTGTTGGGAAAATACATAAAATCCATTTCCTTTTTTTACTTGATCAACATCAAAGTTTCTTTCTGGCTAATCAAATCTCATGTCAACTCCATGAAAGTATTTGGAATAGAATGTATGTTACTTATCGTTAATATATGTTTATGAAATTGACCCTTTAGGATAGACCTTGTTACCCACTGTGCATTTCTGAGTGATGGTGAGCTATGTGGTAGCTAGGCTTGTTTCCTAAGCGAGCAATGGAGCTTGAACAGGATGTTTGAGGGCTATCATGGTCAGTGCTTGCTAGGCTCTTGTCCTTGGTGAGGTGCTTTGCTTACATGGGGATTTCAAGGCACACACTTAGGTGTTCCAAGCAATCGATTCTACGAGACTACCAATGAATGAATAAAACACAGATGAAAGATAAAGAGAAAAAATAGTGAAACTTGTCAGTTTTTGCTATGTAAAATAGGGTTGCTATGCGACTAGGTTTGTAGTGCTCATTGTGGCAGTGCAGGGAGCTTCTTGGGCTGAGGTGCTTGGTGTGGACTGAGCTGCATCCACAGTGGAGGACTGGGTCACATCCACGATGGAGGATATGCGAGACTACTTTCCAATGGTCTTGACTTGCTCTATTTTGAATGTTTAAAACAGGGGTTGATGCGGCTTTCGCCGATGGTCATGAAAGAGCTCTTGGGCGATGAATGGAATTTGTTCACGGTGGCCCTGGCTCTTGGCTATTTGTGGAGCAATCTCCAGTGGACGAGCTAGGAAACGGCTAGGACTCTATTCCTTCTCTCCCTTTAGGGCTAAGCAAAAATCCAAAAACCCAACTTCGAGTTTGACTCAGCTCTAGCTCCACTTCGACTCTGACAAAATAGAGACAATAGTCAGATTTTTTTATTAATTTTTCAGTCAAAGTCAGAGGTATCGTTAGACTAACTTCGACTCTGTCTTTATGCTCCAACTCCAACTTTGACTTTGCCCTTCAAATCCAACTTCGACTCTAAATCCGATATCGTACATATGTTATAAAAATATGTATTTATTTATATATTTATCATATATACTAGTATAGTTAAATAGTTATATGACTAGAACTTATATAGTTAAATTCAATAATATACTAATTTGAGCTATTATAAAATAATATACTTAAACTCTAATATAAATAGACTAATAATAGTTTAGTATATGTAAACATCATAGGATTACTACCTTATATAATCAAGTATAGAAATAAGTTAGACACTATTATTGAAATAAGCCTAGAATAATAAGTTAATAACACTTCATACAAATTTACTAACATATAATAACATGCTATTAGACTCTAGAAAGTCTAGTATATGATTAAGTTAGAAATAAGTTAGACATTAGTATAATGATATGTAATACTAATATATAACAACATGTAATCAGACACTATAATATAAGTCTTGTATAGAAATAAATTAGATACTACTAAATTTATAACTAACAAGTCTAGTATAATAAGTTAATAACATATAATAATAATTTACTAAAGTATAATAACATATAATTAGACACTAGAAATAAGTCTAGTGTACAAATAATTTATAAATAAGTTTTTCTTTTAAACAAAAAGGGTTGATCTCATTAATTTCATGAAAACAAAGGGAGAATACATGAAGGGACAACCTCCAGTTGAATGACATCTTCAGTGAGGAGAAGAGCATTTTTAGCTAATACGAGCTACAATGTTTAAGTTCCTAGGTACATACATAATCGACCAGTGAAGCACTTTCCCTAGAAGATGTTTAACACCTCTGATTAGCAACCCAGTTGAGGACCAATTCTATTGATTGCTTTTAATGGCATTGACCACTGCTAGAGCATCCCCTTCAAGTTGCACATTAGACAACCACATCTCAATACATAGCAGTGCAGCCTTAAGGACAGCAAGTGATTCACCTAGTTGAGGATCTGGGAAGAGGGCATAGACTGATCTAAGAGTAGCCATTACTTTGCCTTCCCAGTTCCTGACTACAACACCAATTCCAACCTTGCAGTGGATTTTGTCAATGGCATCATCCCAATTGATCTTAAAGGTACCCTGTGGAGCTGTTGTCCACTGTTGAACAGTGAGGATACCATTCCTTAGTAGACTTTGAGCTATCTGATTTGAGGCTTTGAACTCAGAAAGTTTTTGGTGAGCTTGTGAACACCTCTTCAAATACAAAAATGTTCCTTCTTCTCCATAGATGTTGGGCTATCATAGCAAACTCTTCTAGGTCCTCCCATTGTAGGGATGAGGACAGTTGGCTTGGGAGTTTGAAGAAGGGGATTTCCTCAATAGAGCATTTTTGCAGTTTCCTTGAGCAGCTGATTCAGGCTCCAAACAACAAATGGGGCAATCAGGAAGATCTACTACTTTCCTCTTGAACAGGTTCAGTTTGGTAGGGAGGGCCTCGTGACTAGCTTTCCATAGGAATACCTTAACTGCATTGGGAATCTTTAGCTTCCATAGTTTGGACCAGAGGTCAGCAAGAGTAGTGCTATTCGAGGATTGACCCTTAGTGCTATCCATAAGATCCACTTGTAGGTTATAGGCACTCATAATAGAGAATTTACCATCAACAGTGCATCTCCAAGCTAGCTTATTTGAGTTCTTGATTATGCTATGGGGCATTCTACTGATAAGCTCACACTCAGATTTGGAAAAGAGGTTTTTCAATAGAGAGGGGTTTCAATGTTGTGAATTGGGGTCAATTAGTTCCTTAACCAAGGCATCTTCGTCTAGTAGACTCACTTGAGTGTAGATTCTAAAAGAAAAAGCCTTAGGAATCCACTTGTGTTTCCAGATCTTGACTGACTCACCATTGCCTATTTTCCAGATCAAAGCTTCATTCAAGAGTTGCTTCGCTGCCATGAAACTTTTCCATAAGTAGGAGCCATTATACCCAACTTTAGCATTTAGAAAATCAAACTGAGGGAGATATTTGGCCCTCAAGATCCTTGCTGCTAGAGATTGGGATGCTGAATTAATCTCCATCCCTGTTTGGCTAGTAAAGCCAGATTGAAATTCTCAAATTTCCTAAAGCCCAAACCCCCTACACTCTTAGCTTTTCCCAGCTGCTGCCACCTAAGCCAGTGTATTTTGAATCTGTCATCTCTTAATCCTCACCAGAAGTTTTGCATGACTCTGTTGATCTCCTTTACCAATGTTTTTGGGACTTTAAACAGGCCCATGTTGTAGGTAGGGATTGCTTGGATGACTGATTTTAGGAGAATCTCTTTTCCTGCCTGGGACAGGAACTTCATTTTCCAGTTGCTCACCTTGCCTCTAATCTTGTCAAGAATAGAGTTAAAGGCCTTTGACTTGTGTCTGCAAACATAAGATGGTGATCCCAGGTATTTCTCATAAGAGTTTGATTCCCTCACTCTAGTGGTAGCCAAGAGTATGTCTTTCACTTTTGGTCTGGTGTTGTTTATAAAGAAAATAAAGGTTTTCTCTTTATCTAGCCTCTGACCTGAAGCTTGCTCATAGGTGTGAAGGAACTTGTATAGCCTGCTCCATTCTAGTGAGTTGGCTTTGCAGAAAAGGAGGCTGTCATCTGCAAAAATAAATGGTTAATACTAAGGGATCCACGAGCCATTGGGATGCTTGAGATATGGCCAAGGGATTCAACATGATTAAGGATAGACTTCTACACAAAGAATGAAGAGGTAAGGGGAGAGGGGATCCCTTTGTCTAATTCCTCTAGAGGGGTCGAACCTTTTTTTAGGGATTCCATTTATGAGAAGGGCATAACTGACTGTGGGAACACACTGCATAATTAGAGAAACCCATCTAGTGTCAAATCCCATCTACTGCATGATAGCTTCCAAAACATTCCACTCAACTAGATCATATGCCTTGCTCATATCCATTTTCAAAGCCATATAGCCTTCCTTCATACCTTGCATTCTAGTCTTCATGGTGTGTAAAGCCTCATATGCCACTATGATATTATCCAAGTTAAGTCTACCTGGTATAAAGGCACTTTGTGTAGGGGAAATAATCACAGGGAGGATTAGCTGCAATCTATTAGCAAGGACTTTTGCAATGAGTTTGTAAGATGCATTACAAAGGCTTATGGGGCGAAATTCATTGACCAGCTCAAGGTTCTATTTCTTGGGAATGAGGGTTATATATGTTTCATTCAGCACTGCAAGACCAGTCCTGGAATTCAACACATCCTTCACTGCAGAAACTAGGTCTGGTCCAACAATGTCTCAATGGTCCTGGTAGAAAGCTGTAGGGAAGCCATCAGGACCTGGGGAATTTAGGGGGATCATTTCAAGGACTGTCTTTTTTATCTCTTCAAAGGTGAATTCATTAAGCAGTTGAGAGTTCATCTCAGCAGTCACTGTTTTCCCCAGGTGAGCTATGCTATCTTTGATCCTTTGAGGATGTGAGGTGGTGAAGAGGTCCATATAGAAAGCCTGAAAAAGGTCACTGACTTCCTTTGGTTGTTTTGCATGCACACCATCCCCATTAGAGATACTCAAAATGGAATTGGACTTCTTTCTTTGGTTTGCATAGGAGTGAATGAATTTGGTGTTTTTGTCTCCATCTTTAAACCACCTTTGCTTTGCTCTTTGGCGCCATTTGAGATCCTCAGCTTCAAGAAAATTATCTACTTCCTTTCCCAGCTCTTTAATTGACTCTGAGAGTTCCCCTTGATTCAACCTTTGCAGCTCCTTAATCTTCTCCTTCTTCTCAGCAATAACCTTTCTTGTGTCACCAAGGAAAGATTTACTCCATTTGACCAAGTGCTCCTGGCATTTTAACAAACCTTTTTTAATGAACTCAGTGCTACTAGGATAGTTGGGGGTACAGGTCTAAGCTTGCTTAATGATGTGAGAACATTCTTCCTGGCTTGACTAGTTAGCCTCATATCTGAATACTCTCTTTTTGGGTCTACAAGCATTGAGAGGATTGGCAAAAAAGATCAGCAAGGGGTTATGGTTAGAACATTGGACAGGGAGTACAGAGGTGTTACTGTGATCATGTAGAAAGCTCCAAGCTTGATTTCCAACCATTCTATCCAATATTTCCTTGGTGAATTCTCTACCTTCTCTGCCATTACACCATGTATATTTTGAGTCCTCATAGCCAAAATCACTTAATCCACAGTCCTCTAGAGCTTCCTTGAAAATTTCCATTTGTCTATATGGTCTGAAAGTAGCACCAGCCTTTTCATCTTGAGGTATGATCTCATTGAAGTCTGTCATACACAACCAAGGGACTTGGTCATTGGGTGTAATGTGCCTCAACAGATTCCAGCTTTCCATCCTCTTTGCAACCAGAGGGTTCCCATAAAACGTAGTCAAAATCCATCTATGGTTCCACTCTTTCACATGCATTTCCAGGGATATATGGCTCTGAAAATAGGTGATTAATTCTGCATGAATATCATCTGTCCACATAATTGCCAAGCCACCACTTCTCCCCACACTGTCTACCACAAAGCTATGCTCAAATCTCAATTTATTAAGAATGCCTTCTACTTTATGTTTCCTACATTTGGTTTCAATGAGGATAACCACATTGGGGAACTTCTCTTTCATCAACAGGTGAAGTTCACAAACTGTCCGAGGGTTCCCAAGCCCTCGACAGTTCCAACATAATAGATTGATTTAGTTTGGCAAGGCAGCACAATAGCCTCTGTCAATCCATTCCTATTAGCCTTGCCAACTAACTTTTGTTGTTTTGTTTTCATAGAGGGTTTTGAGTGTTCCCCTATATCCCCGAGGGCTCTCTTTTTGAACATTTTAAGAGAGCCTAAACACTCTCATAAGGCTCCTGGTTCCTTGCTCTTCTCTTCCACCGGGATAGGGACTTGGTGCCGCCTCTGGGAATGGTGTTATTCAGAGAGGAAAACATGGCAGGGCTCACCTGGTTGCTAGCTAGTATGGTATTCTCTAGGCCTATTGTTATATTGAACTTAGGGACCTTTTTCTGGTTTCCCACATTTAAGGGATAGTCTTCTCCCTCTTTTTCCCTCGAGGAGGTAAATGAGGTGTCTTGCTCTTTTGAGGAAAGACCCTGATGTGTCTGGTCAACCTGCATACCATCTGACATAGCCTCCTTCTGTTCTATATCAGGGTCTGTCAGCTTGGTTTGCTCCAAGCTACCAAGGATTTGCATGCCTACATTCGTGCTAACTTCTGCCACCGGCTCCTTTCCTTTTCTAGTAAGGTCAGCCTGAGTGCCTCCCATCTGTATTCCCCCGGTGGTGTCAACTAGTCGAGCTCCCTCCGTGACTCATTTGAACATGTTGGTTTTGGGTGGTGGACTCACCCGCAACCATGGACCCATACTGGTCTTGCAGGTTATCGACCATATTCCTCTGATCTCCCCTCCGATGGCATCTTTGGTTCTGGTGTTGGATGAGGCCACAGTGAAAACAGAAGTTGGGTAGTCTCTCATACTTGAGAGGAATCCAGAGCCTTTTCTCACCCAGAGTGAAAAATCTTCCTCGAGCCAATGGTTTAGATTTATCAATCAAGATTTTCACTCATAAGAACTTCCTCCATCCTGCTCCACTTCCTTTTGTATCAACCAGCAGCACTTTCCCTATCGTGGCACCAAGTTGTTCCCCAACCTTCTTGGTCATGCTTACAAAGGGCATCACACTCTTGTTCCCCAACCAAGTTGTTCCACAAAGGGAACTAAAACCAGAAAGGTTCCATGGAAAACTTTATATCTCTGGGTGCTATCAAGCCATCACACTCTTGGAGACAAATCAAAAGCTTATCGAAGGACCAAGGTCTACCTTGTAGTATAGTATTCTTGTCTTCCTTCGTTTGAAACTCCACCAAGAACTTGTTCCATCCAATATCGCTGAGTTGTACACATCCCTCAACATACCAAAGCTTCAGCATTGTAGCACGAAATACACCTTTGTTAACCTCTCTATCCGATACAACAAAGGCCACCAGACATTTCTTAACTCTCTCAGTAGACAGAAGCATGTCTTCCTCAGCTACAATCACTTCTTGCCTTTCCTCCTCTGTGAGTTTTAGACCCTCACACAATTTTGCCATCTCATCATCCCTTCCCCCTCCCTCTTCAGACATCTTGTCCAAGAGATTGAGCTCTAAGTTCACTAAGGAACTAGAGAGAAAATACCTCACCCTCTAAAGGAAAGGACCTCAACCCAAGCTATAAATAAGTTAGACACTAGTATAATATAATAACATGTAGTTAGACACTATAATATAAGTCAAGTATTGAAATAAGTTAGACAATGGTATAGAAATAAGTCTAATATAATAAATTAATAATACATAATACCATCGTATAATAACATGTAATTAGACACTATTGTACAAGTCTAGTATAAAAAAGTAATTTTGATATTAGTATAGAAGTAAATTAGGAGTTAATGATTTACTATTATTTTTAAATTTTTGAAAAAACTAAAATTTGAAAGTCCACAAAAAATTCATTCTAAAAATGGACTAAATATGAACCTAAAAGTCTAAAAAATGTCCAAATCCAACTTCATTCAAACAAGTTGGAGTTGTAGTCGAATCGGAGCCTATACAAGTCGAAGTTGAAGTCGGAGTTCAGATTTGAACTTCAACAAAGTCGGAGTAGGAGTCGGATTTAGGGAAATTCAACTCCAACTATGTTGGTGCTCACCCCTATCTCTTGTTGTAACACTCCATTAAGTGCAGTGCCTCTTCTGCATTGAACTAGCTTTTGTTGGGTCATGCGACCTATTGCTCTGAGAGTGATTTTGTGATCCCACAAACGTTACCAAACTGTTGAAGCAATTTTTCAGCGTGCTTGAAGCCCAACAATACGGTTGAATGACCCATGATGATGGCTTGGGCATTGATAGGGTGCTCAAATGTCCATCCATGAAATAAATAATAAATAAAGTACATATAATATAAATAAACAAAAATTTACATAGTTTGGCATAAAAGCTTAGTTCCACAGGTAGTTTGGGCGCTAAATTCATTATGTTTGGTGATTTTACAGTTTCTCATGGTCTCCATACCACACAATACCTTGGAGGAAATAGGGTTTTGGAACCGTTGAACAAGATGTTGTCATTGTAGAAATCTAGAGAGGGGAGCTAATAATCTCTCTTGATTAGTAGAGAATAGAGATTCCCCATTTTTTTCTTTTTTTAATAGTTGAATTCTACTTGTCTTATGTCACTTTCATCAACCAACTTTCCTTATTTTTATCTCTTCCTTGTATTCCTAGAAATGGATTTCCAATGGGCTAGACCCTAGTTAATTTCCTATCTAACAGATGCCCACAATTTTTAACGTTTCCAACTAAAAGGTTTTGAGAACCTTCAATACAAGAGTCGTTTCAGAATAGTCAAGTATATATATCATTTCCATAGTTAGATTCACTCCAACACCTAAGTCTAAGGGTTGTTCGTGATATGATTTTTACCATTAAAAGATAATAATGTTAGGGGTCAAGTTTCATCAGCTCGAGATCAATTTGGAGTCCGTCAAATTGATCTGACTAATAAGAGAAATGATATTAATTACAGTCATAGAGTGTGCAAGTGTTGCACACTCATTTAAAAAAATAATTAAATATGAGACCCACATAAAAAAAATTAATTTTTTAATAGTAGACCTCGCTATTTTTCAAAATGAGTGTGTGACACTTGCACAATCCATGACTATATCATTACACGACTAATACTCATGTCATTATGGGGTCAATCCATCAATAATATTTTAAGTCTTAATGATTTATGAATGACTTTTTAATACACATTTTCCTTTAAAAAAATACTCTTATATCTATTTGGATAATTAATTGAGTTCCAAAATATTCTTTTTATGTAATGTAAAGTGAAAATCCCCAAATTGTGAAGACCTATTTGACCTTTGTGTTGCAAGATCCTAGACCAGAAATTTCCCAAATCCTAAACCCTAAAACTAGGATTGAAACTTTGAAGAGTTGAAGAAACATTTGTCAAGATGTTCTATCAGAAACTGTTATAGGACAATATTTGAACCTACTCTCCATGCCGATGAGGAGAGTAAGATTTGACATGAACTTCTAAGAGAAAAAAAATGCAAAAGTTGTCTCGTTTCTCATGCTAAAATTAATAGAGTACAACAATCTATACTACTCCACTTCCTTCAAAGTTAAACCTTTCGAATTTATAGTATCCTCCTAATCTTATAAATGCTGCTAATCATGTGTTGATGTTTGGTGAGTGACGAAGCAAACGAGGATACATTTCATGAAGAAACAAATAATAATAATTACGAAATTGAAGACTTGAAGTAGATCCATTAAAAAAATATTGATATATAGTTATAAATAGTGAAAAAAAGATAAGGCTAACTGAACTGAATCTAAATGACTCAAACACAAATACATATTTAGTTACTCAAATAGGATTAGGGTTAATTTATTCTGGACATGAAGTAGTTGACAAACCCAAAGCAATCTTGAATGAGCCGAAACGAAATTTCACTCCTAATTTTTCCAATAATCTTTTCTAGAAATGACAATACATGATGGGTAGTATGGTTAGTGTTAACTTAGAGCATTGTCATTGGTTTATCTATTTACAAATGCAAACACATATGTAAATGGAAATATTTCCATAGCTATGAACAGTGCCAATACACATACACACACACACTCTCTCTCTCAACACCAACCGGATTATTTTTCCCGAGAGCTCTCCTTCACTTTCCTCTTCTCCCTAGCCTCCCTAGACTCGAACAGAAGCCTTTCTCTCTCAAAAACCCAAGCAGCTCTCTCTCATGACGGCCCTTGATGGATCTTGCGACGGCTGTGGACGAATCTCCTTCTGAGCTTTCACATCAAGAGATTCTGCTTCGTTCCTTTATCTCTCTTCTTCCTATTCTGGATCTCTACTAGCGGGGGGCTTCTGATTTTAGATAAGTGATTTAATCAGCCCTCGTTTTACTCAAAGATCAGCATTCACCTCAATATTTTGTATCATTAATGCTAGGGTTTTGCTTCAAGTTTCTCTACAATTTTTTCTTTCTCGTACCTCCATTAACAATTGATTTTTCTAGTTTTTTATTGTTTCGAGTCTAAATATCAGTTTCTGAAGTTGTTAAGAACACTTGGATTTTGATTTTCTATTAGCTTCATAATTCTTTTGTAAGCTGGATCAATAAAATTTGGATGGAAAGGATGTAGAACTTTTTCCTGTGAGACTCGACTTGGACTTAATAACAAACCCATTTGATAGTAGATTGAGATAATTAGATGAGTCTTGCAAAATATTTGCTGTGAACCCTTGGAATTTTTTCATTTTTCTCGAAATTTTTGTTCTATTTTTGGGCACAAAACTTATATCTTCTTTGAAATGATTTTTCTTTTTTTTTTTTACTTTGAGTTTTAAGTTTTAACCATCATGACTCATGATAATTTAATTTGGTTCAAATGCTACTTTGGCTTTTCTGTTAAATCCTTCATTAATCACTCATAAGAAACAATGTTTATAATGTGCAATTAAATGTATTATCTATAATATTTTATGCTCTGATCAAGTTTAGTTAATTAGCCTATTTTAATTGGGTTGGGCTATAATCTTTTGGGTCCTCTGTTGTTTGGAAATTGTTTGGCCTGTTTTAATTGGCTTAGACTTGCTGTTAAGTAACTATTTTTAATCTTTTGTTTTAATTGATCCTCTGTTTTGAATTGAGGTTTTTCAGTTGTTGTTTTGAAGATGTTTGATTGTAATTTGCTGTTTGTTTTGCTAATCCTCTGTTATAATGTGTTGTTTTAATTGGCAATGTGACTATGAGTACTACAATGGTACTGTTGAAGGATAAACACTTTGTACTTTAATACAATGGTAGTACTGTTTAATGTGATGTTTAAGGAACATTTTGTCCATCAATATTTTGTCGAAGGATGAAGACTTTAATTGATGAGAATCCCTTCTTCACCACACTGTTGAAAAGTGGTGATGGTGGTATTAACAACCCACCTATGGATAGTGCAAATGTTGATGTCCAAGTGACAACCCCAACGGGAAATAAGTGCACCAAATCAAAAATCCCAGTGGGGTGTGTTATTTACTGGAGAGGAAGATACTCTCCTCGTTTCAGCTTGACTTAATATTAATATAGACTCCATATGGGGGACTGACCAAACCTCCACACAATTGTTGTGTAGAATTTATGATTACGACAATACCTATAAAAAACCTAACAACCCAGAACGTCTATACCCTCTTTGACCAATCGGTGGTCAAGCATTCAAAAATGCATCAATAAATTTTGTGGTTCCATAACCCAAGTTGAAAGAATGCATTCAAGCGGTACAACTGAGCTAGACAAGGTATACTGGTTTTTTCAATGTTTTATTGTTGTAATTATTATGTATTTGCAATGATAGAGCGTACTAATTGTGGAACTATTTGTAGATTGATAAGACAACAATTTTGTATCGAGAGATCCAAAAGACCAACTTCAACATAGAATATTGTTAGAATCTTTTGAGGCACCAACCGAAATGGCAAATACACATTAAACTCATAAGAATAAAAGACAATGTGTCATATTTAGTTGTTACTCCAAACTCAATACGATTAGGGGAAGACATGAAAAAAGTGCTAGTGAATTATGAGAGACCTCCGGACAAGAAGGCTGAAAAAGAAAGAGAAATAAAGAAAGTGTAAGGAAAGACAAGTTAATGAGTTTAATGAGGCCTTAAGGCACATGCATGATGATAGGAAGACTTATATGATGAAGAGAAAAGAAGCAATAATGAAGTCTGACAATGATAGATTTGAGTTACTACTTCTTAGGAAGAGAAAACTTGATATGGAAATTAAGATTGAGAATGATAAATCTGACTTAATAGCTCTTAAGAAGAGGAGAACTAATATGGAAATTATGAAATTGGATATTGATTTCTTGAATTCTGTGTAGCAAGAGTATTTCCATAATCTTCAAATGGAAATAATTGAGGAACAAAGAAATAAATCCATATCTCGTACATAGTTGTATGCATGGTTTTAAGTGATATTGTAATTGTTTTCTATCGTGTGGTAACATAATTTTTGTTGTGCTTGTGGGTCAACTGGGTATTCTTTTTGTACTGCTAGTTGCTGGTGATTTTGTTGGTGGTTGGTTGTCGGTGGGCAATAATGTTTGCTTCAAGTGTAAGGAACGCACCAGCTCTAGTCACAGGGAGTGATCAGAGGGCTATAACACCAGCTAGAGTGTTTGCTCTTACTACTGATGATGTGATTGCAGGTATGTAATTTGTGAGAATGGAGCTATAGGACAGGACTCGAACCGAGGATACGAGACAAAGGCCTAGGCAATTTATGACATGCTTGTTTAATGAGCTATTTTATTTATATAAGCTATTTATTAAGCACGTGAGACTTGGTTGATTTTAACAAGTGCTTATGTACTAGGCTCTTGTTTGGATTTTCTTAATATCTTTTTTAATAAATAATGGTGTTAATTATGGAATCTTTTGTATCTAGCATTTCACTGAAGAAATTTTGTTAAGATTAGTAGCACACCAGTTTCTTTAGAATTGGTAAAGTATTCCTGAAGGTGGCATTGGTGAAGAGAATCAGGAGGTCAAATAGAAAGGCTAGTAGAGTCTGAGATATTTAGGACCTTCTGATGTGTTGAAAAGGATTTGAGTACACATTACATCTCAAGGATGAGATTTCTTTCAAAGGGGGAAGATTGTAACATACAGGTCCTAAATTAGGGCTTAAAATTATTACTTTTATAATCACTATTATTATTATTATTATGATTATTAGTATTTTTATTATTAAGATATGTTTTGAGATATTAATTTGATTTGAATACGATTCCTCGATTGTACGCCCTTTTATCTCTATTTCCTAATTGGAATAGTTTCCTAATTGAAACCAACTCTAACCTCAAAAACCCTCCCATAAATCCTCTCTTTCTCCTAAAGCTTTTTCCTCCAACAAACTAACAGCTCCCTAGCGGCCAAAACCTTCCCATTAGCCACTGCCCATACTCACAACGAAACTCATTCTCACAGCAAGCCCCACTTCGAAAATAGAAGCCACTGTAGCATCCATACCAGACCATCACCTCACCAGGAACTACCACAGAAGATGCCGCCGGTAAGTCTTCCCTCCACCACGACGTGCGTCAACCCCTTAAACCACCTTGTTGCTCTCTCTCTCTCCACTGTCAATAACCAAACAGCCCCTGTGTGCTTTTGCTCAATCCTCTGTCAACCACTAGAAAAGTCGAGACACCTCTCAAGTAACTCAGAAACTGTCGTCGCTGCCCATTGAACTCACACCTTCCCGGTAAGCCCACGCCAGAATCTTCCCCCTCTTTCTCCTTTACGTCGTGGTTCTCGATCTAACAAACCACAAAACTTATTTTTCCTCTCTCAGTAGCTTATGCCACCAATCACTTCCAGCCACCCAGACCCACGTCGCAGTTGGTTCTTCTTCTCTCGGTGAGTACCCTGTTATCGCCTGATTTCCTAGTCTCTCCATTGTTCTGTGAATACAAGTAGATTTCTTTTCTTGCTTTTGGCTTACCATAATGGAAAAATCTAATTGTAAGCGATTCTGCGCACTAATACGCACACCCATTCAATATGATTGGTCAGAAAGTAGATTTTATTGAAAACTGTGCTAATTTAAATTTAAAATATGAAAGCAACAACATTAGTACGCAGATTGGTACACACTTCCTTGTACATAGCAAAACTCTACCGAAATATACCCATAAGTTTACAGCATTACAAAAATACCTTTCCAAGTTCCAACCATGCACGTGGCAACCCACGTTTAATTGTTTAATTCTGAGTCTGTCGCACGCACCTTTTATTTTCAGATTCTTTTGATTTCCAGATTATTCTTACGTCTTTAAATTAGAGATGGGCCATTGAGCCTTCACCCTTTGGGGCCTAATGAGCAGACCATCACCTTGATGCCCTTTAATGTTTAAGTGGCTGATTTTCTTGTAGGATTTAATTTTTAATTGGGCTGACCTCTTGCTAGGTGATTTTTTATGTTAAGTTGGGCTTAGTTTTTAAATTAAATAAAGATATTAGCCTAGAAACTCTATTTTTACAAAATATATGTTATAAGTATTAAATTAAGATTTGATTATAGTAATGGCCTACAAGAAATTTTAATATTAGGTATTATTAAGTCTATTTTATGACTCGAACATTTTCACTGTTATTTTATAGAATAGATAAAATATATTCCATACTAAATTATATTTGAATGACTAGATATGACATTATTATTTTACTAATTATATGATATTAGTAATTATTGAATTCAGTATATAACTGAAGATCTTATTAGATTGAAGTTCATGATATGTGTTCAATGGGGTAGAATGCTATGACACATTTTCTAGAAGTTTAGTAATGGCTAGTACCTCGTATAGGTTACGAGCTACAAAGTGAGATTGTGGAAGCAATACTAAGAGGTAAGTAGTATGATCATACCTTTATGTGTGCTATAAATATTCTGATTTTGCATGAAAATGTGATGTTTATTGACGCTACGCTACGAACCAAGTCAAGGTTAGGCCCTTTTTCACGAATCTCGATGAATTATGATGATATGCTTATGATGCTATGCTGGTATGGATTGTTAGATGGATGAGATATTATGAAAATCACCGGTCCTGCAGGGATTGAAGAGTTACTCCCTATAACTTAAAACTCACAATTCATCAATAAATTTATAGACTCCAAAATATAACGTCATCAGAATACTACAAAATCTCATAATAAAATCCGCCACTTCTCAAAAATCTTCTATGACTAATCCACTATGCTTAAATAATCATCTCACCGATGCTCTATAATCCTAATCCTTAGCTGGACTATTCAAAAAATCATCTGAAAAATATATGGAGATAAGGGGTGAGTTATCAACAACTCAGTAAGCAGAGGACATATACTAGTATGTAAACATGAGCATTTTTACAGAGTTCAGAATGCAGAAACCAAACATTTCAGTATTAATATGCAAATCTCAACAATACATATTATCAGAAAAACAGAGCGACTTTTCAAACATTTCATATTCAGAAAACTAACTTTTCATATTCAAAGACCCTTTGGCACAACATGACTGAACATCTACATCTTATCATATCATATCAGAACAGAGACCATGTTTAACCCCCGTGGTAGGGTTGTGCATCCTGCAAAAAGCCAAGCAAAACATAAATCACCATGTTACCAAAGAGATTGCACTCAGAACAGAAAACCACTATTATATCCCGTGGCGGGCCAGAGGTCACTATTGTATCCCGTGATAGGGCCAGAGGTCACTATTATATCCCGTGACAGGGCCACATATCAGAGCAAAACAGAATCAAAATGATCATATCAGAGTCAGAACAGAATCAGAAAGTCATGCCAAAGGTTTTTCAAGTGCCACATCTTATCAACACAGAGTACTGAACAGAATCAGATCGCAAAAACATAACTTATTCACAAAATTTCATATTCGCTTTCTTTCAAAGTTCAGAAACAGAATGTCAAAAATAAGCTCATGTCTACACCAATCATGACAGAAAATACTTTCTTCTTAAATAGAATCTCATGAATAATGCAGAACAAATATCTAAGGTTGTTTTCAGATTTCTTTTCATAGCAAAACATGCACATTTTCCAAAAAGGACCTCAGTTCATTTTATTTAATGCAAAGTCTAGCATAGGAACCCCGCTTGCTTGGACTTCTTAGCTTTTCAGAATTTTGCTCAAATCAATGTCGAGTCAACTATAAATCATCACCTATAAAATAATGATGTAATTCCGTAAATTTCCAATCAATCACAAATTTAATCCATATAAGCCTAAGCTTCTACTATATCTATTTTAATTATTCAATACCTAAAAATTCCATAACCTTAAAAAAAATCCTCATTCTCTAAATTTCCTTGATATCAATCAATATTTAAGATAAGTACTAGTAAAAATTTCATTAAATAATAATAAACAAAAAGCTTTAATCATAATTTAAATGTCTGAAAATAAAATTACACAGTTTCTAAAATAATTTGCTACCAATAGTACAGTTTGAAAATCCTATTTATTTTCTGTACAAAAATCTTACACTTCCCGCAAAACCCATGTAAAAACAGATTTAATATAAACAAAGCTCTCAACTAAAACCATCCAATAAAAAGGGCAATACTGTAACTTTATACCAAAATATTATGCAAAACTATATTCATGTAGACTTAAAATGTTTCATGCGATTCGGTGCAAAAGCCGGCGAGGACACGGGCGCGAGGTACTCACCGAGAAGGGAGGAGCTGCGTGCGGTGCAGAGAGGAAGGTGGTTGTCCCAGTGGTGGAGCACTGAGAGAAAAAGTGACGAGTGAGAGAAGAGATATAAGAGCACCGAGATGGAGACGGAGGGCTCCTTACCAAGAGAGTTATGCGCGGCGATGGCTTGGGGTGGCTATCGTCGATGGCACGGCTAGGCGTGGCTGAGATGCTGGATTACGGGCTCCCTTTGCGCCGCGGAGGAGACGCCCTAAAGGGTTGGTAGTGCGAAACTGCCGTGCTTGGAGGAGCAACCAAATGCTCTGTTTTTCAGACCCAAAACAGAGGAGTTTCAATTCACTCCGTAGATGGTTGTTCTCGGCACTCTGGTGGTGCTGCAGTCGTGAACGAAGGAGGAGCTGGACTTCCAGTAATGGTCAAGTGGAGGTGGTGTGGCGAGGTCGAGTTGCGATCCGTGGAGATGCAGTGTGCACGGGTTGCGTCGGTTTCGTATGGGCTGGGCACGGAGGTTGCTGGTGGCAGTTCCACGGTGGCACCGTGGTTGACAGAAAGAGATGCGGCTGCTAGGCTTCACGCGACGTGCAACGCTGGAAGATGAGGGAATGAGAGACGAGATCGAAACAGATGATGGTTTGTGGATGGAGATTCTGTGCGTGCGTGGGTGGAGAATGCCGTGGGAGTTTTGCGGCAGTTAGGCTTGGTAAACCAACATACAGGTACGTGAGTGTATATATATATTGGCGATGAAAAAATAAAAACCCTAGAGATAAGAGAGACGTGTGTGCGGATGAAAGCTGAATCGTGTGTGTGCATGCATGTCGTGGACAAGAGGATGACCAAGGGGAGAAAAAGAAAATAGACGGAAAGGATAAAACTTGCGGAAGAAAAAAATATATTAACGTGTAGAGAAAATAAAAAAATAAAATAAAAATGAACTAAAAATAAACGAATAAAATAAAAAATAAAAATTTTGAGCTTTATTGGGTCCGGGTGTTACATGTCATGTAATGTTCATGTAGTATTTAAATCATGTATCCATGTAATATTCATGTAATGTTTAGATCATGTTATGCCATGCCTATGTTATACTATGTGGTGTAAAACTCATATTAATATGCCATGTATAATGTTATGCCATGTACAAGAGTATGTCATGCCAAGTAAATTCATGAAGTCAAACATGTTCTCATGCATTATGAAAGTTAGTAAGAAGGCACATGAATGACGAGGGAACTTTAAAATTAGTCTTATGTTAGGGGTGGATGTGCAAGCCACGGACTCAAGCGTAGTCCACCACATGAAAGATATGATATTTTGAGGTGACACGAACCCAAGCGTGCTTCACCACAGGTTATGTTATGCGGTGCCATGGACTCAAGCGTGGTTCACCAGATGTTAAGTGATACCACAGACCCAAGCGTGTTTCACTACATATTATGATACGTTGTGGGGGGCCACGGATTCAAGCGTGGTTCACCATATGACATGTGATAACACAGACTCAAGTGTATTTCACTACATGTTATGATACGTTATACAGTGCCATAGACTCAAGCATGGTTCACCAGATGTTAAGTGATAACACGGACTTAAGCATGTTTCACTACATTATGTTATATACAGTCAAGGCAATTAGACCGATGTACACATGTAATCATTTCCACTAATTAAGTGAAAGACAAGATGAACAAGTCATGTATGATTGTTAGGAAATGCATGAAATTAGTCATTCATGCATCCTCGTTACATGTATTGTCATGATTTTGCTTATGTTACTAATTAATGATATATATGTTATGTCAATGTGTGACGATATGTGTAAGTTTTCAAAATTAAGCCTACTATTAAACTAAGTTAAGTTTACAGTATGATGTACTATTATTGAGTCTTTGACTCATTTGTTTGTTTCTTTGTTTTTATATTTTTACGTCCTAGATGATGATTTCGTGGATACAGAGTAGGAGTGCCAGGAGTAAGATGAATTTCCAGAGACTTATTAGACATTTAAGTAGTGTTGGTTTCATGTAGAACTAGCTTATGTCATTTCTTTTATTTTTCAGCTTTTATGTTATGAAAGACTGTCATAAAAGAAATATTGCAAAATATCTAAAAGAAAAATCAATGCCAATGCTCTTAGCAGGCGTGGATCACATGCAAGACTAGTGGGTGTTAATTGCAAAATATATATAAAAGAAAAATTAATTTTAGGAAAAAACTTAATAATACTAAAAAATAATATTTTATTATTATTTTAGCGCAAAGGAAATCTCCAAAACATGTAATTTTTTATTTGCATATAAATAAATAATTGCAGTGCTCTTAGCAGGTGTGGATCACAAGCAATTAACCCTAACCAAATGTAAATATCTAAATAACTAAGGCATCATTTTGAATATTGAGATGAGATCAAATATGATGAGAAATTCATGAATAATAGTAAAATAGTATATGAATAGTAGTGAAATAGTTTGAACTAAAATATTTTAAAGAGTTTTGGAAAAGGAAAAAGAAAAAGTTAAATAAAAAAATTATAAAGTTAAAATACTGTTAGAATATTATTTTTTAATATTATTTTTGTTTCGAGATTTGAAAACGTTGAATTGTTTTTTTTTTTTACTATTTGGAAGTTTAGAAAAGTTGTAATAATTACATGAAAAAATTAAAAATTAAAAATTGAAAAGTGTTTATATTTGAATGGTGTTTATATCCAAACAGGGCCTAAATGTGTCATTAGAGTTTGGATCATTTAGATTTATGGTGAATTATTTGACTTTGACTGATGCTAAATACAATCCTAAGGTGTGCAAGACTCGCGTACTTCCTTTAAAAAAGAGTATGGTTACCATTAAAAAATTAGTTTTTTCAAGTGGGTCCCATACTTACACAATTTTTTTTAAATAATACGTGAGACTTGCACACCCTAGGACTCCAAATACCATATAATTATACTCAAAGTTTCAGGTATCATATAATTATATATCTACATATGAATTTGATGATAACAAACAAGTTCAAGTATAAAGGAGTTTCAAACTCAACTTATCCACATAATGGAGCCAAACACTACAACAAATCAAGCATGAGCAAGAAAGGGAACAAACTTACAAAACTCTTAGAGTAATTTTGTGCATCTCTTTCAAAACTCGAAAAATGATTAAGGTTCAAAAAGAATCTTTTCTCATAAAGCATGAATTTGCATTTTTCACATGTGCATGATATATTTGAAAATTGGAAATTTGAATTTTGAATTTTGAATTTTGAATTTTGAATTTTTGAAAAATGATTGATTGTCATCTTTCACATTTGCATGACATGATTGAAAGTTTGAATTTTAAAAATTTGAAAGATGATTGATTGTCATCTCTTATATGTGAATGATATGTTTAAAAATTTGTAAAATTGATTGATGGTCTTTTCGATATATGCCAAAGGTAATTGCTTTTGTTTGAAAATTTTGAAAAGTGATTTATGCTCTTTTTGACATATGCAAAAGGTAGGAGATGTGACTTGAAAATTTGAAAAATGAATGATGTTGTCATTGAGAATTGCAAAAAGAAGAAACTTCTATTTGAAATCTTTGAAAAATGAGTGATGCTGCTTTTTTATATTGAATATTTTGAAATTTAAAAATGAAATCTCATATGTCTATAAATAGCTTATTTGATATCTTCAAAATTACAACACAACACATCAACTACAAGATTTACAATATTCATTCATCAAAAGCTTTCAATCTCTCTTCTCTAAGTATTGAGCCTTAACACTTGTTCATTTTGAGAGAGATATATTTGTGCTATATTGTTTTCATTTCCCTCATTAAGGAGTGTACTCTGATAACCTACCTACTATTAGTTCTTCTATAAATAGTAAAAGGGTGTGTATAACTCTTGTGAGTGTAGTAGGAGTTCTACACAGGGAATAGTTGAATCATCATTCGTAAGGTGATTGTAAGCATAGAAGGTGTTCTATACGGATTCTTTGAAGCGGTATTGCTTAAATGTATAATAGGTTTATATCTCCACATGAAGGAGGTTGAATAGTGAATTTGGAAATCCTCAATGGGTGCTTGAGGTGAGGACGTAGGCAATAGGACAAAATCTCGTTAAAATACTGAGTTTGCATCTCTCTCACCCTTGCTTTTTTTATTTATAGTCCTGCTACGTACAACCGGGGGTGGGAAACCGCTGAGAGCAAGAAATTAGAAAGAAAGAAGATGGATCCTTCAGTTTGTGACTTGTGAAATTAGGGACACTTCCCCAAATTTGAGAGCACAAGGACTGCTGAAATTGAGAAACTGGAAACCCACCAACAATGACTTCCTCCAAACAATCCGTAGCCGAGAAAAATACCAAAGCAGTCAAAATGCGGTTTTAGCTACAAACCCACCTGCTATTTTCCCTGCAAAATCTGAGAATTGCAAAACGTAATGGAAAGACTCGGCAACAAAGAGCCAGAATCCAAAATCTCTTATTATACTAAAACCTTTACAACAAAACGGAATATATACAACACCAAACCATTGCGTAAAAGATAATATGAGGTAATTAACAAAATGAAAAACTATAATATGAGCAAAACGGAAAGTATCCCAGAAGAGATTCGAGCATAGAAATGAAGCAAAATATTTCTACAAAGGAGAAAGAAGAGCTAGTAGTTTTTGGGTCTCTATTTGCTACTCCAAACCCAGTTTCTAACTTATTTTTTTTCTTTTTCTCTTGCTTCACTTTTCTTGGTCCTTTTGTTTATTCTTTGAGTGTGTTTGTCTTTGTGGTTTACCTGTTTAAGTATGGGTCGTTGGAGAAAATAGCATGGTGGAGTTTAGATGGCTTCAATGTGGAGAAGACGAAGGGGAGAGTGGCTGTGGCTCTGAGTGGACGTGATGAAGTGGTCTTCAGTGGTGGTTTCATGGGTTCATGGAGACAACCGGAAGTGGAGAAGACAAAGGGATCTACTTGGCTTGAGTGGAGAAGATAAAGGAAAGGGGTTGGCTAGAGTGGATAAGACGAAGGTAAGGGGAGGGGTTGGCTTCGTGGGGAAGCCCAAGTATGCGTGCGTTTCGAGTCATCAAATGAAACGGGACTTTTCATCTCCATGTAGGCAATGGTTCCCCAAAGGTTCCCTAGGGCGGTTGTCTATAGCATTTTTCTTTTATTTACTATTGCTTAGTGTTTTATTCACATTTTACATTGTATAGTTGATTTATAAGTGTTAATTTATAAAACAACTAAATTCTCCCCCCTTGCTCTTGGGTTAGTCATCTGGGTAAATTTGGTACCAGTGCAAGGTTTTTTATTTTAAGATTAATTATCTTTTGAGTTAAAAATCTTATAGCTAACATTTCAGCTACCTTTGCTGAAGGTCAATCCAGTGCTCTAATATTATATGCAATTACTACAAATTTGTTATATTGTACTCTTGATGGGAATGAGTTTAATAAAATAATGATTTGCAAGTCGGCAAAGGAAATTTGGGATAAGTTGGAAGTAACTTATGAAGAACTTCACAAATCAAAGAATAAAAAATTTACATTCTTGTTCATGAATATGAAATGTTTTGAATGACTGATATTGATGAATCAATTTCCACTATGTACACTCATTTTACTAATATTATAAACAGTTTAGCAGCTTTCGGCAAGGTCTATTCTAACCTGGAGATGGTAAGAAAAATTATCATCTCTCTGCTAAACGCTTGGAACTAAAAGTGATGGTGATTCTTGAAGCTAGAGACCTAACGAAACTCGAGATAAATAAACTGATCGGGTCACTTATCACCCACGAGTACATATTGAAAAGGTGAGAAGAAGAAGGAAAGTGAAATAAGAGCTTGACACTTAAAGTTGTTCCTCGTGAAAGAGAAAATGATGAAGATGAGAAAATTGATGACAAAGATGAAGAACTTGCTATGTTAACAAGAAGATTTCAGAAACTCTTAAAGAAAAATAAAGTTCTTTCAAGGAAACCCCTCAAAAAGTTTTTCCAAAAAAGATACAAGTAAAAATGATTCTCTAACTTGTTATAAAAGCAATAAGTCTGGACATGTCAAGGCAGAATGTCCCATATTAAAGAAAGATTGAAACAAGGACAAGAAATCAATGAAAGTCACATTGGATAATGATTCAAGTAGCTCAGACAGTGAAACAAGTAATGAAGAAATGATAAGTCTTTGTCCTTTAGCTAAAAATGACCTTGAGGTAACACTTCTTGACAACATTTCAATAGAAAATCCTTCATATGAGGAATTGCATAATTCTTTTGAAAAGTTGTATGAGGAATTTGAGAAATTGGATATCAAAATATTTTATTTGAAAATAAAAATTCTTCTTCAACAAACAAAATTGATAATTTAAGAAAAGAAAAAACCATTCCAAAAAATGAAAAATCATGAGTTGAGGAAGAAAGTAACAGGTTTAGAAAAGATTGTTGAGAATTTTACTAAGGGAAAAAAGCAATTTTGAAAACTTCTTGGTAGTAAAAAATGTGTTTTGACAAGACAGGTTTGGGATATATGCTAAAAGATGTGTTAAAGAAGAATTTTTCTTTTTCAAAGAAATATATTTGATATCCAATTTCTCAAGTTCCTCATATAACTCTTCAAAAGAATTCTTTAGTTCCTCGTATGAAGAATTTTCAATTGAAATGTTATCAAGAGTTGTTACCTCAAAATCATTTTTAGCTATAAGATAAATATTCGCCATTTCCTCATTACTTGTTTCACTTCCTAAGCTACTTAAGTCATCATCCCACGTGGCTTTCATTGTTTTCTTTTCCTTGTTTCGATCTTTATTTAATAGAGGATATTCCGCCTTGATATGTCCGGGCTTATTGCATTTGTAACAAGTTAGAGAGTCATTTTACCTGTATATTTCTTAGAAGTATTTTTGAAGGGTTTTCTTGAAAGAGCTTTATTTTTCTTTAGTTTCTCAAACCTCCTTGTTAACATAGCAGTTTCTTCATCTTCTACACTTTCGCTTTCATGAGGAACAACTTTAAGTGTCAAGCTTTTCTTTACCATTTCTTCTTCTTCTCCTTTTTTTAATGTATACTCGTGGGTGATAAGTGACCCGATGAGTTCATTATCTTGAGTTTCGTAAGGTCTTTGGCTTCAAGAATCGCCGTCACTTTAATTGAGAATTTTTCTTGTTATCTCCAAGTTAAAATAAACATTTCTAAGAGATGCTAAGCTATAATGTTAGTAAAACAAGCATACATAGTGGAAATAGATTTATCATCATTTATTCTAAACATTTTATATTCATGAACAAGAATGTATATTTTTTATTCATTGATTTGCGAAATTCCTTCATAATTTACTTCCAACTTATTCCAAATTTATTTTACCAACTTGCAAGTCATTATTCTATTGAATTCAATCCCATCGAGAGCACAATGTAACAGATTTTTAGTTGTGCAGTCAATGTTAGAGATTTATCGTCTTCATGATCCAAATCTTCTTCTGTTTTTATGACTTTTACTCCAGCAACAATTTTTGTTTAGATATAAGGTCATTTTACAACACTTCTTCAAATTCCTAGACCATGAGCCTGAAAGAATATTCTCATTCTAGCTATTTAGCATGTGTAATAATATCTACAAAATAGTGGAGGCCAACCACTGGATTGACCTTCACTGAAAATAGATGAAATGTAACATAATTTATCTAACAAAAGAGCCCTTAGTCTAATACCAATTGTTGCCCAGATGATTAACCCTAGACGGGGGGTGAATTGGGTTGTTTTAAAATATTAACAATTATGAATCAATTACACAATGTAAAATGTGAATAAAATAACAAGTATAAGTAAATAAAACAAGTAAGGGTAAGAGAGAAACAAACTCAGTATTTTAACGAGATTTAGCCCCACTGCCTACGTCTTCACCTCAAGCTACCCCTTAAGGATTCCCAAATTCGTTATTCAACCTCCTTCAGGTGGAGATAGAAATCTATTACACATTTGAGCAATATTGCTTCAAAGATTCCATGTAGAACACATTTTATACTTACAATCACCTTATGAGTGATGATTTAACTATTTCCCACTTAAAACTGCTACTACACTCATAATGGTTAGACACACCATCTTACTATTTATATAAGAGCTAACAGTGGATAGGTTATGAGAATACACTCTTTATTGAGTAAAATGAAAACAATACTGCGCAAATTATATCTCTCTCAAAATGAACAAGTATTAAGACTCAATGCTTTTAGAAGAGATTGAAATCTTTTAATGAATGAATATTGTTAAGCTTGGATGTGTTGTGTTGTAATTTTGAAGATTTCAAATAAGTTATTTATAGACATATGAGATTTCCTTTTCAATTTTCAAAATATTCAACTGTCAAAAAGGAGTAACACTCATTTTTCAATTTCAAATAAAAGTTTCTTTTTTTCTTTCTCTTTTGTAATTTTCAAAGACAACATCATTCAATTTTCAAGATTTTCAAACCAAATATTCTACTTTTTGTATATGTCAAAAAGAGTATCAATCACTTTTCAAAAATTTCAAACAAAAGTAACTGCCTTTTACATATGTCAAAAAGAGTATCAATCACATCAAAATTTTCAAACTTATCATGCACATGTGAGAGATAACAATCAATTATCTTTCAAAAATTCAAATTTCAAACTTTCACTTTTTAAATATGTCATGCGCATGTGAAAAATGCAACTTGATACTTTCTGAGAAAATATTCTTTTTCAGCCTTAATCCTTTTTCAAATCTTGAAAAAGATGTACAAGGTTTACTCTAAGGGTTTTATTTGTAAGTTTGTTCCATTTCTTGCTCATGCTTGATACATTGTTGTGCTTGACTCCATTATGTATACAACTTGAGCTTGAGACTCATTTATGTTTGAACTTGTTTGCTATCATCCAAATTCATATATAGATATATAATTATATGATACTTGAAATCTTGAATTCAACGTAATTATTACTATGAGATCAGTGTGACGCCTACCCTGGTCCCAAATGGAGTCGGAGAGTTACTACCTGTCGCCTAAATCTTTTTTCACAATACAAATAAATATTCCAAAGGCTCCATAAACATATCCTCATCCATTTTCAAAAAATCCATAACCATAAATATGAAAACTCAAGACTTAATATAATTGTCAACATCCCAATAAATCTAGTCAATACAATTGATCAATCTACAAAATAATAACCTTTCAATAATCTCTGTATCTATTCCCTACACTTAGCAATCTTATACCCACTTTCTATTCTCGATCCTCAGTCTAAGCATTCACTTCACCTAAAAAATATTGTGAATATAAGAGATGAGCTATCAACAACTTAGTAAGCAGAAAACATATACTACTATGTAAACATTAGCATTTTCACAGAGTTCAGAGTTCATAATGCATAAACAAAACATTTCAGTTTCAATATGTAAATCTCAAAAATATATATTATCATAAAATCAAAGCGACACTCCAAACTGTTCATATTCAAAAACCCCTTTGGCACAACATGACTGAACATTTTCATCTTATCATATCATATCATAGCATCATATCATAACAGAGACCATGTTTAACCCCCGAAATAGGGTTGTGCATTCTGCAGAAAGCCAAGCAGAATATAAATTATCATGTCATCAAAGCGATTGCACTTAGAGCAGAGACCACTATTATATCTCGTTGTAGGGCCAGAGGTTACTATTATATCTCGTGACAAGGTCAGAGGTCACTATTATATCCCGTGATAGCGCCAGAGGTCACCATTATATCCCGTGGTAGGGCCAGAGGTCCCTATTATATCACATGACAGGGCCATAGGTCACTATTATATCTCATGATAGGGTCATATATCAGAGCAGAACATAATCAAAATCACCATATCAGAACCAAAATAAAAGTCAGAACAAAATCAGAAAGTCATGCCAAAGGTTTTTCAGATGCCACATCATATCAAAGAAGAGTACTGAAATTCAGTTAGTTTCACATTTTTCAAAACAGATTCAGAACATCTTCACATCACATGCAAAAATTATCAAATTTTCATATTCGCTCATTTTTCTCAGTTCAATAACAGAATGCCAAAAATAAGCTCATGTGTGGTGCCCCCAGCCCCCGTTTGGGATTAGATAGTAACCGAGACGACGGGACATGTAATGCAAGGCAACACAACCCTCGTACATGACAGATAAAATGCTATGCACCTAAGTACATTAGCAATATGCAATAACGATGTAGCGAAAAAATTATAAAGTCAGATAACTAGGCAATGTGATAAGAAATTACAAAACACATGGCACCATAAACTAATGTTATAACCCAAAACATTGTCCCAAAACATAAACATATGGCCTTAAAGGCAAAATATCCCAAAAGCATGAAGCATAATTTTAAAGTTCCCAAAACACGGGATTCCCACAAAAGAAACGTAAGTCCACAAAAGATGGCCATAAACTTTGTTGTCTTCTCTTCTTTTTTTTTCCACAAAAATATTTAAACTCCCATATTCTTCAAGAAGACTCGGGGTTCACACGCTTCTCTAAAGCCTTATCCTTATCTCGATTGTTGCGTCGCTTGAACTCGGTTATGAATTCTATTATTCCCATGATATCTCGGTCGATGGCCTCGAGACGCTCCCAGATGGAGGACTCAAGCAGTTTCATGGCCATTTTAGGCACAATCCGAGGAGGTGTTGTTCTCTTCCTCTTGGTCATCGTGGCTTCTTATCAAACTTGTTACAACTTCTACCATTCTGGTTGGAAAATGGTAGTGAAAACTATCACAATGAGATTTCGAGAAATCTCAGCAAGTAATCACACAACATACCACAGTTAATACAAGCATACAAAAAGTATATCATGATGTGCGTGCATGGACATGTACTTGACTTATGCCTTAACCAGAACTTAACTTATGTACTTGACCATTTGCAAAAGACTTGTAACAAAGATTTAAACTTTTCAGAAAGACTTCTTAACTTTTTCTTATTCACGGGCTTCACGCGCTTCTCTAAAGCCTTATCACTATCTCGATTGTTACGCCAATTGAACTCGGTTATGAATTCTAGTATTCCTGTCATCTCTCGGTTGATGGCCTCGAGACGCTCCCAGATGGAGGACTCAAGCCATTTCATGGCCATTTTCGGCACAATCCGAGGAGGTGTTGTTCTCTTCCTCTTGGTCATCGTGGCTTTTTACCAAACCTGTTACAACTTCTACCATTTCGGTTGGAAAATGGTAGTGAAAACTATCACAATGAGATTTCTCAAAATCTCAGCAAGTAATCACACAACATACCACAGTTAATACAAGCATACAAAAAGTATATCATGATGTGCGTGCATGGACATATACTTGACATATGCCTTAACTAGAACTTAACTTATGCACTTGACCATTTGCAAAAGACTTGTAACAGAGACTTAAACTTTTCAAAAAGACTTCTTAACTTTTTCTTATTCACGTGCTTCTCTAAAGCCTTATCCTTATCTCGATTGTTACACCGCTTGAACTCGGTTATGAATTCTAGTATTCCCGTGATCTCTCGGTCGATGGCCTCGAGATGCTCCCAGATGGAGGACTCAAGCAGTTTCATAGCCATTTTAGGCACAATCTGAGGAGGTGTTGTTCTCTTCCTCTTGGTCATCGTGACTTCTTACCAAACCTGTTAGAACTTCTACCATTCCGGTTGGAAAATGGTAGTGAAAACTATCACAATGAGATTTCGAGAAATCTTAGCAAGTAATCATACAACATACCACAATTAATACAAGCATACAAAAAGTATATCATGATATGTGTGCATGGACATGTACTTGACTTATGCCTTAACCAAAATTTAACTTATGCACTTGACCATTTGCAAAAGACTTGTAACATATACTTAAACTTTTCAGAAAAACTTCTTAACTTTTTCTTATTCACGGGCTTCACACGCTTCTCTAAAGCCTTATCCTTATCTCGATTGTTACGCCGCTTGAACTCGGATATGAATTCTAGTATTCTCGTGATATCTCGGTCGATGGCCTCGAGACACTCCCAGATGGAGGACTCAAGCCGTTTCATGGCCATTTTACGCACAATCCGAGGAGGTGTTGTTCTCTTCCTCTTGGTCATTGTGGCTTCTTACCAAACCTGTTACAACTTCTACCATTCCGGTTGGAAAATGGTAGTGAAAACTATCATAATGAGATTTTGAGAAATCTCAGTAAGTAATCACACAACATACCGTAGTTAATACAAGCATACAAAAAGTATATCATGATGTGCGTGCATGGACATGTACTTGACTTATGCCTTAACCAGAACTTAACTTATGCACTTGACCATTTGCAAAAGACTTGTAACAGAGACTTAAACTTAGAAAAACTTCTTAACTTTTTCTTATTCACGTGATCTTATTTAGAACTTGCCTTATTAGAACATATCACAAGATTTTCATTGAGTGATCTTATCATATGAGCTCTTATACTTGTTCAGAGGGTGGATACAACACGACTCCCATCCTTGCACCACGTGTTCCTGCTAGTCATCGTACCATTAATGAGTTATAGGCGAGAATCGCAGGCAGGACTCTACCACCATCCCTGCTTACCACCAAGTTTACAGTTCGAGATACACTGAGAATCATAATAACTCGACCTTACTTCGTCGAGTTACATGCCTTATGCACCTACTAGCATTAGGTGTTTCCTCGCTCCGGCATTCTTTAAAAAGAATTCATTCGAGGCTCGTCGACTATTCTTCATCGACCCAGGGATTACCACTCCATTCTTATAACTCCAGAGTGAACAAAGGAGTTTCACTAGGACATTCCCCCGCCCTAGCACTTGTCGTCGTGATAAAAAATTTAGACTATTTTCTTTGAAAAAACATTTTTTGAAAATACTTCTTGAAAACACATTCTTTGAAAACATTTCTTCCCCAAATGCATGTGACATGAGACTTAAACATGCTTACTTATGCATGACGTATGACATATGAGATGACGTGCATATAACAACCAAGCATAACATATTCATTTCATAGCATGATCACATAAACCATGATAGATATAAAAACATGTGCATAGAACCATAAAATCTTGCTTAGGCCGAAACTCATGGGCACAAAAACATGAAAATTCATCACATAAACATGTTCCAAATTTCAAGCAAATAACTTAGAAATCATTGTTTAGTAAAACAAAGCATGAAATCATAACATCTGACCAAGATCCGAATCATTCAAGACATGGTATGGTCGAAACATGATGATACATTTTCTATCATTCCTAAACATATGAAAACCGAAACATATACAAGGATTTCATGGCATATTCATCACCATTTCAAAGCATATAATTCCTTCCATAGATTGATATAACATCATAGTGACATAATCAAGAGTAGGTTGAGTGTATACTTACAAAAAATCCACGTATAGCAATATTAGCAAGCTGTAAATCTAAACATTCCTCATTAAGAAAACAACTAAAACCTCACCTCATGTTCTTGAGTCTATGTGTAGATTTCTAGAGCAAAACTTGTCTATATCTATTCGGCTTCTAGGGTTTTTGGGGTAAAAAATTCTTCAATTCATTCTTAAAGTAAAGCAAACCCTAAAATAACCAAGGATATGGGTAGTGGCCGAAAAACATGGAGGATAAAGTCTTCTCTCTAATCGGCTTCTAAGGTTTCTTAAGAACCTTAAACCATCTTCAAGAAATCACAAGAAAAGTGGGTGTTCTATCTTCCACATTGACCAAATGAGATTTGAATCTCATTTTCGGGTTAAGCAAGTGATGTGCATGTGAGCTTAGAAGGAAAAACCGACTCTTACCTTGACTAGACTTAGTGTGCCAAAATCTTCTCTTGAGATAAGAAAATCTTCTTCTTTGGTTGAGGATAAAGTATAAGAAAGTGGGAGATTCTTCAAGAAATATGAGAGAGTTGTATGGAGAGGGTATGAGCATGAAAATTTTGAATTTTGCAAAAGAAAAAGCCTTTGGGCGTGTGGTCTTCCTCCCCTTTTATAGAAAACTCATCATTCCCTCATTGGTGACAGAAAACCAATGCATGTAAGACAAGTGGCAAAGATTTCCTTCCTCTTTTCACTTTGGCTGAAACCACCTCTTGGAATTCCCTAGATGGATTGCATTGGGAAGATGCATTTTCTTTGGGGTTGGCGTGTAGGCTCTCTTCCCTTGGCCAAATTCTTCTTCTCTCCTCTTTATGCCCTTCCTTCCATCAAACAATTGAGTGTTTCTTCTAAGGGTAACATGGTAAAACATCATGTGACTCTTCCTTTTCCCAAGCAAGTAATCTTTTGCATGGATGACAAGTGAAAAAGACATATGCTAAGGCTTAGCCGTCCACCTCTTTCTTCCTTTCCAAAGATGATGTTTCATCTTCCAATAATCCTTCTCAAGGTGACCTTTCATGTCTATTGGTCCAATTTAGCCTAGGTGACAAGTGGCAAAAGAACATAGTGTTTGGGAGTGTGCTAGCCGAATTTCTAAGGGTATTATTGTCGTTCAGTCCAAATGTCTCTTCACATATCCTTCTAGAAACTCAATGCATGCTTGACACTTGGCATTATCTGACTAAATTTTGAAATCCCATAAGCCTCCATTTGGTTTCCCATGCACAACTCCTAGAGAAAGCCCCATTTCACTTCCCTATGCTTCTCTTTCCAAGATAACTCCCTTGGAACTTGAATTGGGCAAGACAAAGGGTCTAAACATGTGAGAATTTGAATCTAGCCAAAAATCCTTTGGTCTCCTCTAGGTTCCTTTTGTCCCTTGATTCATCTAGAAAGTTTCTTACACAATGACAAGTGGCAACTTTTCCAAGATAGGCGTGTAAGCCAATCCCTTGGCATTTGCTACACTTATCTCTTTCACCCTTAGCCCACTTTCAAGACTAGGTTCAAAGCAAAACATTCTTGGGTCACATAACCCTTAGCAATTAGAACTTGATCATGGGCCTAAACCTTTGGACCTAAATTTCCAATAAGGCCGAATTCTAAGGTAACTAAAACCACTCTTCTCTTGGGCTTAAATCACTAGATCAAGGCTTCTAAAACTCCTAAAATACCATGGCTACCTAGAACAATTCTAAGGGCCAAGCCTAGACAAAAACTCGGGCCATCACATCATGTCTACACTAAGGTCGTTTCAAATTTATTTTCATAACAAAATATGCATATTTTCAAAAAATAACTTCGGCCCATTTTATTTTTATGGAAATTCTAGCATAGGCCCTGCTTACCTGAACTTCTTAACTTCTCAGAATTTCCTCACAACATCGCTAAAGGAATATCAATCGTTACCGAATAACAAAAAAAGATCATGTAGCTTGAGTAAATCTCTAATTGAACAGTCACCTCGTATTTACGTCTAAAACACCTATTTTAAATCCTCAAAAACCTAAAAATTCTCTTAACCCTAAAATATCATCGCTTTCTAAATTCATCAATGTTCAATATAAAACTAAGCTCATGATAGAACAAATATAACTTAAAAGTTAAGCCCAAAACACCATAAAACATTATCAATTTGAAATAAGCCAAGCCTTGACAAAAAATAAGCCAACACGAGTTAAGCCCGTGGGCTTTAATGGTAGACTTGTAAATACCGAAGATATGAACGTGTATTCTGAAACCAGAACCAAGCCTTCAGCTAGCAGTGTTGTGCGGCTGTACCTATCCAAGCAAGAAACCAGAACCAAAGGCTCCGTGCGGCTGAGCACTCCGTCGAAGTTGACGTTGGGCACGGAGCAGAGAGAAGCAGCGCAAGTTGGCTGAGGGTGGTGCGATGAAGATGTCGTCGAGCTGAGTGGTTGAGCACAAGAGAGAAACAGAGAGTGATGAGCGAGAGAGAGAGAGAGAGAGGGATGAAGCAAGAGCTCGGCGTGAGAGAGAATGGAAACTCACCGTGAGACAAAGAGGAGGCGTGTGACGGTCTGGGGTGGCTTGAGGTGCTTGGCGTCCCTTTCCCTGTAGGTGGCGACGATGTGGAGGGGCTGGCAAGGTGTAGTGGTTTTTGGCTCACGATGGGGTATAAAAATTCTATTTTGAGTGTGTAAAAATAGAGGTGGTGTTTCGGCTACGTGTTGGCTGGTCAGTGGGTTGGAGGATTTCATTGTGCAAGAGGGAACTCAGCAGTGTTGGGTGGTTTGGGCGGGGGTTTTTGTTGTCACGACCCCACCCCGGAGAGGGCGGGATCGCAACGTACATACCTGTTCTTTTTCTTTTCATTTCTTCCTTCTTTTTTTATTTCTAATAACATGTGATCCGCATGGACATGACACACGTGTACTCTAAATTTCCAATTTAATAAAGGGAATACCTGATAGACATTCTATTCAAACATTCACTCATAAGAGACTCTCAGAGTCCATTCCAATATAAACGTCTATACATAAATATAACCCATCATCCATATAAGGTTGAATAGAATGTTCGACCATAAACATAACCCATCATCCATAAACATAATTGTTCTAGTTTGGGAAAACGCTAAGCATTTGCCTCTCCCTCTGCAGTAGTGCCTTGCTCCCAAGCCATTTCATCATTACCTGGACATTTAAAACAAAAGTGAGTCAAATACTCAGTAAGCAGTACACCATGTTGTTAACATACTAGGCATCTATTCTTTTCTTTTGAAAACATGCATACATAAACATTTTGCTAATTCTTGACAATGCTTTCATACATAACAGTTTAAGGGATAAGCCATACTTTCATGCATAAACATTTAAGAAATAACTATGCTTTCATATATAGAGCATTTTAAGAAATAATCATGCTTTCATGTTTCACTTTCTTTGGCCGGTACACACAATTACGCCCCGTGTGTTAGGGTTAGTGGTCTTCCTTTGGACCTAGATCCTGCCCATGGCCACAGGCTGGGAATCCCTTTCAGTCAGGGGGCAGTACTGGGTGCACTACCAGTACTACTTACCCAGCATTGCAATCTGTCCATTCCTTTGGTACCCTTTTCATTCATATGACTGTTACGTATTTTCATACAATAAAACATTCATTCATTTAGTCATTTCTTTCTTTCATTCTTTTCAGTCATTTTCATTCAACAGTTCATTCATGAAAGAACATCATTTAAAAGCATGAGCTTAACTTCATCTTTCATGGCATCCATAAGACATCAGTTCATAGGGACATTTTAAGACACTTTTTTCGCATCATTTAAAGCATGATTTCATAAGGGCATATTAAAACATTTTCTTCGCATCATTTAAAGCATCACTTAAAGCATAAGGCAAGAGACATTAATTTCCTTTCCTTTGTAATAAAATATTTTCATCATCTTTCTTAATCCAATGCACATACATTTTTATGAACAAAATACATTTTCATGCTATACTACATACAGAAATAACCAATAAGTTTCTTAAGAGAGCATGTATGAAAATCTCATGATTTAGGACCTTCGTGCATGCATTACCTTATACATATACACACAATTATAATCGATAGGGTGCTTAACAGGGACTATCAAGAAAAGGCTTGTACATAATATATACATTCACTCTTTCTTTAGAAGAACATTTGAAAAGAGAGAGAGAGAGAGACATCCTTTCATAAGTGTAACACCCAGGCCCAACACCAAGTTGTTTTCTAACATTTTTGTTTTCTTGTTTTTTTTTTTTTTTTTTGGGTTTATATGGATGAAAAGCTCACTTGAGATTAGCAAGCATTTTTTTGACACCCCCTTGGAGCCCAAATTTTTAATTGTGACGGATGCTGAATATATTTTCTTTTGGCTTACTAATTAGGTTAGAATCATTAAATATTTTTTTTATTAGGTGAAATCCTTTTATGGGCAGACAACTGGTGGGACAAGTGAATTTATTTTAGAGGTTGAATCGGGAGCCCAAAACTCGGAAAAAAGCCCAATCTATGCTCAAAACCCAAGCCCATGAAGCCAGGAACCAGTTTCCACGCTAGGCACATCCCATGTTTGATACCATGCATGTCTCTCATGCACAGTTACCCTCCTTTTTGTTCTCATCTAGGGTTTTTTCCAATCAACTCCATAAATACATGTTTTTCTCTCTAGCAAAAGAAGTTGCCGCAACCTAATTTTTTTCAGTGAATCACCTCCTTCACGTAACTGCCATTTTCTTCCTACTTCACGCCACTTTCCACCATAGAAATAGCCTCAAACGGCATCTGCACCTCCTCAAGTAGTCATTCCACTCACCGTTGACCCATACTCTGCCACAGCAACCCACGCATAGCTGCCTCTCCACACTGTCGTCCATAACTAAACCGTCCTCCACCCCGCACCATGCACTTCTGCAGTGCACCACCTAGGGCCAGCAAAGGTCGAACTCCACCACGAGCACTAAGATCGCATGGCAAGAGACCCACCCACCGAGAGCCACTCCACAAAAGCCCAATCTAGCATTTGTCCATCGCACGGAACCACCCTGCCCAAACCTCACAACCACCACCGAAGGGCAGTTCCACCGCCAAGCTCTTCCACGCCACAACCCACACGACAAGGTTTGGGCCTACCTATGTTTTTGCTCCCCGAAACAGAGCAGTCTTGACTCAACCAACCCACTGCCCACGTCATTTGCCTCAACCGTAAAAGAAGACACTGCCACAAATCCTAGCCACCTTGTCGTCGTTTCGTCGCTAACCTCATGGTGAGTCCCTCACACGCTGCCCTCTTTCTCTCGCTCTCTCACTCTTTGTTTGCACACACTCTCTCTCTCTCTCTCTCTCTCTCTCTCTCTCTTCGTGTTCTGCAGTTCTGGAAAGCAGTCGCCAGTTCCTCGCTAGAAACTGCAGCGACAAACCAATCTAGTAAGTCCACCTTGCCTCTCCATTGCATGTCTATGATTTTAATCCCATAGATGGCATGTTATGTAAATACCTCTCTAATAAGTATTGACTGTAGGATTAATATTTATAGGATGTGATTGTGATGAAAACCGGATAATTTAGGTATTTGAAGGTGGAGAATAATTTAGACTTGGTGTTAGCCGGAGATTTTTAATAGATTCCAATTATTTTGGATTGAAGATATTTTTTAGGGGTTCGAGAATTTTAGTTTTTTAAGAAAATATGTTAGTTTAGTATTTTCAGACTTAGATATTAAAATATGTTTTAATTAGATATTTAAGTAGGTTACGTATTTGATTGAAAATTTACAGAAGTATGTAACTATCTTATAGGTAACGGTTAATATTCGTTCAGCACTATTGTGGGAAAATTCTAAAAAGCTAAGAAATCCAGGTAAGCGGGGTTCCTATGCTAGACTTTGCATAAAATAAAATGAATTGAAGTCAATTTTGGAAATGCATGTTTTGTTATGAAAAGAAATTTGGAACGACCTCAATTATTTGTTCTGCATTACTCATGAAATTCTGTATAAGAATAAGATATTTTTCTGGCATGACTGGTGTAGACATGAGCTTATTTTTTACATTTTGTTATTGAACTGAGAAAAATGAGCGAATATGAAAATTTGATAAATTTGCATGTGACGTGAAGATGTTCTGATAAATTTGATAAATTTGGAAAATGTGAAATGATTTGAATTTCAATACTCTGTTTTAATATGATGTGGCATCTGAAAAACCTTTGGCATGACTTTCTGATTCTGATTCTGATATGGTGATTCTGATTTTGTTTTGCTCTGATATGTGGCCCTTTCACGGGATATAATAGTGACCTCTGGCCCTATCACAAGATACAATAGTGACATCTGGCCCTGTCACGGGATATAATAGTGACCTTTGGCCCTACCACGGGATATAATAGTGGTTTCTGCTCTGAGTGCAATTGCTTTGATAACATGATGATTTATGTTCTGCTTGGCTTTCCACATAATACACAACCCTACCACGAGGGTTAAGCATGGTCTATGCTCTAATATGATATGATAGGATGAAGATGTTTAGTCATGTTGTGCCAAAGGAGTTTTTGAATATGAAAAGTTGGTTTCTGAATATGAAATGTTTGAAATATCGCTCTGATTTTTTGATAATATGTATTTTTGAGATTTGTATATGAAACTGAAATGCTTTGTTTCTGCATTCTGAACTCTGTGAAAATACTCATGTTTACATACTAGCAAATGTTATCTGCTTACTGAGTTGTTGATAACTCACCCCTTATCTCCATAATATTTTTCAGATATTTTTATGGTTCAACTGGAGAACAAGAGTACGGAGTATTGGAAAAGTCTGATGATCATAGATGAATGAGTGCTAAGGGTACAAGTATTTTGGAGGATCATATTTACTAGTTTTATCTCTAGCGGTTATTTTGGTACGTCAAGTTTTGAATAATTTGAGTCTTTGTGGAGATGTGATTTATTTTATTGGGATTTTTGTTTAGCATTTTTGTGGTAGGACACGGGTTTTGGATCGAACAAATATGTTAAGTGTTGTGGAGTTTTTGTATATTTATTATTGATTATTGGAGATGTTATTGAGTAATAGGAGCTAACTCTCCGGACCTCCAGAAACGGGGCGTTACAATAAGAGAACTTGGTATAAGAAGAATTGTCATAGCTACTTACCCGCGAGCTTTACTTGTGAGTTCCTTTAAACTTGAAAATAAACTGATATTCAATGAGATGGAATAAACACATTAATATCCATCTTACGTTAAGCTTTACTAACCGACACCCTTACACGCTCACTTTAATTCCAATTTAGAATTAAAGTGTTTTCCTTAACCCATTCTCACTTAATGAGTATTATCTACGAGGTACAACCTTAACCCATTTAGCTACCCACCATACATGGCACTTAGGCCAAAACATTAAAATCCTCATTCCAAACTTTTAAAGAAACTTATGAAAGTAAATAACATGCTTGTTATCCCTTTAAAGACCATTGTTTTCTACATGAAGGATAGATGAAAATCATAGGTTAGAAATGTATAGATGGTAGAAATTTATTTAAGAACGGAAATGAAAAAAAAAATTGCTACAAGTCTAAAACTTTCATCAAAGAGGACATTTGATAACTTTGTAATATCGTATGGAAGGTAAATCCAACAAAAGGGCCAAAGCTCACAAGATGGTTGATTTTGTCACTTGTTTTTCAATGGTTCTTCATACTAAAATTTAACTTTAGTTGAACAAAAGATGAAATTGAACAAAGAGAATGAAATGAGCTGGTTTAAGCCCCCAAACAAAATGCATAGCAGAAAAATTCTGCAACACTTGGTCAACTAATAACCTTAGTACATCCATGCTTTTAAACATCCCTCACTTAAGCAAAATCTCAGCTACATAATTAAACAATACTAGAGTTGTAGAAAACTTAAGAAAAGCATCTCATTTTTCTGAAAACATAACATAAATAATGGATAAAACACTCGGCAACTCAGAATTCTCAAAGCAAGCTTACTAGCTTAATTAAAATTCTTAGTGGCTTACTTAGGCCATAAACCTTGAGGAAAGTATGTCTAAAATTATAAACCTCAACTCTATTAATTTAACACATAAAGACAAGACTTAACATAATTAAAACATTGCTTAAACTTAAGAAAATACAAGGAAGGACTACAACAAGATGCCTTGCAAAACACACTGCTGGAACACGAAATAGAGCATAACATATAAAAGCAATCACTCCTCTACTCGGTTACCACCCAATTAGAACAACTATTAGAGGAAACAATTGAGAAATTAGTCTAGAGACTACCACACAATAATCGGCTAACACAGAAAATTCAAACACCCCCAAATACATGGCACAAGTTTGCTTGGCATGATTTCAATCGCAAGAAACCTTAAGGATAAGAGCATCACCTGACTTGGCCCCCTTTCAAGTTACGGAAACAAGCAGCAACGAGAAGGAAGAGGAAGTCTGAAGATTCATAGAAAAATCGTTTTCCTTGAAGAACTTCGGTTGGATCTTAAGCTTGGGAAATAGAAGAAATTGGCTTGAAGAAGGAGGAGAAATCGTGTGGGCTAGAGGAAACCGAGAGGGTCTATCGTGTGAAGGAAGGAATTTCACTTAGGGCTTGAGAAACTTTCTCTTTGTTTGCCTTAGAATCGACGGGTGCAAGAAAGAAAAGAATTCAATAGCTTCCTTAGGAAGCTTACAGGTCCAATAAAAGAAAACAAAGAATTTAGTTGCTTCTCTTGGAAGCTTATGGGTTCAAAGGGCTTAAGGCTTGCCTTAGAAGCCTACGGGTGAAAAGGGATAAAGGATTTAATTGCTTTAGTCAAAACTTGTCCCATGAGCTAGGGAAATGAATGGTGGAGATTGAATGTGGGAAGATATTTCCCTAACCTACCCAACATATGGTAGAGAATAATTGGGCTATTTTTTAATAAATAAAATTAGAGAGCTTAAATGGAAATATTGTAGAGTCTTAAAATCATACTCTTGATTCATTTTAATAAATCATATTTTAAAATAAAGCATACTCATCTTAAAATAAAATAATAAAAAATTTTATCTCAAAATATTTAAATTAAAGAATTAATAAAATGACGTAAGAACCTACATAGTAGGACTCGAGTATTACATAAGTTGTGCTGAGTGATGGAAGCTAGGTGTGTTTACGTGACCAAGGCATGGAGTAACAGCTTGTGGAGGCAACGGCTGGACTGGGGTTCACGGTTTGCTAACGGGCTGGGCGGTAGGGCTATCACACAGTGGTTTTTGAGTGGAAGAAAATGGCAGTTATGTGAAGGAGGTGATTCACTGAAAAAATAAGTTGCGGAAACTTCATTTGCAAGAGAGAAATGCATGTATTTATAGATTTGACTGAAAAAACCCTAGATGAGAATAAAAAGGAGGGTAACCGTGCATGAGAGACATGCATGGCATGAAACATGGAACGTGCCTGGCGTGGAAACTGGTTCTTGGCTTCATGGGCTTGGGTTTTGAGCATTGATTTGGCTTTTCCCCCCGAGTTTTGGGCTCCCGACTCAATCTCTAAAATAATCTAACTTGTCCCACCGATTTTCCTTGGCCCATAAAAAGATTTCACCTAATTCAAAAAAAATATTTAATGATTCTAACCTAATTAGCAAGTCCAATAAAAATATATTCGACATTCGTCAAAAATAAAAATTTGGGCCCGTAGTCCATTCAAAAAATGCTCGTTAATCTCAAGTGGGATTTTCATCCGTATAAACCCAAAAATCTTAGAAAACAGCTTGGTGCTGGACCTGGGTGTTACAATTAGTCACAAAACGCTTAACTATCTACACATTGTCACTCATCAACCTACAGCGATAACACGAAATATAGGATCAATTCAAATGTTTAAATTTTTAGAATATAAAGTATAGATTGGGTATTCTTTCTAGATCTAAATCATGGATTGTATCAAAAGTTGACTCAATTATTATTATTGTTTTTAGTAAAATTAGATAAACTCACGAGGTATGCCTCATTTTAAAAAAATATTAATAGGGTAGTGATACGCTAACGACCTATTTACAACTTATAAACAACTTAAAATTAGTCTCCTTGTTACATCAAGCTAAGCAATCCAACAACATAAAAGGAATCAGAATATGTCAAGGTGCTCCTATAGTGAGTCATATGCTATTTGCAGATGACAGTCTACTATTTTGCAAGGTGTCTCTCAATAAAAATGAAGCAGTGCACAGAATATTGGAGACTAATGAGAAAGCATCAGGCCAGAAAATTAACAGAGACAAGACATTAATGGTATTTAGCAAAAATGTTAATCCATCTACTCAAGCAGAGATACTGTCCCACTAGAATATTCAAGAATATCAGCAATATGATAAGTATTTGGAGCTCCCACCAATGATTGGCATATCTAAAACCCAAGCATTCTAGACATAAAGCATAGAGTGTGGCAGAAATTGCAATGTTGGAAGGAGAAGCTCTTGTCGCAAGGTGGAAAAATAAGTGGTTATTAAAGCAGTGGCCCTATCCATCCCTACTTACTCTATGGGCTGCTTTAAACTTTCAATTTCTTTATGTAATGAGCTGGAACAAATGATGGCAAACTTTTGGTGGGGTCAGAAAAGAGAGGAGAAGAAAATACATTGGATTAGTTAGCAAAACATCTGCAAGCCTAAAGGTGCAGGTGGTTTGGGGTTTAAAAAGCTGAGTTGTTTTAATGATGCACTTCTTGCTAAGTAAGGACGAAGACTCATGCAAATGGAAGACAGTCTATTGTATAAGATGTTTAAGGCTAAATATTTTCCAAACAATAATTTCCTGGAAGCTAACATGGGTTATAATAGCTCTTATGCATGGAAAGGGATATGGATTGTGAAGTCAAAAATGGCTCAAGGTTGCAGATGGAGAGTTGGGAATGGGGATGAAATTAATATTTGGAATGATTATTGGTTTCCAGGTTTCCAAGATATAAAGACACATAGGAGAGAAGGGTGTGAAAGAGTTAATGAGTTGATTGATCCCCATAGCAAATGGTGGGATGTTCAAAAAGTAAGAAGAATGCTAACTCCTACGGCAGCAGATGCAATTTTAAAGCTGATCATAAGCCCCTCAAGTCATCGAGGTAAAATGATATGGGATAGGGAGAGAAGTGGAAAATTCAGTGTTAGAAGTGCTTATGAACTGTTTAAGAGTATGGAAGAGCATACATAGGGAGAGACCTCAAATGCCAACAGATGAAGGCAGTTCTAGAAGAGCCTATGGAGCTTGAAAGTACCTAACAAAGTTAAAATATTTGCTTGGAGGGCTTGCAGGGATAGTCTGCCAACAAAGTTGAATCTGAGCAAGAAAAAGGTTGTGATGAATGACATATGCCAACTATGTTCTAATTCAGTTGAAGACAGGATTCATGCTCTATATAAATGCCCCCAGTTGTTAACAGTTTGGATGAAGTTCTTTCCAGATTTACAATTCAATGATATAAGTCTAATTTTTTAAGACAGAGCAAAACAGGTGTAAGATAGCAAGAAAGAATGATCATTAGAAAGATTTTTCTTGTTAGCATGGGGTAGCTGGTATAGAAGAAATCAATGGCTATTTGAAGACAAAAAGCTCTCTACATAGGAAATATTCAAGCAAGCTTTGAGTCTACAGTAAAGTTTTGAGGTAGCAAAGGACATATGTCGATGGAGTTTGAATCCCAGATTTAAATGGCAGCCTCCACCACAAGGTGCTTTTTAACTTAATATTGATGGAGCCATTTTTCATGAACAAGGATATGCTGGAATTGGTGTGATACTTAGGGACTGTGCAAGGGAGGTCATCATGACAGCAACAAAAAAAGAGGTAGCAGTTCAAGAATCTTCTGATATAAAATTGTTGGCTATCATTAGCAGCTTACAATTATGTCTACCACTTGGAATACAACACTTGATCATTGAAAGTGATTCTCTCTTAGTGGTGCAAGAAGTTCAAGACTTACAACAATCAGATACTGTAACACCATGCTCCCCAATAAAGATATTTTAGAATTTTCGGGGAGCTAGTGTGCTACTACTAAACTTGAACTTAAAAACTTTTCTTTTTAACAAAGCGCCAGATGCGAAAGATTCTATAAATAAAACAAAATTTAATAAATACTTAAAATCCAAAATAGAGTCTGCAGAAGCACTTATTAAAGAAATTACGAAAGTTTCATGTGCTTATCAGAATAATTTATTTAAACCTTAAACCATAAAAATAATCATAGCATAATCTGTCTAGGCCTCTGCCTTGCCTCCTGGGGTCAAGTCCTGTCCTGCAGTCTTATCTTCATAAATGTCATTACCTGGGGTGGTTTAAAAAGATAAGAATATACAAAAATGAGTCGAATACTCAATAAACAACACATCATACAGTAAACATAATAAACATAAGGTTTCTTGAAAAATGTGCATATTCATAAATACATACATAAATAACATGAACATGAACTTATCTTTCACTTGTCATACGCCGTTACCCACTATTAACCCCCGTGAGTTAGGGTTAGCGAGTCTAAGTAGATACTGATTCTGCTCGTGGCCACGGGTTGTGGAATCCATACATAAGGAAGACATACTGGGTGCACTACCAGCATGCATGACCTGGCAATGCAATATGCCCATAACATAGGTACCGTTTTCATATCATAACATAGGCCGTTACATATCTTATCATAATCATACTTGCATACTTGTCATTTCATAGATTTCAAAAGAAATCGCATACATACTTGTCATATCATAGATTTCAAAAGAAATCACATACATACTTGTCATATCATATCATAGATTTCAAATGAAATTGCATTCTTTCAGTCGTGATACATGTTTCCTCACATAAATTCGTGACTTTTCATAAATAATTTTATGCATAACTCTCACATAAAGTCATGACTTTTTATAAATAATTTTATGCATAACTCTCACATAAAATCATGACTTTTCATAAATAATTTTATACATAACTTTCACATAAAATCATGCATGACTTTCCATAACTATTTTAATGCATAAATTATCACATAAGATCATCAATTTTCATAAACCTTCATATAAAATTATGATTTAGGTACGTAAAAAGGGGTTCCAATGGGGGCGTACATGCATAATATTTTTATAAAAGACATGTCGTTTACTGTACATACATGTAAGGGTATGATCATGCTACTTACCTTGCAGCGCTTATCCACTATTTTCGGCTCATAATCGATCACCTATACAATGAGAGTGTAATTTTCGTAAATTTTCCAATCAAACACATGTTTAAATATTTAACCCTGAAATGCTAAAATTAACCTATTTTAATTCTTCAATACTTAAAATTATCCTAATCCCTAAAATACCATCATTTCCCTAATTTCATCGACATCCAACTGATATTTACTTACCCTAATTTCAATACAAGTCTATCCCACTTAAGTAATATAACCGTTGCTTTAATAAAATATTACCAAACCCAAAATGATGTATAACCCGAATACAGCATGTGTCTATCGTAATGGTAAATTAAAAAATAACTTAACTATAATTAAGATTGTAATACACATGTTTAGGCTCATTACAAAACAAACTAAACTAAACTAAACTAAAAGGGCAAAATTGTCATATTGTTACAAACTAGAACCTACATGTCGTTTGAAACCATGCAATGACGTAGAGGGACACATAGCAGGGCTTACCGAGAGCTAGGTGTGAGGCTTTCCGGCTTGGTGGTGCTGAACGACAGAGTTGGGTGGTTCCTCGGTGGCTCAAGGCTGGAGAGATAGAGAGAAACCAAAAGCTTGAGAGAGAGAGAGAGAGACCAAGTGAGAGGGACGAGATGAACGAGAGAGGGAGGACATGGCGTGGGGGAAAACGGAAACTTACTGTGAGACGAAAAGGAGGCATGCGACGGTCGGGGGTGGCTTGAGGTGCCCGGCGGCCCTTTTTGTGCAGGAGGCGAGGAGGTGGAGGGGCTGATTAGGTGCAATGGTTTTTTTGGCTCACGGTGAGGTATAAAAATCCCCTGTTTTCGATGGTGAAAACAGAGCACCCTCTCTATACCTTTCGGTGGTTGGTGCTGTTTACATAGGCTGCGGAAAAACTCTATTCTCTGTGTGATGGTTGCTGCGTGTGAGAAAACTGGTGGTTCTTGGTGCACTGCCGTGTGTGTGGTCTGGTTTATGGAAGGAGGCCAAGTGATTTTTGTTTTACGTGGGGCTGGGCAGTGTTAACGCACAGGTTTCCGTCGTGAAGGTGGTTTGCACAGTGGCTTTCGGTGGTCGTCACAGAGGAGGTCTTGGGTGGTATGCTAGACGAACTGAGTGTTCGGTAAGTTCGTCAAAGGTTATCTGTGTGCGTGAGTGTATCTTGACGTTGGCGGCAGGGCAATGGTTGTTTGGAGCAAAGCCATGGAGCTGCTGCGGCAACCCTAGCTCTAGGTTGAAAACATTTACATCTATCATATGAGTTCTATATATAGACCAAGGGAAACCCTAGTGAATAAGAGGAAGAGACGTATGTGCATTGGAGTTTTGTTAAGAAAAAACCGATAGGTAGTAGTTTTATCATTAAAAGAAAATAATAATGGTAATAGTGTTTGGACTCATGAGCTTGGAGAAAAATACTAATAATAATAATAATAATAATAATAATAATAGTAATAATAATGGAGCCTTAACTCTAGGTTTAAAATAAAAAAAAAACATTTATCTGATAATTCTCTTATGGCTTTAACTCATTTATTGAGGAGAAATTATAGGGACAACCGCCCTGCGTCTCCGCTGAGGAACCAGCTGACATGGCAACCCAGCAGCTAATATTAAAAAAAAAAACAGAAGAAGAAGGATATTTGAACTTCAAGACGGAATATCACATCCATAGACTAAACCACGGAGCAGAATTTGATTTCTACTTCTTGTTTTCACGCGATTTATCACCTGAGATGGTTTTTGAGTGTTATTTCCGGCTTGTTTTGCAGTACTTATAAAAAAAATCCTGTTTTGCAAATACATTTCTAAAATATTTTGATTTTTTGGAAGGGTTTTTTGGAAGAAATCTGCAAGCTTTTAACGAAAAAGTGAGGAGAAATCTCTGTTGCGATTGTGGAAGAATCTGTGTGGTACAGGTGAGAAATCATTATCCGATTGGAAGATCGAGAAGTTCTAAAGTGATGGTTTTCAACTTTTGCTTAGGAAACTTGATGTTTGTTCCTGAAACTCGAGAAATTTGATGTTGGCGAACTGGGTTTGTACGAAAAATTATATTTGTCATCTCCTGCACCCGCACAAATATATATTTATCATTTTAGAGGTTTTATTTGATGCTGTCGAACTGGTGACTTTAATGGAGAATATGAAGACGATGGGGACTTCGATAGGGAGAAGACGAAGACGATGGGGATGGAGCTTTCGAAGGGGAGAAGACGGTGGGGATGGCTTCTGACATTGTGGGGATGGGGGTTTTGATGGGGAGAAACGAAGGGTTTCAATGGAACTTAGATGAAGGGCTTCGATGGAGGCAAGGTCGCAAGCTGCTCTTCTCAAATTAGAACGACGTCGTTCTCATACTGCCACGTCGGATCGCGGTGACGCGGGGGTGCCGCAGCTCGGTTGCAAGCATAATTTTTCTTTATTGAGCTAAAAGATTTTTCCGTAATTTATCCCTAAAAATATAAGATCGGGTCGTTACAGATACATTGTTGGGAAATCTGGTTTTAGATATACGATAGATGATGCAAATATTTCAGAATTGCACTATAGAGCATGTTTACAGATTTTCAAATATTGCAGCTCACACACTTGCTAGATATGCAAGAAATGTCGATGATTTAATGGTTTGGTGGAAGTTTGTTTCCCCTTGTATTCAGCAACTCATTTGGATTGAAAAGTGTAGGTAATTTTCAGTTTATGATGAAGTAAAATTATGTCTTCACTATCAAATAAAAAAAAATATATGATAATACTTTTTATTATATTTAGAAACATCGAATCAAAAATAAAAGTTAAAATAAAATTTAAAATAATATTATTTTATTAACTAATTGTATACAAGTTGTTAATTAGTAATAACGTTGTCATTTTCCTTCTATCTATCATTGCTTTTTTTTGTCGGCCCAGAGCTCCGTGCCCAGATTTCCCACTGCCAAGTTGGAGCAAGCCAAGTTCCAACCCCTTGCCCCGTTGCTGTAAAACCCCGTAGCATCCTCTCGACATTCTATCCCCTGCTCGGGGCTCCAATTTTGCTTTATGGAGAGGGGAACCAAGGACACCGACTCGGGCTCGGATAAGACGAAGGGTGCTATGAACATCGAAGGGTACCCGGTGAAGGGTCTGTCAATTGCAGGCCACGAAACCTGCGTAATGTTCCCCACTCTCAAATTGGCCTTCGATATCGGCCGTTTCCCCCAGCAAGCTATAAGCCACGACTTCCTCTGCATCTCCCACGCCCACATGGACCACATTGTGAGTCCCTTTTGTGCTTTCTTTACTGTTTCTAGTTTTTGTTTTTCTTTTTGGTTGCTCTTGAAATTGGAACCGTATCGTTTACGTTTGAGTTTGTTGTCTATACTTTTAATTCGGGGTTTGGTATCTACCTGATGTTATTATTTATCTTGATGTTTTTGGAGCTTTTTATTTTGTGGCTTGGAACTCTGATAATTTAAAGTGGTTAGACAGTAAATACTATGTACGTATTGACGTTATTTGTGTTTTTTTTCTTGGTTTTTCTAAGTCCCCACTGTAAATAAGGAATAGCGAACCAACGAGTGTGATGGTATGTAATGTTGGGTTGGATTGTTGAGCTTAAGCATTGTTTTGGTATTGTCTTTTAAATGAATTGGGAATTAAGATTTTAAGGATTATTCTATATTTGAGGTTTAACTGCAAGATTTCTAAGAGCTGAGGATCTTTTATCTTATTATACGGCCTAAGCATTTTTTTTCTTCATTCCACGCTTTGTGATTCAGCCTTATGTTCTATTTCATCCTAGAGGTTGAGGCAGGGCGAAAGTAAACAAGTGGTAGACTGATCGTTCCCCTCCATATACCTCTGTTCAAGAGATCATGTTAATAATTTCTTACAAGAGATCATGTTGAAGTTTTCATACATATTGAAAACTTTCTTCTGTAGAGTATGTTCTTTAATCTAATGATACTCTGTTAAAGTCAGATTTGCAGTAAAATTTATCTCTATCTAATTTTTTGTTCCTATCCTCAGCTAGTGTCTAAATGGTTTTAGTTGGAATTCAACTAAAGCATCAATTTTCAGATGTTTGTAGAAGACAGTTTTTTTACTTTTATTTGAAGTGCGTCTTTGATGAACCTTTCAAGCATAATTTGATGTTAGGGCATGGTATTTACGTGTCCACCAACGCAAACAATTATCAATTCTTTAGGACAACTATCAAATTTTCAATGTTACAGCTAAAATATCAAACGATGCAAACCTCCCTTCTTCCATTCAGACAGAAAGAAAATCTAGGAAAAAGGTGTTTGTCCTATCTTCTTGGCATTTTATTGAACTTTCCATGTTAGAAATTGCAGTTTTTATTTCTCTTGGTTAGTTTGGATCGCACATGGAGTTTTATTTATTTTTTTAATATTCTTGATCTGTATAATTGCCTTTATTGATATTACTTAGAGTTCTACTCATGATTTCATAAATTTACAGGGAGGACTTCCCATGTATGTTGCAACTCGTGGCTTATTCAGCATGAAGCCACCTACAATCATTGTACCAAAATGTATAAAGAAAGATGTCGAACAACTCTTTGAAGTGCACAGAAGAATGGACCAATCAGAGTTGAAGCATAATCTGATTGGCTTGGATGTTGGTAATAGTTGATCTTCAAATGAATTATCTCTCCAACTGAGATTTTGGAATCGTCTGCCCTCTTCTCCTCGAATAATTGTAAGTCATGCTCATAATGTTTTCGCAGGAGAAGAGTTTTACTTGAGAAAAGACCTCAAAGTAAGAGCTTTTCAGACTTACCATGCCATACCTAGCCAGGTATCCTAATTACTTATAATTTTTTTCTGTAGATGCTCACTTTTTGGTAAATACTTGAGCTATCCTAATTTAATGACTTTGAATGCTCATGGTAGGGTTATGTAGTTTACTCTATAAAACAGAAACTTAAGCAGGAGTACGTTGGCCTTTCTGGGAATGAGATTAAAAATTTGAAGTCATCAGGTGTGGAGGTCTGTCTTGGCAGTTGCCTTCATAAACTCTTATCAATAATATCTGATTGGTAATTTGCTGCCTTTACTTTTTGATAATTTTTATATTGCAATTTTATATTACTTTTCCAGCACTTCTTTATTGCAATATTGTTCTTTTCTTCTGTTAGTTCGATGAGGAGAGAACTAGAAGCAGGATGTGGGAAACCAATCGTGGCAGGAAGATCTTCCCTGTTATGGATGAACACTTTTCTTGTTAAAATTATTTGATATGTGTTAAGAGGACATGGTTGTAATTAGTATAGTTTATGAGTATACAATGGTCATTTGTATGTAGTATTTATAGGATGTTGAATGTTAATGAAAATACGAATTCATTCTCTCTCTCTATGTTTGACTACAATATGAAAATAAGCTTAGATTTTATTTTATTTTATTTTATTTATTGTGTTTAGTAAAATTAGGGCAGAGTTTTACGAGCCATAATTTGCATATGTGGAGATTTGTTGCTTGCTTTTGCGACATTGAGGAGAAATATTGTTGGGAAAAAGTTCTTGCAAATATATTTAAACTTTATGACATGGCTGATAGATGCTTGCATTAGAAGGCTCTACTTTTTACCCAAGATCTTGTTCGGTGCCTGTTGTTCTCTTTAATTCTCTAATCCTCAGAAGGTTTTTACATTTGGTTTTCTGGAAACATAGCCTTCATTTAATTTCAAATCTAAATCTCCCTTTCTTCCCACATTTGTAACATATATATATATATATATATATATATATATTTATGAATCCTGGGATTGCTTTTTCAGATTACATACACTATAACAGCACCAGAAATTGCTTTCACTGGAGATACCACGTCTGACTTCATAATTGACCAAAATAACACTGATGTTCTGAGATCAAGGATTCTTGTTATGGAGGTGAACCACTTTGCTTGTTAAAATTCTCTCGTATTTTTAGTGACTTATTTATTTATTTTTTGCCGATGGCCTTCTGACAGAATGGCACTACCCATGGTCTTTAGAAACCATTGGGTCTATGGTTGGGGTTTCAAGCCCCCCCAACTATTATGGCTGATGTCCATCAAAAACTTGCATATAAAAAAAAAAACAAAACAAAACAAAACAAAGACTTTTTTTGCTGGATGAATTTTGTATCTAATGCACTCTCTCTCTCTCTCACACGTGCCACACAGCAATCACATACACGCAGAAACACCCACCCATCCACAGCCATTCCCGCACACACATGCATGAATGAGTAATTATATAAATGAATTTACAGTGATCAAAGGACACATGGTAAATATTGAAGACTGTTTGTGATTTGGCTTTTTGGCCTTTCTCCTGATGGTTATACAGAAGATGGGTTTTCTTTGACATTTTAGTAAATGAAGCTGGCTTAATCAGAATATTTTTAATTTATTGCTCCACTTGAACTTTGCACTCAAAAGTAACTCCAGTAACACTTGTCATGGGGGGAAAAACCAGAGAGAAGTCTGTCACAATCTTGCTATTTGTTTATGTAGTGTGGAGTGATGTGAAATGTGGTCTCTGTGTGTGTGTGTGTGTTAAACTAAGGGAACCTTCAATAATTGTTTTGTGGTGGCTTGCAATTTAATTTACTGCGGTACAATTCTAGTTCATTAACGAGTGGTCAAATTGTAATTGATCACTGTTCTCTGTTATGCATGCTTGTGTTAGATCATGTGGATCAAGTACAAGGAAGTTTCTTACTCAAAATCATCTCTCTTTTTTTCTCCCATTTCTTTGGTCTTAAATGTTGACGGTTCATGCAATTTGGCTACATGTGTTCTTCAGATGGCTACGCTTTCCTTCATAGTCTCTGCTCGTGCAGACACCTGTTCAATAATAGTATCATTCAGACATTTCCTATTTGTTGTATATCGCTTGGACATGCATTCATGTGCGCATACCCACAATTGCCTTACTGTCTACATGGGTTGTATGGCTCAAAGTTGTCATAGTATCTATGATGGTTTGTGCTGTGGGTTTGGATTTTATGTATTATCAATATATTATATTTGCCACGTGTTGTTTACTGCAGAGCACCTTTCTTGATAACTCTGTTTCAGTGGAGGATGCGAGAGTCTATGGACACACTCATCTCTCTGAGGTTGAGTCTCCAAACTTTTGTAATTTGAAACTACCATGTTCCATGCCTCAATGACCTCTTGCTTGTATGATGCATCTTTCCGAGTCTCTTACTCTTTGTTTAATTTTGTGGGGGAGCTTCTACCAGGTAATAAATTATGCTGAGAGGTTTGAGAACAAGGCAATCCTTCTTATACACTTTTCAGCTCGCTACAGACTCGAGGTATTCTTGTACAAACTGCCATCGTGACTTATCATTGATGTTTGCAAGATATTATGACTGCTCGTGATTTATTATTTCTTTACTTATCAAAAAAAAAAAAAATTATTTCTGTTTCCAAGATATTATGCCTTCTCTCTGATAAATTCTCCACTACCAAACAATGAATAGAAAGTTCACTTGTAGGTTGCTGCTATGCATATCATACCAAATTGGCTCAAAGTATTGTCATCCTTATTTATTCTGGCTATTGACTCATCGCAAATTTAAAAATTTTATAAGAGCAGGATGAGAGGCAAATTATATATAATGATTTATTTTCTAATGTCGTCTTCTCCTTTTGTACTACGTTAATTTCCACTTTGATTTATCAGGAAATTCAACAAGCTGTTTCTGCATTGCCTCCACCTTTAGCAGGTCGAGTATTTGCACTTACAGAAGGATTCTGATGACATCGAGAGGAGATTTATTTCCAATAGTTTCTTGGGCTTTTTTTTTTGTTTTTTTTTTTGGGGGGGGGGGGGGGGGTTGTTAAATCTGATAGCAAGATCTGCTTTCTGAACTCAATGTCTAATGCAATGATTTAATGGAGTTATAGATGGACGAATCAGAGAACTAACCTATTTAGTTGGGCAAACCTTACCAATTATCCAGGTATTGTGAAGTTCACTTACTTTGTATTTTATAATACATTTATGTATGCTACAAGATGGTTGTCCCAATCTAGTGCTATGTGATAATTTCAACTGGTTTAAAATGTGGTAGCTTGATGCTTTCCTTGTCAGGTTTATACTGCTGCCTCTTGCATTCCCGAGTCAGTCTTCACCCTCCATAGATCTCGGCTCTTTACAACACTCCGGAATGAAATATCAGCTAAGAAAACTTTTCTTTTTTACTTATCAAAAAGAAAACTTTTCATCCCCACACCAACCCCACACAGTTGATGATACCTTCAAGCTGAAATTCCCAACTGCAGGACTTTAAACCTAACTTTGATGATGCGGAAGAACACAACTGTTTGAGGAAACCTCTCATACTTCTTCAACCATATTCCCAAATACGCCAAATCAATAATCTCTTTAGCAACCAATAGAGGATGCTCAACAAGCCCATCAACAATTCCCAAGTCTCCAAAACCAAAGAGCCTGGTTTCTCAATCAAAGCTCCACGGTATGCCCATTTTCAGACGAATCAAATCCCAATGGAAACTCCAGCTTTGTACCTGAATTTCCAAAATCTGAATAATCTATCCTCAAAAGTTGTTCTCATTCCAAGAAGGGATTGTCCTTTCACGTGAACATGTCGAATAATAACCCCCTCCCCCGGAGTTCAAAATTGCCAACCCCAGAAATCTTGGATGGAATTGAAGAATGCATGAACATACATATGGTCTCATTAGAAGTGATGTGAACAAGATCCCTTGATCTTTGATTGAAAATCGTTTCTCACGACTAAATATCAGGTTGCAACAAAAGCTCGCAGTTAAAAAGAGCACACCAACTTACCAAGCATACGATGTGATTTGGTATGGGGGCAAGTTAAAATTGATGCCCCACCCTCGAACTATCCTAAGTCCAAATGTGGAAAGCTTCCTGTAGCCGTAGGGCCTGTTTTCCGCACTGACCGGCGTTGTGTGCGCATGAGGAGGATAACGGTATTTACTAACATATTAGACTCAAGAATAGCAATGAAATGGGATTGGAGAAAAAGATTCAAGAGAGCTCTTGAAAATTTCGAGGGAAAGAAGCTTATTTTGCTTACCAAGCCTAATGTATCCCACAATCTATCTGTTATCTATATAATTTCTGAAACCTTTTCTTTGCTCCCATAAGCCACCTCAGTATTTTCCTAATTACCTTAGTTTTTTTGCTATTTAATTTCTTCTTAATTACAACAACATTTTCACTCCACCCATTGTGACTTTTCTTTTCTTAGAGCATTGGCATTGGACTAGCCAAATGTCAATGTATATTCATAGTTTGGCTAGGTATGAGAAAAATCATCTACATTGAACTAGCCAGGCTACTAAAGCTCAAGATATAAGCTACAATAAATTAAGGGGCTAGTCATATTTGGAGAGTTATTGTTCACAGACAACAATTATTTTAATGTTTTCCACCAACGATCCCTCTCTCTTTCTCTCACTCTTCTCTCCCTCGCAGGAAATGTTTTCCACTTCTGTGCATTTTTCTTCTATTTTCTTTTTGGATATTTTCATTTTCTCCTTATTTTTTAATTTATATATTTCTCAGTAGGTTTGAGAATTGGGGTCATTGTTTTTATTTATATTTTAAGCTGAAAGAAAAGTTTGGTTTGTATGTTTTTGTTAGATAATTAGGTTGAGGAAGAAAATACTTGGGAAATAATAATTTTAAGTAAAAATTCAATTATTAATTAATATATGAAGTGTATTTATAAAATAAAAAAATTATAAAATATATAATATTATATTATTATTTTGACTTTAAGATGACTAGTCCAATGTGGATTCACCTAGCCAAAAATTAATGTTATAGCTAAAACTTGAAATTTTAGCCAAAATTTGCCAATGCTCTTACACTTCCCCTACTATTTAAATAACCATTTGTTGGGTCCCATCATGAATCTCTACTGTTCACCTAACATTGTTGTCTCCCTTCAAGCGCGCCAAACCTGCAAAAGAAAAAAAAGTTTCTATAAGCTTTCACTTCATTCTGGCACAAGGAACAAATGTCAGTTGTGGGTTTGAGTTGTGGGGCCCAGCCAACATGCGTAAACTTGAACTACACTCACTTGTGGGGCCCAGCCAATATCAATTGTCAATTTTGGCGCAAGGAACCCATACAGTCTCTTTCGGTTTGAGTTGCCGGCGCTATTTACAATTCATGGGTTTAGGTGAAAGTGGGTTTGTCAGTTGTAGGCCCAACCAATGGGTTCAAATTTGAACTACACTCACTTGATGACACATGTGTTTGGATGTTAAAACTAGCCTACAAAGGAAGTCCACTCAATTACTCTGTGCATCCAAACGAGGCTGTTTATAGTAATAAAAGAGATGGTGACATGTTGAGTCCTACCTCCAGAAAAAACATGTTTCTTTTGTAAAAATAGAGAAAAGGGAAGAAGTGGTGGATAGCACACCTTTGAGTTTGTAATATTAGAAGAAGACATGATCCAGTTTGGATTACAGAGCTAAGAGGCAATGAATATACAGATTGCAATCTGTTGTGCCATCCACTAAGCCTGACCTTTTATGGCTTTCATAAAAGATAATGTCAAGCACACGGATAGTAAATATGGGACTAGGAAGGGGATCAGCTTCCCATTTAACTAGGCATACAAATTAAGCATGCCAAAATATCCTTGCAATGCGAATGATGAAATATATAATTTGGGGCAAAGAACATATTCACAGTGCGTAGTTGAACTATGTGCTTATCGTGTCAATGACGAGAGATTTGGATACTAACAGATATATATTCCACAAATTAAGACAAAGAAAACGATTAAAGGGAGAGAAACTTCTTCTCCCATCATACACATCTCCTACCATTTTCATATAGCAGGAAATCATTTGCTCCGCATTTTGGACTAATGTTATCTCAGCAATCAAGATATCCATGCTGACAATGAAGGGAGAAAAAGGGGCCGAACAAAGATAAAACAAAAGTTGGTGTGCAACGATGAGAGAATAATTGGATGCGAAGAAATATTCCGCAAAAGACGAAAAGAAAACGATTATTTCCCATAAAAAAAACAGTGCAAATCATAGCAATTAGCACGACATGTAGAAGAGAGAGAGAGAGAGTTGCCTTTCCTAAGTATTTTAACATCAAAAGTTAATATTTAGATTTTCAATTTTTTTATGATTCATGATATTAAATAAGAATAATTAAAATACATATCTTTATATTTACACTTGAATAAAGAATCTGACTTGATTATGAGAGAATGATCATCCTAACAACTTTATCTCCGAATGTCTCCCGATAGTTAGAGGCATAATTATGTTGTAGATGAGAACCATTAACCCTCTTGGTGCTTAAATTGACTTCTGGCCATCATGAAATCTAGAGGTATTTGTATCCCACTATAACTCATTAATTCAAAGATATATTTGAACTAGTATAAACCTATAGGGATATGGGTCTGTGGAATATTGAGTTTTAATAAAACACTGATATTGTAACGCCCCAATGGAAGGCCCAAACCACATGGCCTATACTCCAAAATGACTAGTCAATGATTCAATTGGAGCTCCATTGGAACCTTATAAAGAGCAAGAACTTCTCATTCCCAAGCAATGTGGGATCCCATACACCACCTACACTTATTTATATCACATGGGATATCACAATCTACCCCCTTTAAATTTCCAACGTTCTCGTCGGGCCTACCCATTGTAGGTGGCATGGCTCAAGTCCCACATTTCTGGTTGAGATAGGCTCTGATACCATTTGTAACGCCCCAATTGAAGGCCCAAACCACATGGCATATACTCCAAAAGGACTAGTCAATGATACAATTGGAGCTTCATTGGAACCTTATAAAGAGCAAGAACTTCTCATTCCCAAGCAATGTGGGATCTCATACACCACCTACACTTATCTATATCACATGGGATATCACAGATATTCTCCCACTTGATTCATACGCATAAAATAACATTTTTCGTTCATGGGTTTATTATAAAAAATTAATCATACTGTGCAAGTTCATTTTCAGAAAACTTTTCTAGCTTAAAATATATTACATGAGTTTCGTAGTATCAATGTTAGATCAGCTACCAATGCGAGTTATGGTGGTTCTCTATTATATAACCAACAAAATTCATTCCATGTACTACAACACTTGTAACTTAATTTAACATGATCTTTAATAGGAACAATTAAGGCTAATACTGTAATTCCGAAAAGGGAAAGGCCAGGACGGCCCAACGGGAACAATTTGGCTCCAACAAAGCAGATGCATCAGAGATCCGATCGGCGTGGGAATTGGGAATGCAGGACAATGCACCAACAGACATGCCCCTGCTCAGAAAATCCATGTGGAATCACATTGCATTAAATGATCAAACCAGGTGTTAGTGCGGCAGGTACATGATTGATCGGGACGACAGTATGAGCCCAGTCGCATTAAAGACCTGATACAAGATCATGGACTTGGAAACCTAGGGAAAGATCATATCCATAATAGGGTGTCCAGAGAGAGGCCACAACTCACCGCCTACCTCGAGGGATATGACTCGAGGTACTAGTGGGAGAAGCCAAATTAAATGCGCCAACATGGCTCCGTGTGGGGAGGGGGGGGGGGGGGCACAAGCACCCTAGGCACAGAAGAGCGGTAAGGGCTCTATTGCGAGGGGAGTATATAAGGTTGAAACGCAGGTAAAACTACAAGCTCTAGCTCAAGAGTTCAACTTTAACTTCCTAAAAAAACATACTAACTTAGGCATCGAAGTTATTCTGGAGGACTCTCATCCCCCTTTTTATTTTTTATCACAGGCTGCAGGAGGACAATGATTTGCATTATGAAACACGTCCCTAACAAGCACCACATATGGTTGGAATGGAATGATCCTTCAAAGGATCACCACAAAGAGAAACTTTGAACCAGGTATCTGAAGCAATTCACTCATCAACCTAAGATTCTGTGTGCTAGCATAATGGTATAAGCCTGTTCGACTGTGAAATCGACTGATCAAACATAGATGAAAGTTGGCCATAGTGATTCAGGAGTCCCATGTGGAAGGGGCTCTTGCTCAACAAGAAAAATGTATGTCGAGGATAACAGGCTTATTGCCCCCATGAGCTTTCTCAGATAAGAAGAAAGCTTGATACAAAAACAGGATGAATGGATAATTCCATAAGGACTTAAATGTTATGGGGCGTCTTCTTCTCCTGCTCGCCATAAACTGTGTGAGGAACATGCGGGCCAGCTCCCCAAAGCTGTCTATGGACCCGGGTGCCAAGGACTCAAACTATACTCTCACCAGCCCCTTCAAGGTTAGCAGGAAAGCCCTACGGGCCATTTCTCTTGGGAAGCCATATAGGGTCATGTGAGCTATGAAGGTTTCCGGGTGTTTGAGGGGGGCTTTGGCCCCATCGTACATGTCCATGAGCAGAACCCGAAACTTCGGTGGTAGGGGCACAGCCATCACTTCCTCGCTGTGGGGTAGGCCCATGCTGGTGAGCAGTTGGTTTACTAATGACGATGTGCCCATCTTCCTCACCATTTCTTCGTATTTCTCTTTGAGATTACGCAGATTATCCTACATATTTTTCTTTCTTCCTTCGCGTAACCTCCCCTTCCTGCATTTCTGAACTCTAAGTGCTTGCTGTTGCTTGGTCCTGCTTCATTTTCTGGTCCATTAGTGGCTACTCTGAGTGTCTCATTCTCTTTTTGGAGGGTCTCCACTTTGGTCGTTAGCTTTCCTACCAGTTGTTTCATCTTGGCGAGCCTTGCTTCCATGTTTGTTGACGTTGCTTCTTCTTGTCCCCGAATTGTCTGAGAATGGGTTGTTGCAAGCATACGAAGGACACGTGAAGTCTATAGATATCCCACAAACAGCGCCACTATTAACGTCGTGTTTTGTACGCCTTTGGGCCGGGTTCTAGCAATTCGCGTCATGAGTCTTTCACCTGCATATTTAAGAAAACATGGAGAGTGGGTCAGGGCGGCGAGTCTCATCTACCCCTACCGTCTGCTTTCCCCACGTATGGGTTGCTTCGTGGATGGGTTTTGTTCATGGGCCAAGTACTCTGTAGAGGCCCACTAACTCTTTTTGGGGAGGGTCGTTGGGCTTGGGTGGCCTTGACCGGACTCTCTAGCTTACTTTCCCAGTGATCCCTCATGGGCTTGCTATACAAGGTGATGGGAGGGAAAACTCCCTTATACTTATTAGTTACAGTAAGGACTGGGCCAATTGTTAAATCTTCCAACTTCCTTCTCTCAACAAGATCTTTTATCTTGGATACAAGTGAAGTTAGAGACCAGTTCTACACTAGGATGGCAGTAGAATTGCCAAGATTAATGAAAGGGAAAAATTGGTGACCAGCTATAGAGCCCAATTATAATATTACGACAATGTGAAAATCAATATTATTGATGACATGTATAAAAGGCAAAACGTCATCCAAGGTAGAAACACTCATGGTTATCTTCGGATGACTGACAATGAATACTCTTTACAATGTAGGCTACCTACCTCATGCATGAATAACATTGATAGTGCAGAGCACTTCTGACCACTGCATGCATATGCGTCCTGATCATGTAGGCACGATCAAGTAATCCAATTGAGATTCGAAGTATTTTAAACAATATTCTAATTCTCCAGGTGAAACAACTTGACAGGTATGCATGCATGGAAGCGAATTACAAAATTACAAGCTATAGCTATAGCTCAAGCAGAATTAGACCTTATTTTCAATGCTTTAACTAAACAACAACAAAAAAATAGGTGCTCCGTTTGATCTTAATGTCTGCATCATGATAAAAGAAAGGGTTCCTCTAGTAACGCACACACCCACCCACAATAACTTTTGGGCAACTAATGATTTAATTTGGACCATGATTGTAACGCCCCAAACCCGGTTGGCTTGGAGAATTACTACTTGTCACCTAAGAACATATTTCCCAACACAACTAAAATAAAACTCTAAAGCTTTATTGGCAAAACTCAATCTCATGTACTCAAAATAGAGAAATTCTATTTGCAGTCCTCACTTGAGGACTGTATGTGCAGGCCCTTTATTAAATGAGAAAAAACATCATTTTAGGAGGGATAGTTTTGTAATTTTAAAAAATTTTAAAGTTAAAATAGCCTAGGCTTGGATTGCAGTCCCCAAATGGGGACTGTACCTAGCATTGCTACTCTAAATAACCACATTGAAAACTCTACAAAGTCATTACTGTAGCAAAATAAACTAAAGAGTCCAAAATCTCCCGGTAGTCATAACAAACCAAACTAATACTTTCATAAGTCTTACTAAACCCAAGCCCAAGATATAATTAAATCTAAAAGACATTAAAACTAAAGGACAACAGAATTCCTTCTTCTAACATCCTCTCCTCAGCTTAATCATGCTCACCAATCTAATCCAGGTCCTCAGTTGGACTCTCCACATCATCTGAAAAATATTATGAAGATCGGGGGTGAGTTATCAACAACTCAGTAAGCAAAGGATATATGCTAACGTGCAAACATGAGCATTTACAAAGTATAGCATGCAGAACAAAATATTTTCCAGAATTATCATGCAGAACATAACATATTTTCAAAAGTAACAGAGCGATGGTTTGAAGACAAGTAAAAACCCATAGTACTTTGGCATAACATAAACTGAGCATCATCATCAAATCAAAACAGAGCATCTTACAGAGCAGAGACCATGTTTCACCCCCGTGGTAGGGTTGTGCTATCCCCGGTGGCCAAACTGGGCAGAGATAGAGGTGAAATCTTTCTCTTATTCTTCTCGGAGCCCTAAGTGTGCACACAGGAAAGACCACAATAAAACCACTTTGTTTCCAAAGTAGGTGCACTCAGAGACAAAGAAGTTGGTACCAACCCAAACAGAGCAGAGCATAACTAAGCAGAGCAGAGCAGAGAAGAGACAGAGTCAGATACAAAATCAGTACACCATGCCAAAGGTTTTCAGATGCCATATCCAAAACAAAACATAATACCAGAACATAATCAGGTCATTCTTACATACTGAAAACAAAAGTCAGAGCATCTTAGTAAATAAATGCACAATTTCTCAGAATTCTCAAATATCGCTCTTTTTCAGATTTCAAAGACATCATAACAAAATTTAGCTCATGTCTACACAATGCATGTCAGAAATAATTCTCCTTTTCCACACAGATTTCATGAGTATGCAAATAAACGACCGAGGTTGGTTTTGTTTTTCCCAAGTTCTCATTTCATCACAAAAAAATATGTAAAGTTTTCAGAAAATCAACCTCAGTCTCAATAATTCATGTAAAGTCTAGCATAGGAACCCCGATTACTTGGACAACTTAGCTTTTCAGAATTTTCCTCAAAAATGTCGAGTCGAATATAAATCGTCACCTATAAAAATGATCACATAATTTCCGTAAGTTTTCAATCAATCACGGATTTCGATATTTAAGCCTAAACTTCTAAAATAACCTATTTTAATATCTCAAAACTTAAAACCCTCAAAATCCCAAAATATATCATCAATTCCTAAAAATTACCAATATTCACCATGACTAACGTCAAACTCAAAACACCAATATTTAAACTCGAAACAGCCAACAAATTTCATAGCATAAACCAATCTCACACAAACAACTCTATCATCCAATCCAACCGACCCCCCCTTACTCCTCGGACTCAGTCCGGCACAACCAATAAATTTACAGTAAATATAAATTAGCGCAGAAATACATTTAAATCTCAAAACTTCTTTGAGAAAATACTTACAATGCTATAATATAATTTTTGAAAGATCACGGAGGTGCAAGAAGCGGCAACGCGGCAACAAAACAGTGTCAAACGCACTGTGGCCATGGGTCTCAAAAACTCACTTTTGAACGGGTGTGAACGAAGACCCGAGATTGATAGGGTAGGGCTTAGGGATGTCGGTGAGACTAGTGGTGGTGGTGGTTGGCCGTGGGTGGCAGCGTAGAGGGCGGTCGAAGGCTAAAATACCCAAAACAGAAATATTGATGGTGGGGCTTCACCAGTGACAGATCGTAGGTGAGGATGGGTGCATTGGGTTGCTAGAAGGTCGAGGATGATGTGGTGAGAAGATGGTGGCCGGAGGCGGTGCAACGGTGGCGCAGCGGCGCAAGGAGTGTCACTGCTTGGTGTGGTGCGTGGAGGCTAACGGCGGCGCGAGGAGGGCTGAATTTACAGGGAGGTGGTCGCCGGTCGAAGGGGAGGTGAGAGGGAGGGGCGGTGTCGGTCACTGCCGGCACACGACGGCGGGCTGGGGGAGAAGAGAAACGGACGGAGAGCGGGAGGGGGGGTGCGTCGCGCAGGAGAGCCAGGGGAAAAAGGAAGGAAAAGAAAGAAAAGGAAAGAAGAAAAGAAAAAGGAAGAAAAAGAAAAGAGGAAAGAGAAAATGTAGGGAAAGAAATGAGGTCTAATCCTCACATCTTGGGTCACAAAAAAATGACCTAACGGAAACGATTTCAAAAGAAGTAAAATAAAATAATTCAAACGTAATGGTTAAAATGAAAATAAATAATTAAACCCAACAATAACTTAAGTGAAAGTGAAAAACAATTTAAATGTATTACAATAATCAATTATAAGAAAACACTTCAAAATAATTTTCACAAAATTAAAATCATAAAAATAAACCCACGAAAAATCCAACCAATTTTAAAACAAGAGAATAAATTTTTAAATTAATAACAAATAATCTTTCAATTAAAAAAAATTAAACTACGGGGTGTTACAATGATTAATTAATTGAACAACATTTTAGTACTGATCAAGCATTTCTATCGTTCCATAACATGATATATACAGTCAGAGGTTATTCCCGTGAGGGAACAGGTCCAAGAATTCGCAACCGTTCACTGAATTATGGTACCATATATGGCCATTAGTTAAAAGAGGGAGAGATTGCAATTGATTAATTGGAGCACCTACTCTCTTTTTTTTCTTTCTTTTTTGTTTTCTGAAGTTTTATTCATCATCCTGAAATTTTGCTTTGATTTACAGAGTCTTCTAGATCTTGGGGCAACAAAATTCGGCATAATTACCGTGCCAGCAATTGGGTGCTGCCCACACCAACGTACTTTTAATAAGACTGGTGGGTGCAGGGAGGCGTTGAATCCGTTTGCTCTAGTGTTCTCTGAGGAACTGCAAGTCCACCTGCTGAATCTAACCTCAGAGTACCCTGCGATGGCCTGCTCACTTGGAGACACCTATAAAATGAAAAATGCTCTAATTCACATTTCCGACCTACACAACTCCTAGAAGATAAGTTTCGTTTCTCAAACAAATTACACACACACACATTTATAAATAAGTGAAGGAGAAAGAACACACTTTTGACCCTCTAGTATAGAGTCTCACATACGTATTAAGAGGAGAATGGTTGAAAGGGAAAGCAGATTACCATGTCCTTCTATGTAGCACAAATACTATATGCACCCAATAACCCTTTGGTGGGTGGTGGGGAGACAAAAGAAACTTAAATGGAAAAAATCAAATAAAATCAAATCTATAGATGTTTTAGAAGTTTTATCAATCTGTTATTTCGTTGGCATGAGAGCTACATTTTAGAGAGCGGTATCATTAATTTGATAAATATATATATATATATATATATATATATATACAGTAATTTCCATGACGATCAGAAGATCCTCATTGACTATTATCTCCAGGAAAAGTGGGGATTACTTAGAAAGCTATTATACTCCTCGAGGCTCGAAGCAGGAAAAAAGTGAGGAAAAAAGGACAAGATATATATAAAAAAAAAAAGGACAAGTACTTCAACGACTAAAATATTATTGAGTTGAGTTGAGTTGAGATGATAAAATATTATTAGAATATTATTTTTTAATATTATTATTATTTTGAGATTTGAAAAAGTTGAATTGTTTATTATATTTTGTGTTGGGATTTGAAAAAATTGTAATGATAAGTTGAGATGAGTTTGTAATCCAAACTCACCTTGTTGATCATCATGAACTTTGTTGAGGCTGCTCTATCTTTTATCCCTCTTTTTTTATGCGAATCTAAATTGATATGGGATATTTGAATCCAAATTTTATGTTGATTATGCTGAATTATCTTATAAAGAGGGTTAATCTGTGCAAATATGGTAAAAAAAACTTAAGTTTTATTGGATTGGGATATATAATATCAGTTGCAAAAAATCTTCACAACCTCCTAACACTCCACACTCCACATTATTTTTAATTTTTATTATTTTATTATTTTATTAAATATTTATTATATGAATAATGAATAAAAAATTTGAAATAATTTAAAAATGATAAACTCAAAAAATTATTTTGTCCTATCAGTTGTTTTTCTCCAAATCATCTTTTCGTGTTCATTTTTGTCTTCTTAGAAAATATTTCATTTTAAGTTCTAAAAGTGGTTTTGATTTTGATTTTGGCCAAATTTTTTACAGGATTCTTATTTACATATGTATTTAATTTTCATACAATAATTTGGATTTTTCCTTTTCGAAAAAATTCTCATAATTTCAAATTTTGAAGTAATTTAAGCCTAACTTGTGGGTTTTATAAAATAATTTCGAATTTTATCATTAATCAATATTAATGTTAAGAGTTTTTATCTTTGTTTGGCATCTTTTCTCAATCTCAGTCCCTAATTTTTATTGATTAACTAATCATTAACCATGATAATCCTTATTATGTGCAGCGTTAGAGCTAAAGGAATGAAGTTTATTAATGTTTTCTCAAATTCAAATATAAGACCTTAGCATTACTCCTCAATGCTTTTGTGCATGTTTGAGATTGTTGTGGGTAATATAGTTTTTAACTTTAGGTCTAATAGCTTATAACTTAAGTAATAAATTCTACTATTAAAAAGTTATTTACTGTATGGTAACCATATGTTTAAAACACTTTCAAATATATATCTTACATTTATTTGGAAACAAATTAAAAAAGTACTTTTTGAACTAAATAACATAAAACATCATTTGATTTTTTTAAAATATTATGATCATATCTTTGAAAGTTAGAAAGTTGGTAATTATTTGAAAGTTATATGGATATTTTCGCCGGCACATTGACAGTTGTACGGATATCCGAAAAAGCACGTATGAGGAAACAATAATTTTCCTCAAACGTATTATTTAGAGATTAAATAGTACTTTAATATGTAACACTAGCCAAACAACCTAATTTTATCATTAAAAAGCTTCTAAGATTATTAATTAAGCATTTTTTAAGACGCTTCACACGACCCCGAATAGGCCCTTTGTCATGTCTCATTTGGACATAATGATCAATGATGTACACTTTTCACGTACCAAGGAAAATGAATTAATTAAACCTACAATACATTCACAGGCGTTTGATATCAGATCAATATATATATATATATATAGAACCTCATTTCTTTCCTAGGCAGAGATTTCATTACAGAAAACCCTTGTAAGTTTCTGCCTACTTTCTCTCAAACTATCCAAGAGCAAATATCGCTCTGCCTTGTGCCATAAACTTTGTAATTATTTTAAAGTTTATGAATATGTTTATGTTTATTTCCTTCTCCATTTTATTTTACATATCATACATGCATATGGTCGGTTTTACCGCCTGCCTTTAATTGTGCATATTATTTGTGTATTTTATCTTTGGCTCTCCTTCCGCTCTCCTTTGGTATTAGAGCCATTCTGGTATCTAATTGTTGCACATTATTTTTCCATTTTCTATCTTGTTTTAATCATTCTCTACCGGGTGCGGGAGTTTCTGCACTAGGTGGTTCAATGTCAGGTCTGAGTATCTGAAGGAACCTTTGTAAGTCCCAATTTCAGCCGGGGTAGGCGTCCAGGGCAAGGATAGGTTCTCTAGGTGACCTCATACACGGTAAAGTTCGCAGCCTCTTCGAGATGCAACCTTCCTTGTAGATTAGGATCAAAACCATTTAGGATGTGGAGGAGTAATTCCTCAATTAGTTCCAGGTCGGCCCTGCCTCCTGATATTGTCAATGAAAAAGATTGCTCTTTTGGAGAAGAGCTATCTCCTGATCTAGGATCATGGAAGATCCCAGATATAAAACCATCTTCTATTTACCAAACCACTTGGTTAAAAAATACTTTTTTAAAAACACTAAATGTTCGAACAGTGGAACAAACCTATAGTATATCTAAATCCCATGAAAAATGTTATCTTCTTAACAAAGATGACATTAAAAAATATATTCAAGAGGGATATAAATATATTCATATAGGTTCTGTCCAAATTGTTGCCAAACCCTTAACAAGGTTAGGCATCAATGCTTCTGTTCTTTTTTGCTTAAGAGATGGAAGATTCCTCAAATTTGAGGATAGCATTCTCGGAATGGCCCAATCTTCTTTATCAGAAGGACCAATCCATTTTGATTGTTTTCCAAACATAACATTGTCTCTAACAGACAACCATATTATGAAATGTTTAATTTTGAATATTTTGACTTCTGGATATCACATGATTGAAGGAAGCAAACCACTTGCTTTAATTTTCAGGATTTATTATTGTCTTTTAAAAACAAATTTAGATCCAAAAGCCATTGCAAAACCTTCTGGAAAGCATACTCTCCTGATCCAGAGTAGCTCTTCAGATGTGGATATCAAAGTTCCAAAAAGAATTTATTGGGATGAAATAACTCTTCCTAATGAATGGATCTTGGAACAGGAAATACCTAGGCCTCCTAAAAATATTGCTACGGGTGCTGATGTTGACATCATCCAGCAATATATTGATGGAACTGTTAAAATTTCTTTTGATAAATCTGAAACCTCAAGTAGAAGAAGAAATTCTTTTGCTGGTTCCAGATCTAGTTTTGTTGATCCTATTCGAAACAATCCAAGAAATGATATCAAACTTCATCAATTTCTTGAGGATTCTGTCAGAACAGTTCAACCTACAAAACCTGCTTTAAAAATGAAAGGACTTTCTACGTCCTCTCAAGTTACTTCTGCTTTTTATACTGCACAAGGAGCAGCTGGTTCTTCTAAAAACCAAGACATAAATGATGAAGCAGACAAAGAAGATACTTCTTCTATGTCACCAACAGCTTCAGATATGCAAGCTCCTGTTGCACCGGTTCATCACAGCTTAAATGTTTTGAACAAACCTTTTAAAATTGATCTACCTGCTTTATTAAAAGATTTTGCTTCCTCTGAAAACAAACAAAGGCGAAAAGCCTATGTTGTAAAATTTTCAGATTTCGAAAAACAACGTGTTAAACGCAAATGGAAGGAAGAGATGAACAAGCTTCAACAGCATATTTTCTCTTCTAGACTTTGCTGAAAACACTTTTGTTTCTAAAAATACTTTAAATGTTGTTAAAAATGATTTTGTCAAAGAAGAAGGAAGAACTATTATTCAAGCCAGTCATCCTCCTTTAGAGACTATTATTTTCCTGTTAAGGGATTAGAAGTAGTTGCTTCTCCTTTCAAATTTTCTGATACTGTTTCAAAAGATCCAGAGAAAGACAAGATTCTAAAAGAAGCAAAAAAGATTATTTCTCAAAATAATTTTATGAATCTTGCCCTTCATACGATCGGAGAACAGTTAGATCGGATAGAAGAAAGGGTTGAAAACCCTGTTTTAAAAAACGATTATCCTTTGGTTTTCCCCAAAGATCAGCTAAAGAAAAAAATTGAAAAACCCTTGATCATTTTACCAGAAGATCGGCCTAAAATAAATTTTCAAAGTCAGGCCAGAACACTGGAAAAAATTGATCAAATGCCTACTGATCTTAAGAAAGAACAACCTTCGACCAGTGCTTTAAACAACAATGGCAATGAGTCTGTTCTTGAAGAAACCACAGAAGAATCATCTTCTGATAATGATTCCTCTGAAAATAAGGATATGGATTTAATTGAGAAAAATTTTCAAAACCTGGAAATTGCCAGATTTTCTTCAAAAGGATCCAAGCTTATGAGTCTGACGAAGAACTGGTACTCCAGACCAACTCCTCCTGATCTGCAGTTTGAAGAAAAGGTTTTCCAAAACCAATCTTCTTACTCAGCTGACAAAGTTTACGAATGGAATATTGATGGATTTTCAGAACAAGAAATCATCAATACCATGAGTAAGATGTCTATGGTTGCAAATGCTTGTCAACAATAACATTAGACAACCAGACATTGTCAGGATTTTAACACAAGGTTTTACTGGTGTTTTAAGAAATTGGTGGGATAAGTATCTCACCAATGATACTAGAGAAACCATTCAACATGCGGTAAAACGCAAAGAAGATGGATCTCCTATTTTTGATGAAACTATTGGGATGGGACATCCTGATGGTGTTAATACTTTAATTTACACTATTTTGAAACATTTTATTGGAACACCATCTAATATAACTAGCCGCGTCAGCGACCAGTTGAATAATCTAAGATGTCATCAGATGTCTGATTATAGATGGTATCAAGATGTTTTTATTTCTCGTGTAATGCTTCGTGAAGATAGTCAGAAGCCTTACTGGAAAGAAAAATTCATTGATGGATTACCTCGTCTATTTGCTTACAAAGTCAAAGAGGAACTTACTGATACCTCTGGTTTACTTAACTATGAAAATTACATTTATGGTGATATTTTCAGTATTGTTAAGAAACTTGGTATTAGTATGTGTCATGATCAAAGAATGCTTCGAGAACAGATGAGAAATAGTAAGAAGGCCAAATACGAAATGGCCACATTCTGTGAACAATTCGGTCTTCCTAGTATTGCTCCATCCAGAAGGAAGCACAAAACTATTAAACCTCATGGTGGTTTCAGGAGAAAACCCTGTGATGAATTTTATAAAAAACCATACAAAAAACCCTTTTTTAAATCGTTTTCCAAGAAAAAGAGCCTAAAGATATTTCTTCTGGAAAATGTTTTATATGCGGCAAGGCTTGGCATTTTGCAGATAAATGTCCCAAGAAAGCCCCAAAAATTAAGAAAAAGCTTAATCAGTTGGATATTGGTAACCATAATAAAGAATAACTATTTCGTCTCCTCGAAATAGAATCGTCTTCATCATCGGATACTCTTGAAATCAGTTCTAGTGATTCTGAATATCATTCTGAAACTGAGAACCATGAACCATCTGATCTAAAGCTGGGTTGCAATTGTAATTCCACTTGTTGTAAGACTCCAAGTAAGACAATCAATGTCTTAACTAAGTCCGAAGAACAAGAAAACATTTTGCTAACCCTTATTTCTCAAATTACTAATCCTGAGCTTAAAGAAGAATACCTTCTAAAGCTGAAGAAGATGATGGTTCGCAAAGATCCAGAACCCTCTAATCAAATGATTAATTTTCACGAAACCTTGGAAAGATTTTCAAAGAAAAAACCCAAGGATATTTCTATTTCTGATTTACAGTTTGAAATAAATTCTGTCAAAAAAGAAATTGTAGAACTCAAATCTGAAATTAATAACCTCAAATCTGAGAACGAAGTTTTAAGATAAGAATTTTTATTAATCAAAATTGACAAACAACTTGATCAAGATATTCCTTCTGACAATGAGCAAACTGAGGCTAGTTCTAGTCAACAGGATCTACCTGCCGACAACCAGATTTGTCTAATTCATCATACCATTCCTCCTAAATGGTTTTCTCGAGTTAATATTATTGTTGCTCATGATTTTCAATTTTCTGTCATTGCTATGATTGATTCCGGATCAGACTTGAATTGTATTCAAGAAGGACTCATTCCTAGCAAATATTTTGAAAAATCCACTGAAAGATTATTCTCGGCAAATGGCTCAAAAATGACCATTAATTATGAGCTCAATAATGCTCATGTTTGCCAAGATAATGTTTGTTTTCGAATTCCCTCTGTTTTAGTCAAAAACATGTCTGACAAAGTGATTTTGGGAATTCCTTTCATATCTTCTTTATATCCTTTCATGACCGAAAAAGACGGTATCACTACCGACCCCTTTGGTCAAAAGGTAAAATTTCATTTTGCTTCCCGTTTTGAAATTGATTCGGATAAAAGCAAGAAATCTTTGTTTTTAGCAAAACAAAAACATTTGAACTTCCTCCAACAGGAAATCAAATACAAAAAGATTTCTGAACAATTATCTTCCCCCCTTTTAATTTCAAAAATTGAAGATTTTAACAAACGTTTGATAACGGATGTTTGTTCTGATTTACCTAATGCCTTTTGATATAGGAAGAAACACATAGTTTCTCTCCCATACATTAAAGGTTTTGATGAAACCAATATTCCAACAAAAGCCACCTCTGTTCAAATGAATAGAAAGACTTTGAAATATTGTCAAAAGGAGATACAGGATCTTCAAGACAAAGACATTATCAGGAAAAGCAAGTCCCCCTGGTCTTGTCCTGCCTTTTATATCTAGAAAAATGCAGAGCTAGAACGTGGAACCCATCGTCTAGTTATCAATTACAAACTCTTGAATAAAGTCTTAGAGTGGATTAGGTACCCTATTCCCAATAAGAACGACTTAATTCATAGGTTGAGTGATGCAGTTGTCTTTTCCAAGTTTGACCTTAAGTCTGGTTTTTGGCAAATCCAAATAGCCGAGTCAGATAGGTATAAGACTGCTTTTGTTACCCCTTTTGGTCATTTTGAATGGAACGTCATGCCTTTCGGCCTTAAGAACGCTCCTAGTGAATTTCAAAATATCATGAACGATATTTTCAATTCGTTCTCTGTTTTTACCAATGTTTATATTGACGATGTTCTTGTCTTTTCCAAATCTATTGATGAACATTGGAAACATTTGAATTCGTTTCTTGACATCATTAGATTCAATGGACTTGTTGTTTCGGCAACAAAAATTAAATTGTTTCAAACCAAGATTAGATTCATTGGTTATGACCATCTCTGAAGGCAAAATCAGGCCTATCCAAAGAGCCATCGAATTTGCTGACAAATTCCCTGATGTCATTCTTGACAAAAAACAATTGCAGAAGTTCTTAGGATCTCTCAATTATGTCGCTGATTTCTACAAGGATATGAGGAAACAATGTCGTCCTTTGTTTAAACGACTCATTTCTAATCCTCCTCATTGGACAGAAATCCATACAAATTTAGTAAGGAAAATCAAAGCACATGTCAAAACTCTTCCGTGCCTTGGTATCCCTACTTCTGATTCTTTTAAAATTGTTCAAACAGATGCCTCAGACATTGGTTATGGTGGCATTCTGAAACAATGTGTTTCGCCAGGTTCATCTGAACAAATTGTTCGTTTCCATTCTGGAACCTGGAATTCTGCACAAGAAAAATATAGTACTATTAAAAAAGAAATTTTGGCTATAGTACTATGTATATCTAAATTTCAATCTGACCTTTTAAACCAAAAATTTTTGGTCAGAATTGATTGCATGAGTGCTAAATTTGTTTTAGAAAAAGATGTTAAAAATATTGCATCAAAACATATTTTTGCACGATGGCAAGCTATTTTAAGTGTTTTTGATTTTGACATTGAATATATCAAAGGCACACAAAATTCAATCCCTAATTTTCTTACCCGTGAATTCTTGCAGAAAACCCATCATGGCCAGCAAGAAGAAAGGAAAAGAAAAGAGAGTGCATCCACCACCACCAATACCCAGTATAAATCTCATCAAGAATGAGACTGGATCATCCACTACCACTAGTACTGTATCCACAGCACTAGACATTGCCAACAGGTTCCAGCCACTCGGCAAACCTGTCCAACCACAGACTTTCTCGTCTGCGGTAACTACAACCTTTGACCCATATGCGAAAGCAATTGAGTCAAAGAACAAAAATACAATTGTTCCTCAGTTTTTCCTCCCAAAAGGAAAATCTGAATATTTAAAAAATAATTTCTCTTCATATCTGTTTCATATTGAGCCTAATAGCACAATATATACAGATGTTTTCAAAAAAAAAATTTTCCTATTTTCCTACCCATTTTCACTGGATTCCTGAAGATTCCTTAAAGAATCTCCAATTCTATTACAGTATTCTTATCCAAACAAATTCTTTGGTTATCAAACCCATTTATGATAAGGTTGATACCAAAAAATTAATCTTTCACAGTGCCTATATCCACCGAGTCATTACTCAAGCAGAATGGGATACCAACCCATCCACTTCCAAACGACTCGCCCAAACAGACACTACCTTTTCTTATTTTGATTATATTGATGCTTGGAAGCGCTTCATGTTCTTCCAAACCCCTGATATGAGCCACTCTTGGTTAATAAAATTTGACATAAAATTCAAAGGAACTTTTCCACTTTGGTTTGTCCAATGGTGGAACCAATATGGATTAATTCCAGAAAATTTACTTGGTGAGCTCTTTAACGCTTACTAACATTTTTCTCAAAACGTTGGTCCAACTTTGGATCAACACTCTAAAAAATTTCACCATTGCTTGCACTTCTGCCAAAGATACCACTTACCATAAATCTTTAAATGGAACTACGAAAGAAATGGTGATGTTATGACCAGAGTTTATTTCACCAAATGGTGGGATAAATTTACAAATTCAGAAAAAATTGTTGATTTAATGATCAAGGATTTTCCACAAACTGCACCAAATCTGCATGATAAATTAGAATTTCCAAAGATCAAGGCTGGACCATCCAATGCTCCTGAATACCCCTTAATTCAGGCCCCTGCTTCACCAACAAAATCCGGGGGGGTAAAGGACAGTTCATCCTCAAAATCCTCTAAGTCCAAAAAGAAGACTGACATTTTTGACGGGCTTAATAAAAAGGATTTAATCAACATATTAAAAGAATCACTATCAAAGTCTCAGAATAAATCTGAAGAAGAAGATTCAGACACTTCATCAGAGGCTTCCTACGGCAATATCTTCTGTAACTCTGGATTCTACACAGACGAAGAATAATTGTCAACAGACAAGAAATGACCCAATAACAGGTCATTTTTGTCCAGACTACTACTTGAGTTCAAAAGAAGACCTACTGACCGGCCTTCTTTAATTATTTGTCGTTTTGTGCCGAAAGCAGCACCAGCCGCCAGACACAATGATGACACTCGTGAAAAAACAGTACCAACACTGTTCACTCACGATTTTCTTTTACTTTTGCTTTACCCGTGCCTAAACAGTAATAACAACTGTTCACTCACGGATTTCTTTTGTAAACAGGAACTCCTTACTCTATAAAATGAGAACCTCATTTCTTTCCTAGGCAGAGATTTCATTACAGAAAACCCTTGTAAGTTTCTGCCTACTTTCTCTCAAACTATCCAAGAGCAAATATCGCTCTACCTTGTGCCATAAACTTTGTAATTATTTCAAAGTTTATGAATATGTTTATGTTTATTTCCTTCTCCATTTTATTTTACATATCATACATGCATATGGTCGGTTTTACCGTCTGCCTTTAATTGTGCATATTATTTGTGTATTTCATCTTTGGCTCTCCTTCCGCTCTCCTTTGGTATATATATATATATATACTAGCAGTGGGGCTACGTGCTAGGCATGTTTGCCCTGTATATATTTGAGCAAATATATTATATATGAAAAACTCTAGATACAACCGACTTGGGGGACTCAGCGCAGAACCGGCGCCCACATGGCAAAACGAAAACTCGTCGTTTTGTTCTCTGAGCAAATGCAAATTGCCGATTTCAAAACGAAACAACAAAGCAACTCCTATTGGCAATTCTCTGTTATTTTGAACATCTGTGAGAAATTTCCTTTGCCACCCAGTGGAATTGTACAATTTTTGTCGATTTCCTGTCCAAAACTTGGGCAATAACCCAACCTCTGTGCTCTGCTTCATATGTCCAGTCTAGACAACTTGGTTTTATTTCACAACCTGCCCTCCTCCTCTATGTTTATGCTAAAATTTTATTTACTGATGGCCATACGGCTATACCCTTCATCTTAAGTCATCCTATAGAACATAAAGGCGCTGTCTTTAGCAGAATTTAAAGCTTCACAACCACTTGCCACCCTGCATCCTCGTCTAACTTCCTTTTCTATTTCAAATTCACATAATTTTGCTACCGACGATATTCATGCTGGAATAAATAATGCTCTTTGACAAGTATTTAGGAGTAAAAGCAGACCCAAAAGGAAAAGATGTGATTTAGAAATCTTGTGCTTGTTGTAAATTAGGCCAAATGCAATTACTGTTTGGTGAGATCTCTGTTTCTCTAAAAACAACCATGAGAAGGATTTAAGAAGTCGATGAAGAATATTTAGCGCAGTACCCATTACTTAGAAAATGCTTTGCTTACCGTTGTGCGGTCAATACCTTGACACTCGTTGTAAAGGCAGCGGGGCTGGAAGTGGAACCCAATGGACGATGAGAGACGACCATTCGAGAAGGTGGGAGATGACCAGATCGTAAAGGAAGGGAGTGTTCTTCTTCCATACGGCATAGTCCTCCTCCCTCCTCCTCTTCTTTCTTTCTTTCTTCTTTTTTTTATTTATTTATTTAATATAATATTAACTGACGTGGCACTGCCACGTCAGACGGTTTCGCACTAGTTCCGCGCCAGCGCTTGTATATAGAAGAATTGATTATATATACACCCCATCTGACATGGTTATTAAGAAGTAGACGTAATTGGTTTAGTCAGATTTATACTCCACATGCCAACACAATGACCCCACTTAAGCTAAACATGCCAACCCAACACAAGCATCTCGGAAATACCTTGCTCTCCATCTCAAACTTTTGAAATTCATTCACATGTTTACCTTGAGTCAAAAAATAAAGTCACCCACCATCACTTACACAAACAACAACTGATATAGATGTAATTAATTACAAAATCTTTAGAAATATTGTCGCATGTATCGAGAGGAAGCAAGAAAACCCCATTTAGAACAAGATATCTATGAGATTTCAACACTATAATCTTACAACTACAGATTTATCTCGAAATTTCTCTAAGATTCATTCACATGCTTGAGAGAAATATTTGCACCATCTGGTTTATGTTCCACAGGAAAATGACACCAATTTAAAAAGAAAAAACAACTCCAACCTGGGTGTAATTTTTGCTCAAGAAAGGACCACCACAAAACCAACACTACAACCACCACAAATAGCAACAGCAAAAACATAGGAAAATACATAAGTCAGGCACTTCTCAATAAAATGTAAAGCATACCAAGAAGAAAATCAGAGGCCAGAAACGTGGGAGATCCAATCCAAGCAACCCACAAGACCAACCCTCCTGACAGAAAAAATGAAAGCTCAATAGCTAGGAAAAAAAAGAAATGTTCAACACAAACTCAGCGATGCTAGAAATGATTTGCACCGAAAGATTTAAACCCAAATTTTTCTTCCCAGTCACAACACCAAAAGCTAGCAATTAAGCTCACTGAAGCCTTCTCATAACCATAGTTTTAAAAAGGAAAAAGCTTGTTTTGGACTCTATCCTAGAATTCCTAGTGGGCAGAGATTTTCTAAAGCTATCCAAAAATTCTAAAAAAACGTTTCCTCTAGACTTTCATCCCTAGAATTCCTTAGAGGCTAGAGACTTTCAAAAGCCATCTAGAAAACTCCATTTGACATGGTTATTAAGAAGTACATGGACATATTTGAGCAAATACATTATAGAAGTAATTGGTTTACTCTTATTTATAATCCACTTGCCAACATAATGACCCCACTTAAGCTAAACATACTAACCCAACACAGGCATCTTCGAAATACCTTGCCCTCCACCTTAAACTTCTGAAATTCATTCACATGTTATCTCAAGTCAAAAAATAAAGTCGCCAACCATTACTTACACAAATAGCAGCTGAAATAGATGCAGTTAATTATGAAATCTTTGAAAACGTGACATGTATCGGGAGGAAGCAGGAAAACTCCAGTTAAAGGAAAATATTTCCAAGATTTCAACACTACAAACCTGAGAGAAATCTTTGCATCATCCCTCTTATGTTCCACAGAAAAATGATACCAATAAAAATAAAGAACTCTAACCTGTTTGCAATTTTTGCTCAAGAAAAGACCACCACAAAACCAACACCACAACCACAACAAACAACAATAGCATAAACACAAGAACAATATACAAACAATGCATATCAGAGTAAAACCTAAAGCATACCAGGATGCAAATCAGAGTCCAGAAACGTGGGAGACCCAATCCAAGCAACCCGCAGGACCAACCCACCTGATAAAAACAAATGAGAACTCAACAACCAGGAAAGAAAAAACAAACTCCCGAATGCAAATACAACCACAAAGGAGAAAGGAACCAATAGTGACCCTCAGATTCATGCCCCACAAAAAGAATAGAATGGGGATCGTGAAGCACCGTGAAATAAAATCGCTTCCCCGGTTGAAAGAAAAACAATTTTTTGTTTGATATAAACATGCCCTGTAGAACAAAAAAAAAAAAGAAAGAATGATAAGTTAAAGATGCATAATAATTTCATTCCATTTATAAAGTAATAAGCCAAACAGTAATAAGTTTAAACAGACCATAGGTTGAAGCAAGTTTGGGAAACATTGGAATTAAATGAAGATTAAATTCAAGATTTTTCCAGATTCAAACTGACTTATTGGAAAGTACAATATACCCACCATCAGATATGAGCAAGATTTTGCTACCTTATTGGCTATTGGAAAGGCATGATATTTACGACTTATTGGAAATCAGGATAGCAAAATCTTGCTCATATCTGGTGCTCTGGTAAAGTCTAATAACTTGAATATGTCAAGTTTGCTGCAACCAACTCAATCACAATGAGACAAATGAAAAATAAGAATATATATAATAATAAAAAATGTAGGTGAGCAAAGCCTTAAGTTGCCCCATAATGATGGTCATAAAAGTTCCAACTCACCAGATTTGAGCTAGCTATTACTTATATGTATAGCCCCCAAAACACTGATTTCAATAAGGAAACTATTATGTACATAACAAAAGTATTCAAACTAGACCCACCACCCCACGACTTTTCAACCTCCACTACATCCATATTTACCAAGTCACCAAAAGCCCCTAATCATTCCTCAAATTTGCACACGCTTGCCCCTTAAGCCTGGCTTTCCATTTCTAGGCTGCCATGGCCATCACTGATAACCACAATAATCTTCTATTTCCAATACCAACAACAACAAAAAAGTGAAAACAAAAGCACTAAATAAAAATAAAAATAAATAAGATCATTAGAGAATGATAAATGGTCAATTATGCAGTATTAATACTCTTAAATATCTTGGGTTAAAAGAGCTTTATGTGTTAAAAAAAGAGTTTTAATTAGATAATGTAAATTAACTTTGTTTGGCAAGTGAAATAATATTTTATATCTAATTAAATATAGATGCAATATATTGTCGAGTTGATTTTTAAGTGGACTTACAATTGAGTCTTGGCCCAATACAAGAGCTGAAGCCCATGCATCAAGAGCCCCTGGACTTGCAACAAATATTTGAGAAGAGGCCAAATGAAAGACCACGTGCGGCAAGCCTCATAGCTGATGCCTCACGTCTCACTCTTCAGAAGTAATGCTACACAACCTTCCCAACCTCCACATACCACTTTTTTTAAAAATTTTAATTTTTTTAATATTTTTTTTTGAGTTTATTGTTTTTAAACTAATTCAATTCTTCTATCCATTATTCATATATTAAATATTTGATAAAAGAAAAAAATAATAAAAATTAAAAAAAGTGTGGTGTGTGGAGGTTATGTGAATAGTAGGAGCTTGTGTAGATTTTTTTTCTAATTTTAATGATGCCTCACAAGCCATGCCGAAGTGCAGCGCTTTGGGAGTGGAACGAAGGGAAAAGGAGAGGCTGCTACGCACATTCGTGGCTGGAACTGAAAAGGCGTGAAGAGGGAGCGACACACGTATGGAACGAACGGGAAGAGTTTTCAGAGAGAGAGATAAAAGGGGAAGAAAAAAATTGGTTGATCTCTCATATATTTTTTTTGTTTTTACTTTTTCATGGAGCTGGGAGCTTCACCTTGTTTTTTTCTTTTTTCTTTTTTTGGTTTTTTTTTTTTTGGTTTTTGGGATAGCATTGGCTGGGTTGCTACCTTTCTTTTTCTGGTTTGTCTTTGGAACATTAGTATTGATCTCTATTTTTCTTAGTCATTTTTGGCCAGGGCGTTTTCTTTGAGAAGCTAATTTTTGCATTCTAGGATTTAATCCATTTGGATTTCTTTTACTCTCAGATTTTGTGATGGTTTTATTTAGATTAATTTTTGCTGCAAGAAATACCATGTGCAGCTAATTTCTTAAACTTGGATTGTGGTGAAAGCTTTCTTTTATCTACAGTATTTGCTAGATTTCTATAGAATTCTAATTTCATACTTTACTTTGTTGAGACTAGATTTTGGGAAATAAAAAGTTGGATAGATCATCTTGCTCTTATTCTTGATCTGTTGTTGACATAAGGCACGATAGACCCTTGAGTTAATCAAGGTTTCTATCAACCAAATGTTATAGTGAGACTGGTTGATCTTCCACAACAATCCCTCTGGCTCTCTATTTACCCAATCTTAACATACTGAGACCATATTATTTGCCCAACCCCTCTCATCTTCCAACCCGTAACCAATACCCAAATTATTTGCCCAATCCTAACATACCAATTCTAAAAAAAAATAAACAACTCCAATTTTTTGTAATTTCTACTAAACAAATGACCACCACAAAATTAACGATACCACCACTAACAACAACAGAAATAGAGGAACACAACATAAATCATCTATTTTACACTAAAATCTAAAACATACCAAGAAGAGACGCCAAAAATATGCGAGATCCAATCCAACCCAATTGTAAAAACACTCCAAGCCAGAGAAATGATTTCTTCGTATACGCTGGTGTTGGTCCTCGATGAGAGGAAGTTTTCTAACCAGATGTAAAAAATCGAACTAAGAAAAACCAAACTCAATGCTCTAAAAACCAAAGAAACGAAAGGCTCACCAAGAAGAAAAGAAAGAAATAGAACTCTGACTCGGTCAGGGCAGGGGACGAGATCACACTGTAGTGACCAAACATAGAACACAGCACTCAGGGACACAGTCATAATAACAATCAGTTCACACAGGGCATCATTGTAATAGAAAGTGTCAAACAAAATGAACTATTAATTCCTATTCACAAGAGATAGCCTCTTTTAAGTATAAGCAGAGATATATATATGATATAGATTTATGGCCTTATTGCTAGTAAGTTCTATTACTTATAATTATAAAAACAATTATGATACCAATATTTTTTTGAATTTGCTACTCGCAATTCGGGTGTGTCAACATATCATTTGTTGTGAGAGCCATTATAATTATAAAAAAAAATTAAAACATAAATATTTTTTCATCACATGGTGTGCTAGGTGTGTAAAAAAAAAGGCTAGCACATCCAATTGTTTTCTAATTTTTTTTTTTTAATACTTGCTAAGATGATATGCTTACATATTGACATTAGCGTTTCAATTATAAATGTAATACCCAGAGCCTAAGCCTAAACCAAAAGGAAGGCCAAGCCCACGACGATGTCGTTTTGGTAGGTGTTTTCTTTCCTAACTGTAGTTTTCTTGCCAGACCGTTTCATTTTTTTTTTCTTTCTTTGCTTTCCCTTCAGTTTCTTTCACTTCCAACAATCCCTCCACCTCAAATCCATTTTCTTTTTGCCCCATGTCTCTGTGGTTTTCTTTTCTTTTCCTCTTCTTTTCCTTTTCTTTTCCATCACACACTCAAACTCGCACTCACCCAAGGCGCCACTCGTTCATTTCACTACCAGATGATCAAGTCATCCTCCGAACTTTCTCTCTCGCTCTTCTTTTTCTTCGTAAGTTCTCACCACCCCATGATCCAATCACTGCTCAAGCCCTTCTCGGTTGGTCTCACTACCATGAAACATAGAAGTGTTTTGCATCCCATACAAGCTGTGTAACGTAGCCTTACCTGTCCACAATGCACCGTAAACCAAACCATGCAACCAGCCACCCTTCCAACCCCTTCACGTCACAGCCATGCACCATGGTGGAAAACTAGTACCCCACTACCCAGCCCCTTGAGAAATTGCTACCACCTTGTCCCCTACCATAAACTGCAACGCTGCCCCCATCTTGCAGCAAAACAACTCCGAATGGAAACCAACGTGCCGAGATCACCCTTCACGAGCTCCCCTCAACCCACTGCCTCTACCCATGCATGGAAACACCCCGTTAGCCACAGTGTGAAAGCTGCCCAACCTCCATCTCCACGTAAAACTGATATCACCACCCCTCACCTGACCACCACGGAAGCCCCAACTCCTCCGCGTGCCAGCCCCGCAAGCCCTCCTTTGTTTTGCAAGACCAAAAAGCAGAGCACCTGACTTCCTCCATAGTGAACCCCAGCACCACCGCCCAGCTGCTCAGCCTCAAGCGGAAACAACCAAATGACGCCGGTCGCAAGCCTAGGTCCAATGTGACCACCCCTAGGTAAGCCCACACCGAATTTCCCCCGCTGTCAAGCTCTGCCTCCGTGCTCTCTCTCTCTCTCACCGTTTTCTTTCTCTCACTCATCTTGCTTTCATTCTCTTAGTGCGCCACCGTCCACCGCAACCCAACTCCACCACGACCTCCTTCCCCCACAGTGCCGCTGCCTTTTAGTTTTCCTTGGGTAAGTGTTGCTGCCTCCGCTCACTTCTTGGTCCTCTGTTTTTGTGGTAGTTTACTTGAAAAGGAAATATTTTTGTGTCTCGATTAACCTAATAGATGAGATGTACTATTACCATCTTGCCCCTTAGTATGATGAATCCAGATATATTATTTCGGATGTTTAGGTTAATGGATTTATATTTTAATGAGTTGATTATGTATATTGGGTTTGAAATCATGAGTTTTATAGTTAATCATGTTTCAGTTTTTAATCATGTTTCAGTTTTTATATATTAAACTCACTTTGTATGAGTTTTGTTTTAAATACAGATTAAATAAATATTTGAAATATATTATTAGTATTATATATTTTTTCAGAAGTACATAGTAGTGCAAGATTTTTATTTTGAACTCTTTAAAGAGAAACTAACTAGTCTACTTATATTAAATGAAATATTTGCTCTCCTACTTTAATCAGTTTTGTTTTAACGAGTCTTTAAACCAAAAATATATTTTATGGCATAATTGTATTTATTATTATGCAATTTTAAAAATATTCTGAGTTTAATAGTTATGTGGATATTGAGGAATTTAGGAAGTGATGGTATTTTAAAATTAAGAGAAATTTTAAGTTTTTTACGACTTCAGGTGTAATATGAGATTATCTGTTCATCGGAGATTTATTTAAGTTTCATGAATTTATAGGTGACGATCGACAATTGTTCAATACTGTTGTGGAGAATTTCTGAAAAGTTAAAAAGTCCAGGTAAGCAAGGTTCATATACTAGTTTCGCACAAAAGAAATAAAATGGGGTTGACTTTGAAAATAAGCATTTTGCTTTTAAAAAATAAAATTTGAAAACGACCTCAGATGTTTGTTCTGCATATCCATAAATTCTATATAAGAGAAAGTATTTTCTGTTGACTGGTGGAGACATGAACTAATTTTGTGCATTCTGTTTTCTGAACTCTGCAAAAAGAGCGAATATGGAAATCTAAAAGTTTTTGCTATGAATAAAAGAATATGTTTTGATTCTGTTTATTTTGAACATGTGAAATGATCTAAAGATGTTCAGTATTCAGTTTTGATATGATGTGGCATTTGAAAACGTTGGTATGAATTTCTAATTCTGTATCTGAATATGATCTGGTTCCGATGTTGTTTTGTTATGTTTCTTTTAAGGCCCATCCATGGGTATAATGGTGGTTTATAACCCTACCATGATGGTGAAACATGGTACACGGCCCAGCCACAAGTATAATGGTAGTTTATAACCCTACTATGGGGGTTAAACATGGTATTTGTCCCAATGCAATACTCCGATATGATATGAAGATGATGTCTTAGTTTATGATATGTTGAAAGATTTTTGAATAAGAAAGTTTTTCTGAAAGTTTCACTCTGATGTTTTGTAACAAGTTTTGTTTATACATTCTGAAAGTAAATATGGTAGTTTTGCATTATGAAAGTAAATGTTTTGTTATGCATACCGAACTTTATAAATGCTCATGTTTACATGCTAGTATAAGTTCTCTGCTTACTAAGTTGTTAATAACTCACCCCTTATCTCTACAATATTTTTCAAATATTTTGATGGTTCAGCTGAGGATCAAGATTATGAGGTATTGGGTGAGATGATTTAAGTATAGTAGATTGAGCATAGAAAGTTTTTTATGAGTATTGGCGTTTTTGTTCAGAAATTTTATTGTGTTATTATGACTTGGCATCTTGAAAAATTGGTTATATTGAGAAAATTAGTTTGAATCAAATTTTCTATATGATATTGAGTTGGAGTCTATTATTATATTTTTGAAATGTGAGTTTAAGTGATACGAAGTAATTCTCTGACTTGTGTGGGACCGGGGCGTTACAATGAACTACTTGCAAATTAATTTTTTCATTGATAGTACTTGCATGCAGGCTCATTTAGATCTCACCTTTTCCCTATAGTGCTTTGCTATTTATTCTTCAACCATTTATTTCTTATTGCCATATATAAATAATATATAACATGATATGCATACGTTCACGAGTGCGTATTCCCTCTCTATTCTTAATGAGTAATGCTACATACGACTGTAGAGTGTGCAAATATCGCATAATCGCTTTGAAAAAGAGTGAGATCTACTATTAAAAAATTAGTTTTTTTCATACGAGTCCCGTATTTATTCACTTTTTTAAAAGAGATTGCGCGGTTGCGTACTCCACGACCACAAATATCATTTCTCATATTAAAATGAGAACACCATCAGACTATATGACCACTGCCAGTTAGAAAGGGAGATCACGTAGATTGTAATTGACTAATATTTGGAGCACCTTCCACTCTTTTTTTTCTTTTCTTTTCTTTTCTTTTCTTTACTCTGAAATTTTTATTCTTTTATCCTGACTTGAAGTCTAGCTTTCATTTGCAGAGTCTTCTAGATCTTGGGGCCAAAAAAAAATGGGATAATTAGTGTAAAACCCGACTCATTGCTTCACTCACGTACGTGAATAACATCTCTCATTTCCATCACACGAATAACACCATCTTTCCTTTTTCTTCATGCACGTTTGCCTTCACTTTGTTTTAAGTGTTCTGTTTTCTATTTATAGCCAATATATAGATTAAGTTTTTCTCAACCCTAATTGCTTTTCCTTTGTTCTCTTCACGCCGCAGCCTCCCAAGCCGTTCGGTCATCACCTCCATAGTCACACAAAATCCACTCCTCAAGCCGTGCACCACCACCCTCATCGTGTAAACTCTATCTCAGTGCACCATCGAAAAGCAGAGCAACAGCCCAGCCAACGAGTCACCACCTTTCCCCCGGACCTAGCCCGCGCGAAACCTCAGCCTTGTAGCCGCCTCCCAACGCCTCCATAGCCTCCATTAGAAGCTCCGGAATACTCTGTTTTAGTTGCCTAAAACAGAGCAGCATCCAAGCCGCTGCAGTCACACTCCATCGGGAGCTACACCGCGTCGTGCCCCCATAGAAACTGCCGGCGAGGACCTTCCATCACCCCGGTCCGCCGCACACTGCCTCATCCCACGGTAAGCTCGCACCACTTCCAGTGGTGGTCCTTGCCTTTCGGTCTCTCTCGTTTCCTCACTGTCTCTCTCTCTTTCTCTCTCTCTCTCTCTCTCTCTCTCTCTCTCTCTCTCTCTCTCTCTCTCTCTCTCTCTCTCTCTCTCTCTCTCTCTCTCTCGTTTTCAGGTCTCTCTCCCTCCCTTTCTGTGCGACGCCATCGAAGGCATCACCACCACCTCAGCCAGCTTCCGTCGCACTTCCACAGTGCCACTATCTCGGTCCTTAGTTGGTGAGCTTTTGTCACCGCTCCATTTCGAGCCTTGTGTGTTTATTGTTGTTAGTTACTGTTAGTTGTTTAAAAGGAAGCAGATAGTATTTATGTATATATTTATATCGGCAAACCCAGTAGAATGAAGGTGTCTTGGTCTTTATTTTTTTACCCTTAAAATATGACTCCAGACTTATTGGTTCGGGTATTTAGTTTAAAGAGTTTATATTATGTACTTTGGGTTTGAAAGTGTGAGTATAATACGTGGGTTGTAAAGTATGACATTTTCTACTTATGACGATTTCGATATAGTTATATTCTTTAGTATTATAAATTATAATCAGATCTCTATTGTAAATAAGTCAGAATTAAATGTTATTTTAGTCGAAGCTATTAAGATGGATATTGATGAGTTAGAAAGTGATGATGATGTTTTAGAGATTGGAAATTTAAGTTTCTGAGGAATTAAAATAGGTTATTCAAATATTTTAGGCTTAAATATCGAAGTATGTGATCGACTGAAAATTTACAAAAATTATGTGATTATTTTATAGGTGACGATTAATTTTTGTTCGGCACTTTCGAGGAAAGTTTCAAAAAACTAAGAAGCCCAGGTAAGCGGGATTCCTATGCTAGGTTTTATACAAACTATTGAGACTGAGGTTGACTTTTTGAAAACTTTACATATTTTGTGATGAAATGAGAACTTGAGAAAAATCAACATCGATCGTTTATTTGCATCACTCATGAAATCTGTTCGAAAAAAAAAATTCTGACATGCATTTTGTAGACATGAGCGAATATGGTATCATTGAGATTTTTTTTATGCATGTGATATGAAATGATTTGGATCTGTTTTTTATCAAATGGAAATGTTATGAATATGTTTCGCACGTGTTTTGGTATGATATGAATATGATAAAACTTTGGCATACTTATCTGTTCTGAATATGGTTCTAATATGATGATACTGGTTCACGTGATATGGTTGGTACCACCATGACATGATATGATATGATATGAGTGCACCCACTTTGGAAACAAAGTGGTCTTTTTACGTGTTTGTTCCTGTGTGCACACTCGGGGCTCCGAGATTGAAAAATGAGAAGTTCACCACATGATACTGCCTGGTTTGGCCATCGGGGATAGCACAACCCTACCACGGGGGTTAAACATGGTATATGATATGATATGATAAGATGAAGAGGTCCAGTTATGTTATGCCAAAGCGTTGTTTAATATGAAATGGATCCTTAAATATGAATTGTTGACTTGAGTATGAAAAGATTGAAAAGTCGCTTTGATTTTCTGATAACACGTTTTTTTTCTTTTGAGATCTGCATATAAAAATAAAATGTTTTGTTTCTGCATACTAAACTTTCTGAAAAGGCTTATGTTTACATGCTAGTATATGTTCTCTGCTTACTGAGTTGTTGATAACTCACCCCTTATCCCCATAATGTGTTTCAGATAAATTTTGATGCAATAGCTGAGAATCAGGAATAGGGAGTACTTGCAAGTTTTGTGGATCATAGAAGACTAAGTGCCTTAGAGTACAATGACTTTTGGAGAGTCTTTTGGTAGCGTTGATATTTTATGTGACTTTGGTATGTTGAGTAATGAATATTTCTAGTCTTTGTGGAAAGGTTTATGTATATCAACGAGACACCACTGATGTACCCTTATGTAAGAACATGGATATTTGTGTTGAACGAATAGGTTAATATGTTATGGAGACTCTGGTTTATTTTAAAAGTAATATTTGAAAATGATTTTTAGGTGATATGAGTTAACTCTCTGGACCCTCTGGAATGGGGCATTACAATTAGTGTGCCAGCAATTGGGTGCTGCCCATACCAACGTACTTTCAATGAGAGTGGTGTGTGCGGGGAGGCATTGAATGAGCATGCTCAAGTGTTCTATGAGGAACTCCAAGTCCTCCTCATGCAAAATCTAACTTTAGAGTATCCTGCGATGGTCTACTCACTTGGAAACACACATAAAATGACAACTACTCTACTTCAGTTTGCTGATCATGATCATGATCAATCTCCACATAAGTTAATTTCATCTGATCTCAACCATATATATAGTACATATATATAAATAAGGAAAGAGTAGAATACAATATATATTCACCCGGCCCTACTGATCAGACACGCAAATGAATTAGAAAATTTCGGGGAGGTTTCGATAGTGAGTTGGGTTGAGATGAGACGAGAGTTGAAAGTTGAAAGTTGAATAAAATATTATTTTTGTTTTGAGATTTGAAAAAGTTGAATTGGGAAAGTTGTAATGATAAGATTAGATGAGTTAAGAGTATTTTTGAATCAAAACATACAATATACTCTTTATATAATTTACAGTGTATATGTGTTGTATGCATGTGGATTCAAATCTCTAATATTAAATAGTTATTTAATGTTGTTTAAAAAATTCATCCGGCAATTATAAATGGTGTGGAATTAATTACCTACTTCAAATTTCTCCCATGCATTCTACACCTTAAAATTCAGATAAAAAATCTAAGAGATAGATCAAAATCCGTGTAGAATCTTGCATATGTAGGAGCTAGCACAACAACAAAAATTAGTTTTTGTGACGGTTTGAGAATTGTGACAGTACACAAACCGTCACAAAAAAGTATTTTCTATGACAGTTTCGTCACTGAAAGCAGTTGAGAAATTGCATTATGTTCAAACATATACATATTCATGTTAGAACGTTCCCTGGACATTCGAATGTGGGGTCTATTTATGTGCAAACGTAAAAAAAAATTTGGCTCCAACGTTCGAACGGTATTGATTCTCACGTACGAACTTTAATTGATTTAATATTAAAGTTGGATATTTCAAATTAAAAAAGATTGAGAATTGAAATGCAATGATTTACAATTAAAGTTGTATAAGCTAACATTAAAAAAGATTGGGAATTGAAATTCAAAAACTGTAGATATATTAAATAATAAAATTGTTCATCACATATGATAAAAATAAAGTTCAAAATACTCAAAATGTGTTGGTTACATATTTATTAAAATCATCAGTCAATGCGTTGACCTTTGTGTTTAGGATATATATCCAATGGAGAACATCGGCGACAAAATCTCCAACACTCTGTTCTACTGACTTGATCTCTCAGTTGATGTGCACAATAATATCTGTAACCATCGCATCAACCCAAGCAGGCCGCGCGTCTCCCATAGATGTACCCGTCAGCAACTGATTAGTACTCCCAACACCGGGGCTGACTGGATCGGAGGAATACAATCTGATACAAGGCCAGGCTGATGTCGAGCATGCCCCTTCTCCTGTCCAATGCACCGACGGTGTGTGGTAATGTCGATGGGGCTCATTTGGTCTGTCCTCCACTCCTCCACCATGGGTTGCACACCCCAGGCCAGTAATAGCTTGGTAATGAGGACTCCATATGGGAGGTTGTCTGTGAAGACGATGCTAGCCTCGTAACGGATCCTCTCAAAAATACGAAGTGGCAAGTCAATGGGGTCTCCACGTGCCACTTGTATAAGGAACTGTGCGCGTTTCTAGCTAAATGTGGACTTATGTCCCACAGGATCCACATTTGTTGCAATAGTAAGATGCAACATGCAGAAAAAAGGGAGGAGTTTTACCTGGCTAAAGGAGTTCTTACTATCGATCTCGTCTCAGTCAATCCCAGTGAGGATGTAGAAATCCTCATATCGGTCGCCATCCTCCTCATCAGTATCCCTAACCTCCAACCGGTCAACTAGGCCAGTAGATGATGCAGAAGTGCCTACATCTGCATCTACTCGGGATCCATCTATAAGCTGAGCATCTTCTACAGTCGATATCTCAGCTATGCGACCGATCCCCAAAAACACAGCGATGACATCCCCTGAGACCTCGAACAAAACACCGCGTACTGTCACGGTGTGAGAGGATGCATCCTTAGGCATAGAGCACATATGCATATAAAACTCTCAAACCATTGTGTAGATACTCATCCAATTTCTCATAACGAATACGTCTTGAACGCTCTTCTGCTCCCATATGAGTTTGTGAAAGTGGTTGATCATGACTTCTCGTTCAGACATGACTGTTTGAGCCCCGATTCGAGACGTGTCCTCTGTTGTTCCTTCCCTCCTCGTTTTCCTAGTAGTCAAATGATGAGCCATATCCTGAATGGAAGAAAAAATAATTGAGCAATATTAATATTATGAAGCATATTATGTATTCTAATCTAAATTATTTCTGGTACACATTCGAACGTAAAATTTAACGTTCGGATGATAAACTTATATGTACGAACTTTTTGGTTATTACGTTCAGATGTTAGATTGTCTAGTATAGGCATTCGAACGTAATATGATAAATGTTTGAATGTGACGGCTCAATACACGTTGGAACATATAAAGTATATCACGTTCGCACGTGAGGAAGCTGTTGAACGTATTTAATAATACGTGCGAACGTACATAACTATTAGTTCAAACATATATTTGGTTTATGGCAACTGAAAAGTTTTACATTCGCACGAATTACAAATAATGTTCGCACGTATGTGCCACTCAAGAATATGAACGATCATACGTGCGAACGCTATAAACATACGTTCGCATGTACAATTTAAATTCGCATGTATACTAAATACATTCGCACGTACTGTAGAACATTCGCACGTTATATGATTAACGTGCGAACATGTATGTCGTCTTCCTCATTTTGAAGATATAATGTTCGAACGTTATATCGTAACATTTGAACGATATCGTAACGTTCAAACGTTACGATACAAAAATTGGCCAAATGCCACCGTAGAAATAAAATATAAACTTCAAGAAAGCTTTCTACGGTGGCCGTTTGGCCATTGGCAACCCGTGGTGGCCAGAAAATGAAAATGAAGATCCAGACACCATTGGATTTCGAGAACCATCGAAACCTCCATTAAACATCTAAAAAAATGTACCCAAAGATTAAAAACGGATGCCTACCTCTTTTGTGATGGTTGTGGTGGAGTTTGACGGCAGCGGTAACGGTGCAAGCAGTGGTATGCGATGAAGGCTACGGATTGAGTGAGAGAGAAATGTGAGTTGTGTCGTTTCGCGTTCGAACTTAATCTTTTATACACTTAACTTTCGAACGTTTAATAGTTAACGTGCGAACGTCAATTGATGAGAGAGAAAAACATCTGAATGTTTCAATTGTAACGTCCAAATGTTTAATTACTTAATTCCCATTTCATGCGAATGTTATGTTAGTACGTGTGAACGCTTGTACTCAATGCCAGATACATGCGAACGTTATGTTTCTACATTCGAACAGCTCTACAATAATTTTTTTATAATTCATACTAAATAATATATTATATATACACAATATTTATGCTCTAAGCACTAGTATATATACTATATATATTAGTCTAATGTTATTATTTAGTTTAATAAAGGATAATTAACAACTAATTTTGTTGTCTAGCATATTATAAGCTAATTATATATGTTATACTAATAATACTATGTACTAGTATATAAGTTATACTAGTACATAGGCATTATGCACTTGTATATATACTATACATATTAGTCTAGCATTGTTAATTTGTTTAATAAAGTGTAATTAACTACTAATTTTGTTGTCTAGCATATTATAAGCTAATAATATATGTTATACTAATAACACTATGTATTAGTATATAAACTAGGGCACTATGCACTAGTATATATACTATATATATTAGTCTAGTGCTGTTAATTAGTTTAATAAAGTGTAATTGACACTAGTACATAGTGCACTAATAAGAAATAGATACAATATATATTAGTCTAGTGTTGTTAAGTAGTTTAATAAAATGTAATTAACAACTAATGTTATATACTAACATATTATAAGCTAATAATATATGTTATACTAATAACATTATGTACTAGTATATAAGTTGTACTAGTACATAGTGCACTAGTAAGAAATAGATACAATATATATTTGCCTAGTGTTGTTAAGTAGTTTAATAAAATGTAATTAACAACTAATGTTATGGCTAACATATTATAAGCTAATAATATATGCTATACTAATAACATTATGTATTAGTATATAAGTTGTACTAGTACATAGTGCACTAGTAAGAAATAGGTACAATATAAATTACTCTAATGTTGTTAAATAGTTTAATAAAATGTAATTAACAACTAATATTATGTACTAACATATTATAAGCTAATAATATATGCTATACTAATATCATTATGTACTAGTATATAAGTTATACTAGTACATAGTGCACTAATATAGTATATATAGTATATATACTAGTTTAGTGTTGTTATGTAGTTAATAACATTCTTATTAATAATTAATGTTATGTACAAAATACTATAAGCGAATAATATATAAATATGTAAATCACTATAGTTATATAAACCACAATTGTTTAAAAAATATTTAAATATGTAAATTATGTTCGAACAATACAAATGTACGTTCAAACGTTTTGTATTGAAGTGCAAACGTGGATTTACACGTGCGAACGTTTTGAAAATTTTGGTGGTATATTTTCCCGCCTTATTTGTAAGAGAAATTGATTATATTTACATTAGAATGTGTATACTTAAAGTTCTAACGTAGATGCTTATACGTGCGAACGTAACGACGAGATGTGCGAACGTGAATGGAAAAATGGGATCTTTCCCGCGTCAATTAGGGGTCACACACCTGTGAAATCATCAACAAAACGTGCAAATATTTTGAATTATACATTCGAACTTAATTCGCGTGATCTATGATTGTTTTGGGATTATATGCGAACATATAATTTGATGCGGCGACTTTTCATTTAATTTGTCGCTGCAATAGCTCGAGGACGCCTTCAATACGTTGTCGTTTGAGTACGGAAGACCTATTGCAGCAACCAAATTTTGAAATAAGTCCAAAAATTTTGAAAAAGAATAATGTCGCCCCAGACAAGTCTGAGGCGTTTAATCTGTGCCTTCCTCGCTTGGAGAACTCTATTTCACTAAAACAGAGATAGAGTGAGGGAGAGAGAGTGAGAGAGAGCATTAGAGAGAGAGAGAGAATAGCATTAGAGAGAGGGGGAGAGTGTGAGAGAGAGTTGGAGCGAGAGAGAGCGTTAGAGAGAGGGAGAGAGTGAGAGAGAGAGTTAGAGAGAAAATAGTTTAATATTGTGAGGTTAGTATTATATTTTTTTTTTTTTTTGAATAATGTTGTGAGTTTTCTATATATTATTTAATTTGTACTAATTAGTATTGTGTTTTTGTTTGAAAGATTATTTCTTGGGGATTAATATTGTGAGGAAATTGCTAGGGATATTTCTACATTTTGTTGTGAATATTGTTGTGAAAATGTGAGTATGTGAGTATGTGAATATGGTCATTAGTTCGAATGAATATTTCATATTGTTCAAATGGATGTCTCGGTTCGGACAGAGAAATATTTCATTCGAACAATTTATTGAGACGAAATCGGTTCGTCTAAAAAGAAATTATCTATTCGAACGGTTTCGATTGGATCTGTCCAATTTCGTCTCTAAAAATGATTTTTTGAGACAAAATTTGATTTTCGTCTCCAAAACTTTTTTGAGACGGTCTTTCCGAGAGAAATTAGAGATGAAATTTTTTCATCTCCAAATATAATTTGGGACGAAAATTGTGTTTTTTTAGACAAAATTTTTTGTCTCAAAAAACACAATCTCTGGTAGTGCCTACTAGGACATTCACATCAGTAATTCTACAATTCTCACACCATTGATCTCTATCTATACTTTTCTGAAGTTATTATGAGCACTTGTTACACCAAATGTATTTTGGTCCCTATTACCCTAAAATCGCCAAAAATCTAGAGCAATCTACTAGCTCCTTCCTAGCTAAAAGCTGTTGAGTCTTTGAACAGCACCAACTGTAAAATATGAGTTATCACGTCTTAGGCTCTTATATAAGCAAATTCTACCCATCCATGCACCCTCCTGCATATTATATACTTCCTAATAGCCATAAAATCTGGTTAGCTTCCAACTAGAAACCATACATATATGCATCCTCTTTGTCTTTTATTTAATTCTTTGTTGTATTAAATTCTAAGTATAATACCTTGCATGCAGTTTTTTCTTGGAGAACAAGGCCGTCGACAAAAGGCATAGGAAGTTGTTAACGAATGAATGATCCAACTAAAAGTGCATGTTGATCTAGCTAGCTCAAAGAACATATTGATTAGATCATAAGGTAATTTATATATCCCCTAACTATATAGCATCAGAGGATGATCACTCTAAAAATGCTAGAGGTTTTGTTTTGAGCGTGCAAACCCTAATTCTCAATTAATTTATTTCTTGGGTTGTGCTGAGACGGCAATTAATGTATACTTTTTGAGTCATGTTAATTACTTTCTCACGAGGCTTAATTAATTGTCAAATATAAACCAATTCTTTTTATACATTAGTTTCTTTGTGTCAACATTTGAGTGCTGATGATCATATCTCGATCCCCTATATTGGAAAATATCCATGACTTTACTTCCATATAATGGTCAATCAAACTATATATACATTATCAACACTTTTCAACAATTAAGAACTTCTAGAATAATTTCCTATTCTATATATATATATATATATATATATATATATATATATACATGATAATCCGTCTTCGTCATGACTAGCTAGCTACCTAACTCAAAGTATTTTAGTATATAGTTTTTTTCTAAACAATAGTATATAGTTATTAGCTCGGTCAATATCCGATAATTAATTAAAGATCATCATGTCATGTGTTGAACTAGGGTGCAACTTGTCAAAGTATTTAATTTAGGATGGAACTACAAGTTAATTTAGACAGTTTACAACAAAATGTTGAACTATTTTGCACCCCTTGATCAACTACTCCATACCGCTTTTCCAATATTGTGCATCATCGACTAAAAACATATTATAATTTTCACCCTAAGCTATTAATAGGTTTCAATGCACCTCTCGTTAAGATCTAACCGTTAAATTTTCACCCTAATCTATTTTCATTTATTGTAACTGTAAAAGACGTGTTTCACACCATCAACTACACGGTTGATCTGTGACAATAAATGGGCAGCACTGGCTGCCCTGGGTAGGCTCGATGCTTAAGTCAGAGATACAATATGAGAATAAGTATATGTAAAAAATGAAGTGGCCTGTTTGTTACCTCTTGTATGTTATTTATAGAAGGATATGGACATGGCATGATGGCAACCGACTCTAATCACCATTCTCGTGTGCGCATCCTTCATAATCCGGCCTTATTAACCAAAGAGGATATGATCTCCTACTTTGTAGGAGTTATCGTGCCTAAGATGATTGTATCTAACTGTGGGTCTGATCTCCAACTCTTTGGGGAGTTATCTGCCACATGGTCGTGGCCCTCCCAACCCTAAGCTAAAGCTTTAGGCTGGCTTCCTAGTTGTGGGTTTGGTTACTCGAGGGATCCAAACATCCCCTCCAGTAACAAATAAATCTTAACCAAAAGTACAGTACGTACCTTATATCTATTGATGATTTAAGGCACTAGCTAGCTGCACATTACGATTTTTCGTTGTTACATAATGGGTGGTCGTCTAGGAGTAAATGTAATTTCTTAATTAAAAAAAAGGTTGGACATGTAGAATTATGGAACTAGTGAATTCCAATATATTTCATGCAAGATCCATGATCAATCACTAATTCATACTCACATCAAGGAAGCTGTATTAATATCGATAAAAGTTCCCATGATTATTTGGCTTATGTTTTCTTTCACGTGTTGTGTCTTTAATTATGACTCAAGTATATATGAATTACCTCAGATTGTATGTTAATATTGATACCAAGAAATGCTCAAGAAGTTACAGAGCATTTAGAAAAATCTTTATTAAGTAAAATGTATGAAATGAACTACAGCTTATATAGTTTATTTACAGACGCGGGAAAAAAATAAAACTTAAAAATATCAAAACTAACTCTTAACAGAAAACTCTATACTCTATAACTGAATATAAGAAAGCTATGTTATCTCTAATACCCCCCTCTCAAGCTGGAGCATGTATGTTGATCAAGCCCAGCTTGGAGACCAGAGCAGAAAATAATGGAAATCCTAATGGCTTAGTAAAACAGTCTGCCAACTGGTGATGAGAAGATACATGAAAAAGCTTTACAATATTGGCTTGGACTTTGTCACGAATAAAATGGCAATCTATTTCTATATGTTTCGTTCTTTCATGAAACATAGGATTAGATGCAATGTGAATTGCAGCCTTGTTGTCACAATAGAGGGCAGCAGCTTGAGGGTGAGAAACTTGAAGATCCTGAAGCAATGAAAGTAACCAAACAAGCTCACAAACAATGAAAGATCATTTTGCATGAGAGATCCAATTGATTTTTGCAACTGAAAGATCCGAGGGCCATTGCCTTGAGAAAAACGTTCTTGAAGATCTGACCACATTTCCATGGCAGATTCAATGTAAATTACACTTGCAGCAATCTCTTTAGAAAGAGAGTTGAGAAGCCATGACAAAATCATGTTGTTACATCGAGTCCAGTGGTGAAATAGAGGAGAAGTGTTTGATGGCTTAGCAAGAGAGCCATCAACAAAACTTAATTTGTTCTTGGCAGTAAGGGCCATGATCATGGATCTACGCCAAGTGTGATAGTTTTCACCAACGAGGATTTGTGTAACAAGAACAGATCCAGGACTATCTCCATGATGAAGATAGTAAGGACTAGAAGAATCTGAAGGAGTTGATGAGGAAGATGAGGAATTTGCAGATGAAGATTCAGAGGAAGGAGTAGTCATGATGTTTTGCGCGGGAACGTATTTTTCAAACTGATACCATGTTAATATTGATACCAAGAAATGCTCAAGAAGTTACAGAGCATTTAGAAAAATCTTTATTAAGTAAAATGTATGAAATGAACTACAGCTTATATAGTTTATTTACAGACGCGGGAAAAAAATAAAACTTAAAAATATCAAAACTAACTCTTAACAGAAAACTCTATACTCTATAACTGAATATAAGAAAGCTATGTTATCTCTAATATTGTACTTATTAACAAAGTCGGATGAATGCATGGGCCTCAACCATTAATCCAGAACCCACGGGGCCATCGACCTCAATCTTCTTCTTAAGAGAGAAAACCCTACCATCGTAGAAAAGAAACGCTCAGATCGATAACGGGCAGTAACATGCAGTACGATATTGGTGGCAAAAGTTTGACCATGAACCAATGCCCAGCTTGTCATGGGGTACGTACGTATTAGCCGCGTTTCGATCGTGGGGTCCGAGCATTGCGGCACATGTTAACTCAAACGTTGACGTTGAATTTTCTATTTTTTTGGTTAGTTAAACGGTGTATGCATGAAACACAAGTATATATGATATAATTTCGTCGAGTGCAATTGCATCGATTTGACTGTTAAGATATAAAATAATAAAATCTACCTATTTTTATAAGTTTAAGTTTTTGGAATAGATGGTGATTTCATATGGTATCAGAGCAAATGTCCTAATTAAGTTTAAATCATGAATCTACACTCTACCTCATTTTAATTAAACATTCCACTTGTTGGGCCTACTTATTGAAGGGAAGTCTAGCCCATAAGTGAAGATCGAGGAGTGTTAAGATATAAAATAATAAAATCTACATCTTCCTATCAGTTTAAACTTTTAGAACAGATGGTGATTTCACATTGAGCAGTTGACATTTTTGGTCTGTGTTCGGAATTAGATCAATAACTCTGACCGTACGTGAATTATATCTTGCTTTGGCTTTCTGAACGAAATCAAATACTTCATGCTGTCTAGCTATTTATATATATGAAGAGGCGTAAATTGAGACCAAGAGGAGTGTGAAGATCAAAATAAAGCACAAAAAAATAAATAAAATAACGAGCTATGGAGGCCGCTACCAAGGAATTAATTTCTAGTACTGGTTATGGAGGTCATGTCAGGGAGGAGAAAATATATGAACAATCTACTACTGGTTATGAAGAAGGATGGATAAAATTATTAGAGACAACAACATTAATCGAGGTGGAGCTTTCAGATCTTCTTTCTTTCCATGTTTCTTGGAAGTCATATATATATTGTGGAGATCATGACTGTAGATATTTTCTTTTCAATATATTTGCTATTTTATATCTGCAGTTTCTTTCTTTCGTTTCCTTAATTTCTAGTTTTTTTTCCCCCCGAATGCTTCTCAATATTCCAACAGTCAGCTTTTCGGAGGAAAAAAAAAAAAAAGGAAAGAGTCTTGTAATATATCATGCATGCAGGTTCATGAAGTTTGTACAGAAATTAAGGAGCTCGATCTCTGTCAAGCACGTTTCCGATTAATTTGGGTCTAACGTCCCTCACTCATGTACAGGAAGAAACTCAGATAGATTTCTTTCTAGAGGCTGGAGTACATGAGAACTTTTATAGAACATATTGCCAGTTTTATAGAATATATATATATATAGAGAGAGAGAGAGAGTTGAGCTGTTTTTTTTTTCTTGGAATCAGAGGCTAGAATTTAACAATTGTTGCCATTAGTGCCGTGATGATCAAATAGTAAGTAATAGCTATATATATAGAACTAAAGAAGTGATTTCTCCTTTTGCATGATGATTTATTATGAAAAACTCCTAATAAATGATCTTTTATTGGCCTACTTTTCCTGCAATATTCCAGGTCGGAAATGGGAGACCATGCCATGAAAATTACTTGAAGCCGCCATCTTCACCTTTACAAAAGGATTCAAGAAGCTGCAGCAAACAGGTATAAGAATTTAGGCTTTTCTTCAGATGCAATATGGGCTCTCATGATAATATTTATATCTAATTATTAGCTCGATCCATTAATTTATTATATTTGCTTTTTGAGTATGTAACTCTCATTTCTCAACTCCAAGTACTCACTACAAGAAAATTGATTATTTACTGTCAGTTAATATTTTCTATCAACATGATTATTTTTTATTAAAATAAGTCTATGTTCGTCATAAATAGCTATTTTCGTTGCAAATAACTCATCATAAATGCTGATCACTTTTCTTATAGTGAGTTGACATTGATCACGGTCATCTCATGATCATGATAGGTCGTCCTCCTATATATTCAATTGGAAGTAATGACATCTGATCAATTAATATGATTTTATTTTTCTTTTTTTGCTCAAAAAAATAAGAACTAATATGACCCTTCAAGATTATTATGAGCATGTAAGTACAGTATATAATCGTATCCTGATCATATTTATCTATAATACTCATGATGTGCTGAGAAATTAGAATTTTAGACTGGGGATTGACTAGCCGGAGTTTAGAATTTTTTTTCAAGTTATGGATATTATATATATATAGATCTTTTAATTTGGCAGTTAAGGGGCTTATTTCACATCTTTTTAATTAGAAGGCAATTTTTTCAGGAGTGAAGTGTTATTTACTTATTATTATTATTTTTCATTTTTTATTTTTATGAAATCTAGTACCTCTTGTACTTTGACCTTTTCAGATCCTCCCTCCAACATCCCTTTGAGAAAATACATGGCAGCCGTAATTAGTAGCACTCTCATGTGGAAACAATTCGAATTTTTTAAATGAAAGTAAAATTTAGTTTTTAAATGTATTTTCTAACTTAATTATACTGAAAAATAAAAATTATAACCTTAATCTCTTACATCTTGAACTGGTTAAAATAAAAACTTAATTGATTTTAACAATTATAATGTTTTAAATTGTAATCATAATACAAGGGGGAAGTTGTACGTGATCATAATGCAAAGGGAATTATTCTGCTTTTTATTTTATAATTGAAAAAATATATATTAATAATTTTAATTTGAAAATATTTATATTTCTATTTATAAGAAAAAAAAAATCTCCATTTCTTGGTAGGGAAGGTATGATTCACCTTTGCCCTAGCTAGCTCCCTCCACTCAGCTTGCTTATAGAGAAAACTCAAAAACTGTAAAACTATGAAAACATCATGTTCACATTTGAAGCAACTTTAATCAAACTATATATGTTTGGATCGAATATATCCACCCAATACGGAACAAATTATATTTTGTTTGGAATTTGAGGTGCCTATAATTTATTTCCTTTAACTGATCTAGGGGGTTACAGTTGGAAAAATGTAGATTCATCAAGTAAACTTTAAAATATTTATTGAGAATTTAATACTGTCGAAGAAAATTCATTTAGGCAATACAAGTGTTGTATGGTCCAATTCATTTGCCTATCTTTTTCTCACTTTAAGTCCAATTATTCGATAGAAACTGATGATCTAAGGCATTTGACATACATTTTGTTTTGTATGTATTCGAAGTGGTGTTTGATAATGGGGAGGGGGCAACAAGATGTGATGATTTCCCTACTTGGGCATGACCATAATAGCACCATATCCACTGAGAACCAATTAATAGAAGTGGCCTAGATGGCAAAAAGCCGCATGCGCACCCTCGAGTCGGGTTTGAGCCATAGCTTAGACCTTACGGGCACTAGGAAATTCAGTGAATTCTTAGATGGCTAATACTAAGAGTCTAAAGTGAATCCATATTTAGATTATAATTACTTAGAGCTAATTTGTACATACGAAATTACTCGGGAGTAACGTCCCAATTAGCTTTAAGCAACCACCCTTGGTGGTAGGGGTGTTTGATATATGATGTATTATCATGAAGCATTCCATCATCAATCTCAAAGTTTAACAACAAAACTTTCTTTTTCTTGTTTCTTTTTTTATATAGTTATTTTTTTGTTTTTCATATAGTTTAACAATAAAAATAATGTTCTTGTTATATCTCTCGATGTAGGATCATGTCCAGCTTCAGTCTACTAGAGTAGAAATGGGTGAGGTAAGAGAAGAAAATCAAAGACTAAAGAAGTCTTTAGATCGGATAATGAAGGATTATAAGAACCTTCAAATGAAATTCTTTGACATTGTTCAAAAAGACGGGAGAAAAACTACAAATAATACAAACAACCATCAAGAAATTATTGAAGAATCAGATCAGTTTGTTTCGCTTTGCCTTGGAAGAGTTACACATGATAGAAAAGAGGACAAAAAAACTGTAGTCTCTAGCAAAGAAACCTTGACTCTTGGAATAGATCGCAGATTCGAATTGTCTGATCAATCGAAAGTAAATGCTAACAGTTTTGAAGAACTGAAGAAAGAAGCAAGGGAGACTAGTTGGCAACCCAGTAAAGTTTTGAAGACAAAGCGGAGTGGAGATGATGAGGTTCAACAACAAAATCCCGTAAAGAAAGCTAGGGTTTCTGTGCGGGCTAGATGTGATACCCCAACAGTAAGTATATATATATATTATACACCCAAAAAATAAAAATAAAAAGATGGAAATTATGTTTTAAAGTTTTTGTCTCCTCGGTAGTACTTTAATCTACTATTTTATGAATGGTATATTAATCCAATAAAGCTAAATTAATTATAAAAACGAACATTTGTGATGGATTATTTGCTACAACAGTGATTATTTACAATAAAAACATACTCATTTTAGCAGGAAATAGCCATTTTCACAAGAAATAACTGGTTACAAATAAGCAGTAGTTTTCTTGTAGTGAAATCTATATTATTTATTTAAATTAAAATTACTTTCATATATATACAGATGAATGATGGATGCCAATGGCGGAAATATGGACAAAAGATTTCGAAAGGACACCCATGCCCTCGAGCATACTATCGTTGCACTGTTTCACCTTCATGCCCAGTAAGAAAACAAGTACGTACTTATAATTCTAAGTTATAATTCATCATCTCACATACATTAAATTAGTATTGCAATTTAAATTTTAACCATTTTGAGAAATGAACAATTTTAAAGTAATTTGTATCGGGAGAGCCCAGCTTATCATGATTAGTATAGTACTTATAAAATTTTATCATAATTTGAAGTGTAATCCTTGAAAATACTTCATCAAGGCATGTGAAATTAAAAATGTCTTTGCTTCCAAATAATTTCATTCTTATATTTAGTAATCTCTTGTATAAAGTGACGAAATATTCTAAAGTGACGAATAATATTTGATTTATAAGATAATTAAAATTACTTTACAAACTAATGTGACTTGAGGTCATATGCTAGATCGAGTTATATAGCGTAGCACATCAAGCTATGTTAATTTATAAGTTTTTTTTTTTTGTTAATTATTTTTATAAACCAAGTACTTAACTAAGGCAACACACTTTCAACGCAGCTTTTTAAATAAAATAAAAAAAAAAAAAAAAAAAGGGGCAACCAGCATATATGCATGCAATTATGTGGCTAATTTAATCCCTTTCAATATACTTTATTGATTAGGTTTTCTTGTTTGGCACATACAATAAAAAGTCACTATTAAGTTAATAAATTGTCTAAGAAAAAAAGATGGAGAATTCAATATCATGTCATGATCAATTAGTAGTACTAATCCAAGATAAAAGGCCTAAAAATGGATTAAAATGAAGTTTTTTAACAAATATCAGGACCAGTACATGTGAGATTTTTGTAAACCGAAAATCAAAATTGATTTCTTAAGAACAAAATAGATAAATTTAGCCATGATTTTATCTCATTGTAAAAGTGCTCAAATTTTTCTATCTTCAAAAGTTTCCTAGTATATACTGGTTCTAACAATAGTGAGAATTGTTTGCAATTGCAGGTACAAAGGTGTTCTGAGGACATATCCATCTTGATCACCACCTATGAAGGAACACACAACCACCCACTTCCCATGTTAGCTACTACTATGGCTTCCACCACTTCAGCAGCTGCTTCCATGCTTTTGTCTGAATCGTCAAGCTCCCAATTACCTGCAGGCCACAGCTCATCAGTCACCACTGCTAATAGTACTGCTACTGCTAATCTTCATGGCCCGGACTTTTATAAGTTGGATAGTTTAAAATCAAAGCATTTCTACTTATCCAACTCATCTTTCCCATCTTCAGTACCTTCACATCCAACAATTACTCTTGACCTCACATCAAGCCCATCCTCTTCCTTACCTCGTTTTAATAAAGTTTCTTCTGAATATCGTCCAAAGTATTCTTCCGCAACTCTCAATTCTTCTGATTCCAATGCAATGTCTTGGGTTAATGGGTTCCTTAACTATGGACGTCAACCCTACAACAAGAACCAAATTGGAAACCTAAGTATGGGAAGACAACCAGTTGAAGACAATATTCAGTTCTATATGCAAAATAAAGATCTTACTCCTCAACAGTACTCTTTACTAGAGACTATTGATACTTCAACAAAGGCAATCACAGTTGACCAAAGATTCCAATCTGCTTTAGCAATTGCACTCACCTCAATCGTTGACGCTGGGGATATTGCTGCTGGAGGTGCCCAAAGAAATTAGAGTACAGATACTGCTGTTCGAAAGTTCACCTTGGGTGAGCAATTTGCAACGTTTTCTTCCTTCCTTCCAGCTCTCAATGAGAGTTGATGTGCATCAAGCTTCTTAAACGAAAAACATTCCACCAATTCACAATTGGGAAATTTGATATTTCTACCACCTTCCTTGTCTTTTTATTCTTCCAAGAGTGGATTTGCCTCCTTCTGAAATAATAAAGATCATACCAGTTGATGGCTTTTGGATATCCTTTAGAATGTTGTTTTTTGTGTTTTTACTATTATATGAAGAAATTTGCGGTTGAAGAGGATGACCGCAAGCATTAATTAATGGAACTTGAATAATATTTTTTTTTTCCTTATATATCTGTATTTATATTGATGAAAATATCTTAATGATTTAGCATGTGCATATTTGTTAATATATCCGATCGAATTGAAGCCCTACAAGCCTACAAAAATAATTCTGTATTTGACTTAACATGATGATACATGCATGAACATATTTTCTCTCATTTCATCAGTTACATTATTTTTTTCGATAACAGTTTATATTAATGGAATAAAAGTTAGAACAATAAAAACATATTGTTTGCTTAAGTCAAATAAAAAGAAAGGTCCAATGAAAGTATTTCTCGTCCTAAATGAGAGCGATAATTGGAGGCAACAATTAAGCAAAGCATAAGGACTGCTCAAGGCAATTGTTGAGCTGCTATCCATATCATTCGAGAGTTTTGATTATGAGAAATGTAACACCCCACTTAAAAGCACCTTAAGATTTAACCCTAGTAGCCATGATCCTAGCTTAGTAGAAGTTGTGATCCTTGAGAAAAAATAAATTTTTGGAGTTGCAGTTGGCAAAAGAGCTTACACCGTGGTTTAGTTAGAATTATTAGAAAATTCTAGTTCTTTATTACTTTTGAGGAAAAGTGCCAAAAGGCTAATGGAATAATTACACATGGCATATTGGAAACTTGCCACATTGGTGAACTAAATGATTTGGTAAAAATATTAGATAGATTTGGAGAAGGCCCAAGAAGGGTTTTTTTTTTTTTTTTTTTTTTTCCAAGAAGAGCCGAGGTCACATGTCCATTAGTGATCGCTTCCCATTTTTATTATAAAACACTCACATATAGTGGAGGAAGACCCAAAAATAACAAACACCCTGAGTTCCTAAGCCTCAGACATAAAATCCCAACAAACCAAAAACATTTCCTCAAAACCAATCAAAATCAACATCTAAGAAAAGGAATTCCAAGTTTATCCATACGTATGATACCCCGAATAAGCCCGTGCATGGAAGAATCATCATCAAAATCTAAAATGGCCCCTCACGTCCCTTGCTTAGCTAGAAAGTCCGCTGCCATGTTCGCTTCTCTAAAAATGTGCCGAAATTGAACATTAAGCTCCCCAACCATAATTGTAATTTCCTCCCAAAAATTCCAAAGAAACCAATACTTACACACTCCTGACGCTAACCATCCAACTATGACCATTCAGTCTGACTCTACCAAAACATCTCTCAACCCCAGTTGCCTGGACAGCCGAAGCCCATCTAGGAGAGCTCTACACTCTGCAATGGTATTAGTAGCATGACCGTAATAGTGAGCAAAACCCGCCACTACTCCACCTTGATCATCACGAATAATCCCTCCCCCACCTGAAATACCCGGGTTGCTGCAAGAACCTCCATCAACATTCAACTTTACCTATCCTCGCTCCGGTGGCCGCCATGCAATTAATTTAACTTTCCTTTTGACAACCAAATAATTGAACAACCTAGCTCCTCCAAAATCACCCGATCCAATGGGCCTTGGCACCGAAAATGTTTTATCTTGCTTGACATATCAGCAATTAAAATTTTAATAGATTGAGTAATAGCATCCGAATTAAATTTCATACATTCCATTCTAGTCGCACATCGAGCTCTCCATAGAGCCCAAGAGATAGCAATAGGAAGAGCCCCTGAAGCCAGCCAACTTGCATAGACATGGAAGCTCGCTGCCACCAAAAGCTCATCATGCCCTCCCAGTTTCGAATCTGTGGAACTCTCATTCTACAGGAAGTCGCAAAAAATTACCATATTTTTTTAGTGCCAACTCCCCCACATAAAATGTGATTCAATGTCTCCATTTTTTACTGTTCACAACATTCACACTTAGAAACAATCGGTATGCTAGCTGTTGAATGATGCCATCTATCGGAATAGCCTTCTTCTTAGCCCGCCAAACAAAGAAAGACATCTTCTTTGGAACCCAATTTTTCCACAACCATTTTTTCCATGCACAAATCTCACCTTGTTTTCGCACCATATGCCAAGCGGACTTGGTGCTGAATTTTCCGTTAACTGTGGACTGCCATACGCAAACATCCCCCTCTAGTTTTAGCTTAATATCTACATCATGAACTTTGACTAGATATTCCTCTAGAACGAGTTCCTGCAAGACGTGATCAATTGGCCCTGCATCCGAAAACACTTCCACCACCTGCAAATCAAGACTCCCCACAACAGGTAAATGAGAAATAAGAGGACCCTCTCCTAACCAGTTTTCTTACCAAAAATTAACATGGCCTGCCCGTATAATCCACCGAGAATTCTATAACACCTGGGGCACGAGATCTAAAATCCCTTTCCAAAACCGAGACCCAGTCCTACATTGCCTCACAAACAAAATATGAGAATTACCAATATATTTGGAAGCAAAAAATTGGACCACATCGACTTTTCATTGATAATCTTCCACGCAAATTTCATAAGTAGAGAAGCATGCACCTCGTGCAAAACCCGAACACCCAACCCACCCTCATCCACCGGCATACAAATTTTGCACCAAGATATCCACTTCCTTTTTTTATTCTCCAACGCCGAACCCCATAAAAAATTCGAGAAAATTCTCTTAATCTTCGAGAACTTTCCTTTTGGTAAATTCAAGACGGAAAGCATATGTATGGGCATGCTATTCAAAACATGCTTGATTAGAACAATTTTACCTCCAAAAGAAAGCAATTCACTCTTCCACCCTGCCAATTTATTTTAGATTTTCAGCAAAAGAGGATCAAATGCTCGGATAGTCACGCGACCCACAATCAAAGGTACTCCCAAATACGTACAAGGCCAACTACCTTCCACAAAACCCGAAATCGCCTTCAAATCATTTTTGCGGCCAGCCAATATAGAGGAAGAAAAAAGCATTGAAGATTTACTCGGATTAATCAACTGACCAAACATCAATTCATACCTATGCAATACCTCCATAAGAGTATGAATAGACGACTTACCCCCATTAGCAAAAATCAGAATATCATCTGCATATAACAAATGTGAAATCAAGGTACCTCCACCCAGATGAAACGGCTTTATTCGACTCAAACCAAACTCTTTATGAAGCATTCGAAAGAGAATCTCCTCCGATAAAATAAATAAGGAGAGAGAGGATCACCTTGGCGGAGCCCACGCGACGGCTTGAAAAAACCTTTTTGGCACACCCATTCAGCAAAACCAAGTAGTAAGGGGAGGAAATAGCATTAAAAACAAGAGTGCGCCACTTCCCTGAAAACCCAACCTGCGTATAATCTCCAGAAGAAAATTCCAGTTGACTCGATCATAAGCTTTGGCCATATTAATTTTAAACAAAACATTACCCCATCTCGCCTTCCTATTGATGCCTTGACCTAGTTCTTGAGCCAACGAGATATTCTCGAAAATACTTATAACTGGAATAAATGCCGCCTGCTCAGGAGAGATAATTTTATCTAGGATCGGTGCCAACCAAAAAACCATTATCTTCGACATAATTTTATAGACAACAGAACAAAGACTGATCGGTCAAAACTAACCAAAACCCATAGGCTCATCAACTTTCGGGATCAGATAATTCATAGCCCCAAAGAAAGTTGTAAACGGTTGTCCTGCAAAAAAAATCTTTAGCCATTTCCAACAAATCATCTTTAACAATATCCTAAGCAAGCATGAAAAAACTAGCCGTAAAACCGTCCGGACCGGGCTACTATCCCCTGGGATATAACAAAGAGCTTGCTTGAGTTCCTGTGAGTTCGGTTCCGCATATAAAGTCTCGTTCTCATCGCTGGACACAATTGGCTGTAACAACTCCAAATCCTCCGTGTAACTTTCAACCGGCGTACCTATGAGTAACGACTGAAAGAACATAACAGCACCATTATGAATCTCTTCCGCTAAATCCAACTTGCTACCATCTTCCATATGCATTTTCTCTATATTTTTACTTCTTTTTCTTAGCCATAAGGTGGCATGGAAAAACCTAGAGTTCTCATCCCCTTCAGCAAGCCATCTGACTCGAGACTTCTGACAGGCTAAGACCTCCTCTCTGTGGACCCATTGCAGGTGCTCTTGTTTACACTTTAACAACTTAATTTCAGTTTGAACAGCATAAGCATGTGACAACGAGACTTCCAGCCCAGTGATTCGTTCTTCCAATTTTTTAAGTTCAGTTTCCACTCTACCAAAAACCTCTTGGTTCCACGTCCAGAGCACATGTTTCAACTTCTTCAATTTTTTACTTATCCTCACCATGGCACAACCTCCAAATTGCTCATCCCACACCGTTTGCACTAAAGGTAAAAAGTCCGCATGAGATCCCCACATATGGAGGAACTTGAATGGGCGAATAGCATAAACTTTGGCTCGACTGAGCTGAACCAACATTGGTGCATGATCCGAAGAAGTCCTCAGCAAATACGAAACCGTAGCATCTCCAAAAAATTCCGTAAAAGGCACATTCACAAGGACACAGTCTAGTCGAGCCCAAATTCTTCTACCCCCTAACCTCCCATTACACCACGATAATCGATTACCTTCACACGGAAGGTCCACCAGTGCACACGCATGAATAATCTATTACCTTCACACGAAAGCCCGCCAACCATTTCACTATCATCTCGAATTATATTAAAATCTCCCCCAATAAACCATGGCCGCCCACAAGCATTTTGAGCCTTTAAAAACTCCCATAAATCGACTCTTTTATTTCAAAAGAAACTCGCATAAACAAAGGTGGCAAACTCCCAACAATTACCATGAACAAACCATCCACTAATAGCTTGGTCTGACATTGAAACCAACTCGAACTCCACATCCGTATTCCAGAATAACCAAATTTTTCCTCCAACCTCCGCATTATCAAATAGAATGGCATCTTCATCCAATATGCCCATCTACTGAACTTATTAGAATTTAAAAATGGTTCTAAAATGGCCACTACAGAAGGATGGCTTTTATTCAAAATAGCCCGAAGTCTACTCTTCGACAAACGAATCCCCCTAATATTCCAGGTGAGAATGTACATAAAAAAATTAGAGAAGTTTTTTGGAGCAAGTGCGGTGCTCCAAAACCTCAATCGATTTTTCTTTTCTTACTCGTTTTACTTTTTTCAGATGAACATTCAAATCTGGATCCGAATCAAAAGGTTTAGCAGCTAACTCATTCAATTCCTCTTCGAACTCACCTTCGGACCTTGCCTTGGACATAAAATTCATATGACGCAAATCACCCTCAACAAATAGATCACTGTCGCCCAACCCACCTAATTCAAACTCCAAGGCTTCATCTACTAGCCCCAAGGTGCTTCGTGGTGCAGAACGTTCCAAAAATTCCTAGTCATCTTCATCCTTTGCCACTGTAATTTCGAACCAGTTATCCCGAGGCTTAGCCGGCGTCCCCACCATCGGTACAGAATCTGTCAGCGCCTCGACAGTCAAAGGAATACTCCCCATACGCAACTCTCCAGATGTAACGTTCTCTAAAGAACCATCGCAAGTCTCAACCAGGCATTCTTCAAATATTACACCCATGGGCGAAACGAACCAAATGTCTCGAACTGCCCCAATGTTCTCCGCCCGTCTCCTGCAGATATCCTCTAAAATCACCTCCCTTCTCGATTTCGAAGATTCCCCCACCACCGTCTCCGTAACAGGTAAGGATTGCGCCCCACCACGATTACCTACGGCTTTCCACCGAGTATTTGATTCCTGTTTTTTCCCTTCAGAATTCCTCACACTCTGTTTATTCTTATTCTCAGCCAATGGACGTTCCCACCTGTGGCTCCCCCGACCCCCATGGGAGGAGACACGGGAATTGAGACGCCCGGATGATGACAACACGGTCACACATCCCAACGAAGTGTGCCCAAGTTTGTGCAACATACAAAAGTGCACAACAAACATCGCAGCGGATAATATAATAAGTCAACTAAGTACCAGAAATTTAAATACAGGTGTCCAAAATAATTTATCTTTAAAAAGTTATACAGTTATCCCAAATATATTACAAAAGGTAAATACATAAAAGACTAGTATAATAAATATCGATGCACGAGAGCAATCCCAGATCGCTCTCCCAACAAAGCCAAAGCCTAAGACTCATCATCCTCATCTGCATCAAAATCTGCGATACCATAAAATGGTACCACAGGTAAGTATAAGCCAAATAACTCTCGGGATAAAAATACATTAATGCAACCAACATGCATTCATACGGCAAAATCCACTCAGCCATAAAATACCGTTTTTCCCAGAAAAATGATAATTTCCAACACACGCCAAAATCCCATTTTGGCCCAAAAATATAGTCTGTCATTTTTCCAGAAAATGATTCACACAAAACAAACCCTTTATCGGACACTGTAGGCGGGAATCGCAGGCGGGACTCTACCACCGTCCCTGCTTACCACCATCCCTATCGCGTGCACCGTAGGCGGGAATCACAGGCAGGACACAACCACCATCCCTATCGCGTGCACCGTAGGCGGGACTCTACCACCGTCCCTGCTTACCACCATCCCTGCTTACCACCATCCCTATCGCGTGCACCGTAGGCGGGAATCACAGGCAGGACACAACCACCATCCCTATCGCGTGCACCGTAGGCGGGAATCACAGGCGGGACTCTACCACCATCCCTGCTTACCACCATCCCTACAGTTCCTTTCCACATAATAAATACTTAGCACACACAACGAATACTTAACAGAGCACTGTAGGCCGGAATCACAGGCGGGACTATACCACCATCCCTGCTTACCACCATCCCTACCGCGTGCACCGTAGGCGGGAATCACAGGCGGGACACAACCACCATCCCTACAGTCTCTTTTCCTTTTTCTCAAACCAGTCAATCCAGTCGTTTCAAACACACCCAAAAATCATTTCTCACATGAAAACCCAGTTTTCAGATAAACACATGAACATGTATGCAATCATGCGAAAACTCAGTTTTCAGTTACAAACATGAACATGCGTGCAAATACAGTGAACAAGACACGACACCAATATCCAACAACCAACAAATGTCAACACAATCCAATCACAAACCAAACATACAATCAACTTCGTCCGCAATCCATCCGACCCCCGAACTCCTCGGACTCAGTCTGTCATAACCAACCAGTTCACAGTTAAAAAGAGTTAGTGCAAAAATACATTTAAATCACGAAAGTTCTTTGAGAAAATACTTACAGTGCAATATAGCAATTTTCGAAGGATCACGAAGTTGAAAAAGGCGACGTCTGAGCAACACCACAATGTAAAATACACTGTGGCCATGGGTCTCAAAAACCCACTTTTCAACGGGGACAAACCAAGACCCAAAATTGATAGGGTAGGGCCTAGGGAGGTCGGTGAAGCTAGTGGTGGTGAAGGTTGGTTGTGGGTGGCGGCGCAATGGGTAGTAGAAGACCAAAAACACCCAATCGAAAATGTGGATGGTGGAGCTTCACCGGTGGCGGATCGGAGCTGGGGTTGGGTTCAATGGGTTGTCAAGAGGTCGAGGATGAAGTGGTAGGAAGATGGTGGCGCGATGGCGGCTCTGGAGCGAATGGTGGCCGCGGCTTTGAAAGGCTGGTGGTGGTTAACGGCGGCGCGAATGGAGGTGAGGTTGGTGGGGTGAGGTCGCCGGCGGCAGGGGAACACAATGGGGTGGGCGGTGAAGGCCACCGCTGGCTCACGGCGGCGCTGGCGTTGAAGGCGACGGACGCACGGGGAGAGAGAGGGAGGGGCTCGCGCAGGAAGGAAACCGAAGGAGAAATAAGGAGGAAAAAGAAAAGAAAGAAAAGAAAAGGAGATGAAAGAAAAATGGAGGGAAAAGAAATGAGGTCCAATCCTCATAACTTGGGTCACAAAAATGATCCAACGGAAACGATTTTAAAACCATAAGTTAAATAAAATAATTCAAACGCAATGGTAAAGTCAAATTGAAATAATTAAATCCTACAGTAATTAAATAAATATTAAAAGTAATTTAAATGCATAACAATAAATAAATATTAAGAAAGCACATAAAAATAATTTTCACCAAATTAAAATCATAGAAATAAACCCACTAAAAATCCAACCAATTTTAAAATAAGAGGATAAATTTTTGAACAATCAAAAATAATCCTTCAGTAAAAATACACTAAAATACGAGGTGTTACACCACCTGGAGCATCTTGCCTCAAGGTGACCATGTTTCTTGCACAGGACACAAAACGACAGCATCAATTCATAAATAATCTCCTGGAAGTGACTCGACGCAAGACCCGGGGGACCCAACCAAAACGACTTGCGCAAAGGCTGTGAGACATCGACTTCAACACATATACGAGCAGCCTCCGGATGAGTCATGCACGCCGTCGCATTATCCCTCTTTAGATAACAACCAATACCATTTCTCACACTACGTAACATTGACTCATGAAAATACTTTGGCGGCAAACCCGGCAACATAATCCATATCGGCACCCACGGCGAATCCTCTTCTCCACAAAATTCGGTGACCAATGAAAAACTAGAAAAGGAACTCCATGGATTTTAGAATTACCACACGCCATCACACTAATAAAATCCTCCTCTGCCACCATTCTAACCAATACAGTCTGTGGATTATGTAATTGCCCAACCATCGGCATCGATCGCAAACCCCAACGATTTTTTATAAAAGCCCGAATATGATCAAGGGAAGGACGTCTACGAAGGAATTTCAGAACCACTAAAAACCGGAATGGCTCTACCGAATGTTGAATCTTCGCCTTTGAAACAAGAAAAACATATTCCCATCCTGGAATCGTGGCTCCCTTGGAGGAAGAGATACTTCTAGCAAAATCTGTGGCCTCGTAGTCACCACATCAACAAACCCCATTGCCCCAACAACCCCCGCACGACCAGACTGCGACCTCCTATGAACCGTGTCCAAAGCCCCATGGCCTGCCTCCAGAGGCAGAGAACCGGCAGCTACATGACACACAGAAAGCGTCGTCATCCCCTACTCCATACGATCTGAATTCAAGAAGCCAACCCATTGTCTTGCCGATGGAGGCAGGGGGCCGGCGGCTGGCACCATAGCAGAAATCCCTTATCGCCCCGCAAGTTGAGAGAAAAAATTACCCTACGCCAAGTCAGCTTTTTCCCCCCAGCCCTGCCCCAAAAGTAAACCGGCCCAAGAAGGGTTTAATAAGGACTCTAGCTTACTAATTAGATGAGATAAGCTAAGGATAGATGCTAAGACCTTAGGCCAACTTAGTAGACATAAGATTTTAGGCCTAACTTGATGGGCATAGACATTAGGCCCAACTTAGTGGATATAAGACTATGGGCCCAAAGACTTTATACTATTGGCCCAATTTAGGAAAGACCAAAAGTTAGGCCCCAACTTAGTAAACTATTGAGGCCAATGAAAAGCCCAATAAATCTGGACATGAGGCCAAGTAAAGGTCCATTCCAAGGCCCATAAAAAAGGTTGGTTCATATGGCCCAATAAGAACCCAACACTTAAGCCCAAGCCTTGTATTTCATATCACTCTTCCATGTAGGACCCACATACACCATACCATTGGTTTTCATTCTATCCAAACCCATCCCACACACCCCTATGGTTTCCTTTCAACCATGGTAAGGCTTCTAACTTGAGTTAAGGTTACCCATCACACCCATGAATAGTAACTCAAATATCATGACTTGCATAGTTTTCTTCAAGCTCTTTTCTTTATAATTTTAGATCTGGGATTTTTGTTTCTTGCACTTGTTTTGCATCACTCTTAGACAACCCTTGAAGGTTAGAATTAACCCAACCCATGTCACTTGAGGCAAAGGCATGTCAATGCCACAAAACCCACCAATCAACACCTAGATGCAACCCTCACAACAAGCCCCAACACCAAGCCTCTTCCACAAGTTTTTCAAGAGGTTTTCTATACCACCCCACCCTCATTATATCCCCTAAAATCAAACCTAAGAGGAGGCCAAAAGCAATTGCAAAGACCAAGCCAAAATCACAACTATTCACCTAGGAAATGAAATTTTGTCCAAACCGAGTACCTTTGTTCCTTCAAGGATTTTTTGCACCTAAATTACCCACCTCCACATGCCACCACCCTAAGAAAGTACTTCAAAGCATCCCATTACAGGTATTAACATCGTGTTTCGTACGCCTTTGGGTTGGGTTCCAAAAACTCGGGTCAAAGCCCTGCACACTAAAAAAAACAGAGAAAGGGGGAGCTGGTGGAGGCCAGGGAGTCTCCAATGTTTAAGTCAATATATCTCCTTGGTAGTTTGTGCAGGAGTGTGAGATTGTAGAAGGGGTTCTTCGTACTTGGGGGTCGGCTTTTATACTATACTTTTGGGTGGAGACATCACGTACCTTGCTTTAGGGGGGCTCATGTCACTTCGACTATTGTTTCGTCAAAATTCTTTAATACGGAATGGCTCCTGAGGTGGCGCCATTAATGTGGCATGGATTTTGGAGAGTGGCGTCATTAATGCGATGTGACTCCCTGACTAGACTTTAGCCTAGGAGTGATCATTGTTGAGTCTCTCCATGCCTTCTGTCAAGAGATCAAGGGTCCTCCGCATCTCTCATCCACCTGCCTGTACAGGTTCTCAAAGGCTAGGTGTCACAGGGGTGTGTCAAGGCGGGGCGTCTCGTCTGTCCCTATCGTTTGTCTTTCCCGTGTGAGGGTTGCTTCACGGGTTGGTTTTGCTTAAGGGTCGAGTACTCTGCAAAGGCCCAGTGATTTCTTTTAGAGAAGGATCTGGGTCGAATTAGGCTCCCCCCCCCCTCATGGGCTTGTTACTCGGGCCCACAAAAGGGCAAATCCCCTTACAATTACCCCTGCAATTCCTATCGGACTAGTCCAGTGGGAATTTATCCTTGCCTTTGTCTTCTTGTTCTTATTTTCGTGTGGTCGTGTCTACTGAACTTTCACACCTTTGAGATGGGTGGTTATTACTCTTCCCAGCTCTGTGGCACATCTTAGGCTCTTGGTACTTGATTGTACCCATATGCCTTTTTTGTTATTAATGGCGTTAGGCGACGATTCCTCACCCTACTTTAGTGGGACATCCACTGACAGTTGGACTTGGCACTTGATTTCACCTGTTCGGTTTTCCTAGCATTGATGGTGTCAGGTGTCAGTTCCTCTCCCGACTTTAGTGGCACATCCACTGACAATTGGATTTGACACTTGATTGTGTCCGTTCAGTTCTTGTAGCATTGATGGTGTCTGGTGGCTCTTTCTCTTCATGTCGCATCGTATAGTATGCACTACAGGATTCATGCTTGTCTCACTGGCCTCGTGGGGCGCTTGTGCTCCCATGATTTGGGATCACAACCGTCACTAGGGCCTATTTAAACCTCAATACCTTCATCATTTGGCACCTGCTCGCATTCATTGCCATCGTTTTCCTCTTCTAAATCCCTTGCATTCCAGAGCTCTCTTTTCTTCCTTTCTTCCACGTATTTCTTGCTTCTCCTTCCTCTATTGTCCCATTCCAATGGCTTCTCGTGCTACCCCCAAGGGCTCCAACTATGTCAATCCCTCCAGTTCCTCACAGGCTCCTGAGAGTTTGGACTAATGTTTTGAATACCGTACCGGACATCGTACCGGTCAAGGCACTGGAATGAAATATTTCGGTACCGGTACCGTTTCGGGATAATGTTTCGGGATAGTCAATATATAAATAAATTATATATAAATACATATATATATATAAATTATAAATAGTCTAATTTGAATTAGGGGTTAAAAATAAGTTTGTAGTATGAAAAAATCGAAAAAAAAAAAAAAAAAACACACAGGCCGAAATATCGGCCGGTACCGGCCGAAATACAGGCCGGTATAGGCCGAAATTTAGTCCGGTATGGCCGGTACCGGCCGGTACGGCCGGTATTTTAGCCGGTACGGTACAGATATAGTACCTGTACCGGCCGGACGGCCGAAACGAAAAATTTCGGCCCTACCGGCCGGTACGGTACGGGATTTAAAACACTGGTTTGGACCCTCCCGAGATTTGTACCAAGTCCCAACAGTTTGGCGGGTTTTCATGACGGTCAGTGGTGACTCCAAGTGAGTTGGAGTCTCTGAAGTTTGCTTTTAAGGTGCCCGGCATCGTGGAGTTCGAGGTGTCAAAGCCTCAAGAAGGAGTGGTGGACTCAGAAGGCTACGCCTCAAAGGTAGCCTTGTACCCAAGCATGTTCTCTAGCGGCCTTCAACTGCCCTTCAGTTGCCCTTCTACTATCCGATTCACGACATGCTAAAGTACTTACACTTGGCACTAGCATAACTCCATCCAAACGCATAGAGGATTTTGGTGTCCTGATGCGTCATTTGGTGGCGGACGTTGGAGGAGGTGCGTTCAAAACATCCTGACCTGACCGCTCCCTAGTTCCTTCTCTCCCACAACCTCTTGAGAAAAGATGGCAATACGTGTAGCTTCCAGTCCATCCATGCACTAGCTCGTCTAGAGCCCCAGGAGAATCAGGTGAAGGGATGGACCCGACGTTTCTTTTTCCTGTCGGGCAAACGATGGGAGTTCCTGGTCGGCCAAGTCAACCGGTGCAACTATCCCTTTCGAGTCATCTGGGAGTCGTTGGCAAGGACCAAAGATATCGTTCATCAGCAACTCCCAAGGAGGTGAGTTGGATCGAGATTGTCAGGGAGTGGGTGAAGGCGCACCCAGATGATGTTTTCTCCAAGGCCCTATTGGAAGAGAGTAGCCTCTGGTGATACTTGACACCCCAGGCCAATATGCATTTTACCGATCAGACTGTACCGATGCAACCGACCATTCCTCAAGTTCGTAGGTGTTCCCCTAGCCCTTTGGTAGTAGGGAAAAGGAAAAATCCCCAAAGGGCCGTTCATGCTAAAAGCAGCTCTTATTCAACTCCATTGCCTCCCCTGGGGGCAGTCTTCTGTTCCTATACTTGTTCAACAGCCAAAGCCATCCTCGGAGAAGGGAGGGAAGCCCTCCCCGTCTCCCAAAGCCGCTTCTTCCTCTTCTTCTCCATGCAAGGCGGGCAGTGCTAAGGCCCTTCAGTAGGTTCGGGCAAGCCCCCCGATGGCTGTCATTATTCAGCCCTGGGGCCCTCCCAATCCCTTCAGAGGTTCCCTCTTAGACCCCGCCGGGCAATGTGGGGGGAATTGTGGTACTTTCACCGGGGGAGGAGTTGCTCTCCTTACAGTTTTATGGAGTCCTTTTGGACCTCCGAAGAATGTCCTGCTGGGGTGAGATTTTTTCGACCGAGTTTCTGGGGGGGGTGAAGGTGATGAGGTAGTGTCTTGGGGGGAATTAGCGAGAGCCATGTCTTGGGCCGCCGGGGTTCTGGTTGATGCATCTAAAGCTGAGGCTACAATGGTGCCAATTGAGGTCAATAAAGCTTCAGTTGTTGTCGCCAACGTTGGGGCTTCATTGCCCTTCACTGGCACCATCCCGACCTTCGTATTGGCAGAAGCTAAGGTCAAGGTGGCGATGGGAGCGTCAAGGGAGACCGACATAGCTCTCATTGGGCCTAGTGTTGGTGCGTTGGCGGCCGGTGAGGCTCTGGCAGTTCCAACAGGCCTAGGGGTCCGAGAGGATCCCGAGCATGTCGCGAAAGATGAAGGTGAAGGTGGAGGTCGGGGAGGTCCATTCCTGGAGGAGTTCGTGGGGGTTGCTGACACATCGAGGGCGATGGCACTTTGGTCGGGAATCCCTCTGAAGGAAGGGACTATACTGCCCCGAGGTCGGCGGAAGACAGGGCCGGTTCTGAATTTGTCCAAGAGATGGCCGGGAAGCTCAGGGGGTTCCTTTTCAGGGTTGACTATTAACTCGTCCCATTCCTCTTTAAGTTTTCTTGGCATATTTTTCTTTTGGTACTAACTTGAAGACTTTCATGGCAGGGTGTGGAGCAGTTGGTGGCCTTCATTATGGGTGACCAGGAGAGGGTGGAAGGCGAGAACCAGGCACTCCAATCCTTGGCGCTATTGACCTTGCATCTTGCCAAAGGGGGACAGAGAGAGAGAGAGGGGGGGGGGGGGGGGGGAAGATGAGTTGGATGAATCCCTCGCTAAGGTGCAACTCAGTTGCTGGCGGAGGCAGAAGAGGATACCCAGCTCCGTCATCAAAAGGCCCAACTCAAGTCTTACTTGGCGAGGTCACGGGAGGAGGCCCGTTCCCATCGCCTTGAAGCGGTGCTTAGTAGGGAAGCGAGTGACAATCTTCATGACTCTCTCAATCGCTAGTCAGAGGAGTTGGACAGGCTCCAGGCCGAGAACTCAAGGCTGGCTAAATAGCACGACACCGATTCTTGGTCGTATAAATGGCTAGTTAGAGATACGAGGAGCTTGCCAAGTCCTCATAGAACAAGTCAGACTCTCACAACACCATGTCCCAGGGGGTGAAGGAGTTGGAGGCTGAGAATGCCTTGGCTCGTGTCGGGGAATCTAGCGAGAAGGGTCGGGCTGATGTGTTGAAGATCAGGTTGGTCGAGGCCAGTCAAATAATAGTTGCTCGTGAAACAACTATCAAGGACTTGCGTTCTCGCCTAGATCATGCTAAGGTCGTTGTCGCTCAGTTGCGTACCAAGTTGTCACATGTCTGTTTGGTTCATGATGACGTATGGTCTTACTGCTGTCTCGAAGGCTTAGAGAGGATGCGGGACCATGTGCTTGTTAACCCTCACAGTGACCTGAGGTCTCTGAAGGTGAAGGAGCTGCCTCCAGACCCAGCAACACTAAAGTGAGGTGCCTCAATAGGAAAGGACTTGATCCCAAGCAGCCTCTCAGACAACCCTGCCAGCTAAACCCTAATTGTCTTTTATCCTTTCCTCTTGTATCTTTGTCTCTCTTTTTTCTTAGTTTGTACTTGTACTTTGTAATAATGTTAATGAATTTGGGAGTATTACTTTATCTTCTCGTGCTCATTTCTCCTTCTCTCCTTTTTTTTGGGTCAGGGAGCGTAACAGGCGAGAGTAGTTGATTGAAGTTGGCAAGTAGAGGCCATGCCACTCGCCTTTGCTAGGCGGGCTGGTTTGGGCCTGAGCGGGCGACCCTGGTTTCCGAAGGCCAGTACATTTTACCAGCCTACACATATTCTACAAGTTCCACGGGGTGGGGGGGGAAGCTAGATGAAAGGATCAATACAAATAACACTAAACCGTAATTGTAATTGTGGAGTTTGAAAACCTGGATCATTTTGATGGGGTGTGATGGGAGTTCGAGGTGCTTGCTTAGTTGTCATCTCTTCGTTAGGGGAGACACACCCAGGAGTGGAAGTCGGGTAGTTGAGATACTAGACCAGCACTCTTCCGAGGAGAGGTCAAGATGTCCTAGGCTAACTCGCTTGCCTCTTTGGTTCCCCTAGAGAGGTTAGTTGTCGGACAACAGAAGAGCTGGTCCACTCTTTGCCGTGACAGGAGTCAGGGTGAGTCATCCTCCTCTGCGAGGGGGAGAAGTCATTTCAAGTTGTCCATATAGTTCCTCATGGAGAGGTAAGTCGGGCAGTTTGAAACTGGACCCGCTCCCACCCGTTGACATCATAGGGAAGGTAAATCTTGGGTAGGCTAGTGTTAATCTCACTCTTCACCGTGGCGGAAGTCGAGGTAAGTTGTTGGGTAGCCATGAGGCTAAACCTGCTCTCCATCATGGGAGAGATAGAGCAGCCTTAAGATGTAACTCATCCCTTTGTGTCCTGGAAGGAGGTAAGTTTTCAGACTATTTGAGACTGGACCCGCTCCCGCCTGTTAACGCCCACAGGGAATGTAAGTGTCAGATAACCAAAGGCTAGACCTACTCTCCACCATGGGAGGGATAAAGCAACATTAGGGTGTAACCCATTCCACTGGGTCCCACGGAGAGGTAAGTTGTCAGACAGCTAAGGAGCTGGATCCAGTCTTCACCGTGATGGGGTCGAGGTAAATTATCAGGCGGCCGAGAGGCTAGACCCGCTCTCCTCCATGAGGGACGTCAGGTCGTTAGGAGGGCTGGACCCACCTACTAATCCTCGTAGGGAGGTAAGTTCTTGTGCAGCTTGGAACTGGACCCACTTCCCCTTGTTGATATCACAACAAAAGGTAAGTTGTCGGCGAGATTGCGCTCTTGGAGATGGGAGATGATGTAATACCCAGCTCCTTCTTCTTACGTACGCTTCTCCCCTCTGACGTATGTTTCGTCTTGATGACGTAAGCAAATCCCGAAGGTAGAAATTTTGTGATCATCTGCCCATCCTCCTAGCTACTGTGAGTCACGTTATGCGTGTCGAACCACAATGGCGTGTCTCTTAAGATATTAGGTGACTTCTAAAGTACGTCCAATGTTTTAAATATACTGGAAATAGTAATATGAGATATTTCCAGTACCGTTGAGTTAAACTCGTTTTTAAATAAGACAATTATAATATTTTGAAGAGCTCCAAAATATTATAATTGTCGGAGATCATTTTGATATTTATTATTAAAATGATTCCAGTTATTTAAAATATTAAGAAATTTAAATTATGTTGAAAGCTTTTATTAATTAAATGGTTTAACCCTTTTAAATATGTTAAGTGAGACTTCATCATTTATTAATAATGAAGAAATATTATTTTATAAACTAAAGTTAGTTTAAAATAATATTTACCTTAATTCCTCTAAGTGCTTTTAATTAAGTTAACATTTACGCATCTTCAAATCAGTATTTTAATTCCTCGTCGTTAGATCATTATGTAGATCCCCAAACGAAGGGACTGGGTTAAATACCCAGACCCCCTCTCTTTCCCTCTCATTTTCCCGTAACCCCCTCTCTCCTCCCTCTCTCATTCGGCGTATGTAGTACACATCTCCTCCACACCGAAGCTTCCAACGCATAGCCTGGCACCGCCGTGGGTCGCCAGGCCACACCGCCGGCACCACCGGCTGCTCCTCATGCCGCGAGCTCAACCATGGCAGCCCCTCCCCCTCACGCTCCCTCTTCCTCTCCGTTGGAAGCGCAAGGCCCGTATGGGCTTGGTGCGTGTAGCGCCGCCGTGCGCCGCCCAACAGCTCCACCTCCACCACCATCGACCTCCTCCCACGCCGGCGACCCCTCACCGGCAAAGTCAGCCCCTCCCATGCAGCCACCTTCTCTCCACCGCACACACGCACGCATGAAACCCATTTATGGGTTTCGCACGGCTTCAAGGCCACCGACGGCCCCTAGCACCGCCGTGCGCAGCACCCACGACCACCGAACGACGTCATGAACCTCCTCTCCCCTTCCCCGATCTCCTCCACGTGACCTGAGGCCCATAGCCTCTCTCCACCGCACGGCTTCTCCCCCTCATGCACGCACGAGTTGCACGCCGTGCACCACCGTGCACCGCCACCCACGGCTGGTAACCACCACCTCCAGCCTCCTCATGCTGCCACCAAGCCAACCCAACCTCCCACGGCCTCGATCTGCCACCCACGAGAGCACACTCTCTCTCACTCTCCCACAGCTTCTCCTCCACGGTGGCCAGATCCGCCACCGTGAGCCACCATGGCGCCACCTCAACTCCACCACGAGATCCACCGCACCTCCCTTAGCCGAGCCCTAGGTCCAAGCCACCACTTTATGTGGTGGGTAATCACTGCACGTGATGGATAATCACTGTGCATGATTGACCGCCACTGCACATGGCTAGAGCCGCCGTGTTATGCCCCTCACCGCCATCACAAGGCCATCACGAGCCCTTCCAAGACCACACATAGCTATCCAAATGCCTAAACAATTAACGTACGTGGGTCAGCCGCCACGTACGACACTGTCGACATCATCGGCTATGACGGTCAACGAGCAACGCACGGGTTATCCCGTCGATGGTATAACTATCTATCCCTCGTTAATTATGTTAGATATTGATTAGTTGACTAGATTGTGGACTGTGCTGTTAGTATTAATGGAGTTGTGGCATTGTGATGTGGAGCTGTGTGATGAAATGTTGGGCATTCTGTGTAGTGAAGTGTTGGGCTTATCTGTGTTGTATGGAGGTGCATTGTGCTGTGTAGTGTGCTGTGAAGTGTTGGGTGTATTGTGAAGTGTTGTGGACTGTGCTGTAATTATGGAGTGGTTGTGCTCTGCAGTGTAGTTGTGGGGCATGTGTTGTATGGATGGCATGGCGTTGTGTGGAATGGGAAGAGTACACGCTGGGTGTACTTTGTATGTAGCGTAATGTAAGACAATGAGAGTATATGTAAAATATACCCTCCTGGCATATGGTAGAACGGGATGAGTACACGGATAAGTGTACTCTGTGGTAGTGCGTGTAAAAAGGAGTACATGTGGAATGTACTCCATGTGGTGGAGTAATGCACCATGTGGCGGATATGCCATAATTGTGATGTGGCATGTGGAGTGGGATAAGTACGAGTAGAGTGTACTTCATGGCGGAGTGCGTGTAAATGGAGTACACATGGAGTGTACTCCATATGGTTTAGTGATGTAACGTGTATGGAGTACGTGCGGAGTGTATTCCATGTGAAGGAGTGACGCACCATACAGTGGGTATGCCGTAGTGGTGATGTGTCGTAAGTGCATGGAATATACGCGGAGTGTATTCCATGTGATGGAGTGACGCACCATACGGTGGGTATGCCGTAGTGGTGATGTGTCATAAGTGCATGGAATATACGCGGAGTGTATTCCATGTGATGGAGTGGCGCACCATACGGCGGGTATGCCGTAGTGGTGATGTGTCGTAAGTGCATGGAATATACGCGGAGTGTATTCCATGTGATGGAGTGAAGCACCATACGGCGGGTATGCCGTAGTGGTGATATGTCGTAAGTGCGTGGAATATATGCGGAGTGTATTCCATGTGATGGAGTGACGCACCATACGGCGAGAATGCCGTAGTGGTGATATGTCATAAGTGCATGGAATATATGCAAGGTGTATTCCATGTGATGGAGTGACGCACCATACGGCGGGTATGCCATAGTGGTGATGTGATGTAACGTGCATGGAATATATGCAGAGTGTATTCCTTGTAGTGGAGTGACGCATCATATGGCAAATATGCCATAGTGGTGATGCGTCGTAAGTGCATGGAATATACGCAGAGTGTATTCCATGTGATGGAGCGACGCACCATATGGCAAGGATGCCATAATGGTGATGTGGCGTAGTCTGTACGAAGGGAGTATACTTGGAGTGTACTCCACGTGGCAGCGACACTCTGTGTGGCTTGTCGTAGAGATAAGGATGGTTACGTGATTGATGGGCGTGGAACGTGATGGATAGTGTCCGGAACTGTGAAACAGTGTCCCGAAGTAGTTATGGCATAGCTTGTAGTCTAAGGTGGCAAGTGTCACCGTGATGGGCTTATGGCTAGGAATATGCGCAAAGTAGCGGAACACGTACAAGAGTGCGCAGCGGAAGCATGACTGAGGAATGTCACGAAATGACATGACTACTGACAGTCGTGCTTGTGATGGGCGAAGTAGTGGAACAAGTGTAATAGTACGCAATGGAAGCATGACTGGGCAACGTCAAGAAGTGACGTGGTTATTGAAAGTCATGCTTATGATGGGTGAAGTGTTAAAGTGTAGGAATGGCGTAAGGAGAACGTGACAAGATGTCACGTTGTGTCGAGAGTACATGAGGAACCGTACTCGTGATGAGTTAGGGATTTAGATACCAGAGTGTTGGGTAACGCGACAAGGTCACGGTATAGCTTGGGAGCAGTCTCGAGCTGTATGACATGGCATAAGACATGGTTATGATTGGAGTCTTGTCGTGTTAAGTGTTGGGATGAACTGTCAAAGGGACAGGTAGCATGAGGAGCCATGCTAGCCGGGTTAAGAGAAGGTTGGTATCAGAGTATGACCCTTGTCCCTCGAAGCTGGTGATCAACGTGTTATATATGTTGATCTTAGGTGATAAGGGGTAGAGCACATGTGTAGTCTAGTTAGACACATGTGCCGGATGGATTCACCATATGTAATGGGTAATCTATCCTAAGTATAGTTACACGGTGCGTAAGCCTCAGAGTTGGCTTAGAGCCGTATGGCTTGTCTGGATGGGAATGAGGATTTGTATGGGCTAAGATGCATGAAGAAAGTGACGGGTGTACTGTCTAAGGACGGGATACGTGACTTAGTTGGTTTGAGTCATGCATCGGAATGAGGTTAATGAGAAGAATGAGACAGAGGCCTTAGTGTCTTAATCCTAAGGTGAATCATGAGTTCACTTTAGTGGATAAGCACTCGAGGCAAGACCTGAGTTGGAAGATGGGGTGACCGTAATGGGTCCCCGAAGGTTTTAACATAGTAAAGGGCACATAAGTGCATGGATAGAAGGAGAGTGTTCCAAGTATAGTGTAGTTCTATTTATAGTTCAAGTTGCTTACGTACTAGATAGAGAATGACGTTAAGTTATGTGTATGCATGTAGGTTGCCATCTGACAAGCATGAATGGACTGAATGACATGCAGGTAGCATGGAATCCAGGTAAGTGTTACGTTCATACTCTTCTAGAGTTTTCAAAGATACAAGAAACGCTTTTTCTTTAAGATGCTCACGAAAAGAAACGAAAGACGTTTTAAGAAAGAAATGCTAATTGTTAAAAGGTATAAGTATGTACGGCCCCTCCTTGGCAGCCCCTTTTACTTAACCAAAGTATTAATTGTACGCATGTGAATGGATGACTATACGCTGTATCTATTGTATGTATTTTCTAAGAAAATCCATAACTGATGAAGATGCATGAATGGCATGACAATGGATGCTTTTGTGGATCCTACGAACCGACGCTCTTATGTGCGCCACGAGGTGACTCTCGTTGATGCCATGAGAGACGACGTTCAAAGGTGACGCTTATGGATGCCACAAAAGCCGACGTTTAAGCCCATGTATGTTCTCAAATGAAGCTTTCAAGAACGAACTGTTAAAGAAAAGATAGAACTGAAATGAACTGAAACATGAAAAGACGATTTTTGGACTTACGCCCCAAACAATGTTTATCCACGAAAAGAAATGCTTTCTCATGAAAAGAAATGTTTTCTCATGAAAAGAAAGGACCGATGAATGAAAGAATGAACTGAATGAAAGCTCCAGCTCTTTCGAGCTGACATAAACGAACGAATGAAAAGCAAAGAAAGAAATGAAAGCATGAATGTATGAAGATACGTAACGGCCACATGACTGAAAGGAAAGGGTACCAATGAATGGACAGATTGCAATGCCGGGTAAGTAGTACTGGAAGTACACCCAGCACTGCCCCCTATGAAAAGGGATTCCCCACCCGTGGCCACAGGCGGAATCCGGGTCCAAAGGAAGACCGCTAACCCCAAACACACGGGGCGTAACAGTGTGTACTGGCCTATGAAAGTGATAAGAATGAATGGATGTATGCACGCATGTACGAACGCACGAATGCACGAATCTTTAAGAAATGAAGGCACTGATGGGGGACACGTTTTTAAAGAAAGGAAAGTCTTTTGAAAGAAAAGCCCCGTCCAGTGACGTTTTCAAAAGAACGCACGTAAAAATGCACGAACTCTTGCAGAAATGAAGGCACTGACAGGAGAAACGTTTTATGAAAAGGAAGCCCATGTTTAAAAGAGAAAAACCCCGTCCAGTGAAGTTTTCAAACGAACGCACATATGCACGCGCGTAATAGTATGTAGGAATGATGAATGCATGATTGAAAACCTATGTTGTTATATTTTAATTGTATGAAGTAATGCTTACGAGTCTTCGACTCATTTTAGTTTTTATGCATGTCCCTCCCCCTCACAGGAACTGCACGATCAGGACGGACACGGCCCATGGGGAAGAGCACGGAAGTCTAGGCACGAGTTTTAAACGTACGAGAGGCCTTTTTATTTCAAGATTTATGTTTTCCGCTGTAAATCTCTTTTATGATAAAAGCATATTTTAAATTATGAACGTGGAGTCTTGCACCCTGGATATGCAAGTGAAAAGTTTTAAATCGGACGGTAATTCCCGTCGTCCTTTTTATAAAAATATTTTGGAAAAAGTCCCACCACAAGGACAGGCGTTACAGATGAGACATAGCTAGAGAGAGTGTCTCGGGGCGAGACACAATTCATTCTTGGAAAACCATACTTTCATTAAGAGAGTTTACATTGTTGGCCATGGTAATATAACTTACACGTTTTACACTTTTCAACAATAAAACTTCCGCAGATACTCGGCTTTCCAGGGGTGTGGTAGCTCGTTCTCTTGTGAGTCTCGGAGAAAGTAAGAGTTCAAGCTATTGTTGGCGGTAACCACGTAGAGGCCCTCCCTCTGGGGACCTAGTTTCCCTTCGTCTTGGGTGGTCATTCATGTTTACTTTAGCACCATGTCACCTATCTTGAACGCTCTTGGTTGTATCCGCTTGTTGAACCATCGTTCGGCTCTCCTCTTATTGGCCACCGTCCTTATTTCTACTTCAAGCCTGACCTCCTTCAGCAAGTCAAGCTGCTTCTCTAGTCCCTCATCGTTGGAGCTTTGTTCGAAGTGTTTCACCCTGTAGGTATGGATTTCAACCTCGACTGATGGCATTACCTCATGTCTGTAGGTGAGAGTGAAGGGGGTTTCTCCCATTGAGGTTCTCACTTTGATCTGGTATGCCCACAATACATCGGGGAGTTCTTTTGCCCAAGTGTCTTTCCTGTCAACAAGTTTCTTCTTGAGAATCCTCATCAAAGTCTTATTGGTTGCTTTAACTTGCCCGTTGAACTATGGGTGTCTTGGAGACGAATATCAAAATTTTATTCCCAAGTCTTGGCACTAGTCCTGATAGTGGTTAGAGTCAAACTGCCTTCCGTTGTCCAATATGATGATTCGGAGGATGCCGAATCTACAGACGACCGTCTTCCACAAGAATCGGGTGATGTTGCTTGTCATGATTGTTGCCAACGCTTCAGCCTCTACCCACTTAGTGAAGTAGTCTGCCGCCACCACCATAAATTTTACTCCCCCTTTCCCCGGAGGGAGGGGGCCTACCAGGTCAACCCCCATCAGGCGAACAGCCAAGGCGAGGTGATTGACATTAACTACTTCGGCAGGCATTGAGGTACTTTGAGTACTCTTGACATTTCCTACACTTCCGAATGTATTCTTCGACGTCCTGGAGGGCAAAAGGCCAGTAGTATCCCGCCCTCATCACTTTTCCTGCCAACACCTTTCCCCTGGAGTGATCACCTCAGATCCCCTCATGTACCTCTGCCACCACGTACTAGGCTTTTTCGAATGAGACGCACCTTAGGAGAGGCATGGAGTAACCTCTTTTACACAGGACTCCGTTAAGTAGGGTGTAGCGTGCTGCTCTGGTCCTGATCTTTCTAGCTTCCCATATGTTATCAAGTAGCTCATTGGCGTCTATATACTTGATTATGTCCAATGCCCACTCCGGGACGCCTAGCTTTACTTCTATGACTTCAACTCCCACGACGAGTACCTCAATAGTTCTGACCACCTTTTGTTCTAGCAGAGGAAAATCTTCTTGCTCGAACGTTGCTCGTGCCAACTTGTTCACCTTTTGTTTCTCAGCACTTGTTGGATTTGAAAGTATTTGAAACGGTCGCGCTCGCCTTCTATCAACGCTAAGTACTTCTTTAATTTTTCGCTCTTCGTAGCAGACTCTCACGTACCTAGTTGACCACTACTTGAGAATCGACCTGCACCTCTATCTCTTTGGCGCCCAAAGTTCTGGCGATCACCAATCCAAAGAACAACTCCTCGTACTCTGCCTCATTGTTGGTGGTTTTAAATTCCAACTTAATAGCGTAATCATGCTCTTCGCCCGTATCTATAACAATATGCACCCCCACTCCCCCTCCAGCCTGGCAGGATGAGCCATCAATGTAGTCTTGCCAGGGCTTCACTAGAGGTGCATGTTCAACTTATTCTAGGAAACTGGAGAATTCTGCCACGAAATCTGCAAACATCTGTCCTTTAACATCATTTCAGGGTACATATTCGATATTGAACTCGCTTAGCTCCACTGCTCAGTTAGTTAGGCGCCCAGAGGCATCTAGTCTTTGTAAGATCTTCTTCAGGGGGTTTTGGTCAGATGGTTAGAACCCTCACTGGGTGAGCTTGGAAGTATGGGCGAAGTCGCCAGGTGATTACCACTAAGGTAAACACAAGCTGGTTCATGTGTAGATATCTAGCCTCTACTCCTCAGTATGCCCATCTGGTGTAATATATGGGATTTTGGATCCCCTCTTCATCCCATACCAGGGCCAAGGAAGCCGCATACGAGGAGACTGATAAGTACAGAATTAAGGTCTCCCCACATCTAGGATGGTTGAGTAATTGAGGGCTGGTGATGTATCTTTTGAGGGCCTTGAATGCTCGGTCACATTCGTCATCCCATGTTCATGCCTTTCGCAACACTTTGAAAAATAGCAGGCACTTGTCAATGGATCTTAATACGAATCTGTTAAGGGCCGCTACCGGCCAGCGAGTTTCTTCACTTCATTGATGTTTCGAGGTGGGGCCATGTGGAGTATGTCCTCCACTTTCTCCGGGTTAGCTTCTATTCTCCATTTGGAAACCATGAAGCCTAGGAACTTCTAAGAGCCCACTCTGAAAGCACACTTTACCGTATTAAGTTTCATCTGGTATTGCCGTAATACTGCAAAGGCTTCACGAAGGTCAGTGAGGTGTTGCTTAGGAGCTCCACTCTTGACTAGCAAATCATCCACGTAGACCTCCATATTTCTCCCTATCTGATCTTTAAACATGCGGTTGACCAGCCGCAGATAGGTGGCCCCCGCATTTTATAATCCAAATGGCATGGCCGAGTAGTAATACCGCCCCCTATCAGTGATGAACGAAGTCTTCTTCTCATCGTCAGGGTTCATGAGGATTTGGTTGTACCCAAAGTAGGCGTCCATAAAGGTCGGCATGCGATGGCTCGTAATGGAGTCGACGATCTGGTCAATGTGGGGTAGCGGGAAGCTATCTTTTGGGCAAGTCTTATTCAAGTCGGTGAAGTCGACACACATTCTCCATTTGTCATTTGACTTCTTCACCAACAAAACATTGGACAAGAAGTCTAGGTAATTCGCCTCCCGTATCAAACCCATCGTGAGTAGTAGGTCAACCTCTGCAATGATGGCGATGTTCTTCTTAGCACTGAAGTTCCTACACTTTTGTCTAACTCCCTTGGCTTCTGGATTCATGCTCAAGTGGTGTTGCATAATTTTTGGGTCGATTCATATCCTCATGATTCCAGGTGAAGACATACTGGTGTTCTGTGAAGAGTTGCTATATGGCGCACCTCATCTTGGGCGTCATTCAGCTGCCAATCATGGTTGTAGCTTCAGGGCGGCTTGGGTCTAGGGGGATTAACTCCAGCGGCTCATTCGGCTTTACCTTTTTGGTGGTCTGTTCATCTCAGATCTCTTTATCCGTTGCAGTGTGTTCAGGCGGGGTGGGAGAATGTGGTCATCACACGGGTGATGGACTACATGCACCCCGCCATCCTTTGGCTTTAATTCCTACACGTAACATTCTCGCGCCAGGAGTTGCTCGCACTGGATTTAGCCTACTTCCTAGAGGTTCGGGACTTCATCTTTAGGTGATAGGTCAATGTCACCACCCTTAAGCTATTGATGGTAGGTCTACCAAGTATGGCGTTGTACGAGGAGGGAATTTTTACCACAATGAAGTCGACCATTGCTGAGGTCATATAAGGGGCCTTACCCGCTAAGACAGATAGTGTGATGGTGCCTACTGGCTAGACCATGTCTCCCGAGAAGCCTTTCAAGGGCATGGGTGCTGACCGAAGATGGGAGGGATCAATACCCATCTGGGTGAAGGCTTCCCAGAAAAGGATATCTGTTGAGCTACCATTGTCGACGAGGATCCTTCTGGTGGTGAAGTTGACGACCAACATAGTTACTACCAGTGCATCATCGTGGGGGTAGAGGACCCCTTCCTCTTCATCCTCCCTGAAGGAGATGATGGGTAAAGGATCACCCTTCCTATCTTGGTGGGACGGTATTTAGCCGAGTACAACTCTTGGTATAGTACCCGCATGGCGTGTGCCTTCCTATTGGATGAGGTGGTGCCCCCGCCGGCGAACCTTCCTACAATGGTTATGATCTCGCCCAGCAGGAGCCCTTCTTCAGGTGGTGTTCGAGGGCGACCGTGAGGTGGCCTCCGTTCAGTTGTTCTTCATCTCAGGCTTCCTTCTCTCCTTGGCCTGTTGGGCCTTTCTACACTTCTCTCCCACAACCTTCTTCTCTGCTCCTGCCTGTTGGGCCAATCTCCTATGTCTCCTTCTTCAAGTAAATGCAATCTTTCATGTTGTGGGTGGTGGACTGGTGGTATGTGCAATAACGACGATTATTGCTCCTGTAGCTCACTTCTCTAGCGGTGGGCCGGTCTTCTTTTTGGATAGTCAGGGATGCCTGGTCAAATTGAAACCCCAGGCCTCTCGTGGGGGCTTCTTCTCTTCTGTTGTCATGTAATCTTTCTCTGTCTTCTCGCGGCCCTTGATCTTGCTTGGCATCTCCGCTATTTATCTGCCTGCTCCAATTCTTTCTTTCTCGTCTCGGTCAAGGCCCGGAGTATGTCCTGGCTAATTATGCCATGAACTAGGACCAAGGCCATACTCCCACTAATAGTGCTGCCAAAGTTATTTTCTCATCTTGTTCATCTGTTGTCATGCACTCCTTGTTGAACCTGGACAGGTACACCTTTAGACCTTCATCTTCCCCCTGTTTAATGGTGAGGAGATATGCAGTGGGGTGTCTCCACCTTCGGCTTGCCATAAACTACGTAAGGAACAGGCAGGCCAGCTCCCCGAAGTTGTATATAGATCCGAGCGTTAGAGACCCGAACCATACTCTTGTTGGTCCACTCAAAGTTAGCAGGAAGCCCTGCAGGCTTGGAAGGTCTCCAGTTGTTCAAAGAGGACCCTAGTCTCGTCGTACATGTCCATGAGAGGAGCTTAATGCTGTAGGTCAGGTCAGTGTTGGTGAGCAACTGGTCCAATGATGATGACGTACCCATCCTCTTCGCCATCTCTTCATACTTCCCTTTGAGGGTTACACAACTTGCTCTGCATATTCCTCCGTGTCACCTCCTCCTCCTGCATTTCTAGACTCCATATGTTCGTTGTTGCTGGGTTCTGCATCATTTTTTGGTCTGTTGGTGGCTACTCTGAGTGTCTCATTCTCTTTTTAGAGGGTCTCTACTTCTGTAGTCAACTTTCCCACCAATTGCTCCATCGTCATGAGCCTCGCTTCCATGCTTGCTGATGTTGCTTCTTCCTGTCACTGAGTTTTCTGAGAGACGGTTATCGCATGCATACAAAGGACACATGAAGTCTATAGAGATCCTATAGACAGCCCAACTATTAACGTTGTGTTTCGTACTCCTTTGGGCTGGGTTCCAGAAGCTCAGGTCAAAGCCTTTATACCTGCACACTCAAGATAATAAAGAAAAGGGGAGCCGAGTGGAGGCTGGAGAGTCTCCGATGCTTAAGTAAGTATATCTCATTAGTAGTTTGTGTGAGAGTGCGAGAACGTAGATGGGTTCTTCGTACTTGGGGGTCGGCTTTAGGGGGCTTATGTCACTCCGACTATTGTTTGGTCAGAATCCTTTAATGAGGCGTGGCTCCTGAGGTGGTGCCATTAATGCTACATGGCTCCTGGAGTGGCGCCATTAATGTGGCGTAGCTCTCTGACTAGACATTAGCTTGCGAGTGATCATTGCAGAGTCTCTCCATGGCTTCTTTCAGGAGATCAAGGGTCCTCCGCATCTCTCACCCACCAGCCTGTACAGGTTCTCGAGGGCTAGGTGTCTCTGGGGTGTGTCAGGGTGGCGAGTCCCGTCTATCCCTATCATTCATCTTTCCTACGTGAGGGTTGCTTCATAGGTTGGTTTTGCTTACAGGCCGAGTACTCTACAGAGGCCTAGTGATTTCTTTTATAGGGTTGTTGGGCTGAGTTGGGCTTCCCCCCCCCCCCCCCCTCCCCTCCCCTCCCCCTTCCCGAGGTCCCTCATGGGCTTGTTACTCAGACCCATAGGAGGGAAAATACCCTTACAACAAGTTTGGTCAATCCCCTTCTATGAGCATCAAAACCAATTGGCAATTGGGATGGTGAAGTAGATCATGTTGACCAAAACCCATGTGCATCCAAACTTCTTCATTTTCTACTCAAACCAAATCAATTGACCACCACTCATACATCATTACAAATATGGGAAGGCCACTCAATGGTGGTAATTATGCCAACAAATCAGACCAAGAAGATGGAACAAGTGAGGGATCAGGAGCTAGTCCACCAAAACCACTGGCCATGACTTGCTTTCCTTGTGATTGTTGTTCAAATTTTTGAAACCATGCAACCCCCTACACCTATGGCCATCATCTAGCACTTGACCATAAGGTAATCATGCATCTTTAGCCAACTATTCAATTGACCAAGCAATGACATAAGTGAAAATTACACTCAACACTCCACCGCCCACATCCACCACTCACAACCCTCACCCTTCATCCAAGCCGTGCCTTTCATCACTCCTCACCCCTCCATTGAGTCCTATAAATACCCTCATTCACCCCTCACTTTCTTACACAACTTTCTCAAGCATTCTCTTAGTGTTCTTGAGAGCAAAATACTCCTAGTGTGAGAGAAAGGTAAAACCGAGTGGGTGAGAGTGAGTTCTTGGAGTGAGTTGATTTTAGAGCATCAAAAGCCACGGTTTGGTAAGTAATCCTACCCTATCCTTTTGTTGCGTGTTAGATTGACATGTTAGGCTTTAAATCATGGCATGACAATGAAGATTTGATTGAGTTATATGAGGTTTAACTTGAAGACAAACATTTCAGTTCAGATTTGGGGTTTTGCTTGAATAAATTATTTTGGGATGAATTTTAGCTATGGCATGTCTTGATATGATCTTATATATTTTACTAATGTATTGAATGATTGAGAGAAGTTTCAAATTTGAGGAAAACAGCATGTCATGATAGATTTATAAATCAATATCTTGTGTTGATCATTTAGCATGTTTCAGTTTCCACTTGGTTGAAGTTTATCTTGTGAAATCTTTGCTAAGTTTCCAAAGCATGAGTGTTAAACATCTAGAAATGTTTTGTTATTAAGATGAGAGTAAGAATGCATGATTCATTTAGGTTTTAAGCCTCACATTGACAAAGAGAAGCTAGAAACATCATGCATACACTCGGTTTGAAGATTTTATGATGATTTGGTGTTAACCAATGCATAAGTGTTGGGATAAACTTGTGTGACCTGAACCTAAGTTATGAACTTATCCTCAATATCAGATTTAAGGTTTGGTACTTGATGAAGCTTGATCACACATGCATCCAAAGAGGTTATAGCCTTGAAATCCCAAAAAAAAAAAAAAAAAAAAGGCCCACATATGCATGCCACGGGTTGGATGGATTTGGCATGGTAGTTGATTGATTCTTGCAATTCTAAGGTCATATATGGATTTAGAACATGAAAAATATGAGATTTGTGCAATTTGGTGAAATCTGAGACCAAAATACAAATAGTAAAAGTTTAGGGCCTAAGTGGCAATTTTGGAAAAATGTAGGGGCAATTTTTTAAATATCATTGTTTGAACCTTTTTTATTATGAACATCTTTCTTAGTTTACAATTTCTAACTTAGAATAACTCTTATTACAGTCGCACCAAATTCCTAAGTACTCAAAAATTTTGTAAGTTAGCTTCTAACTTACTTTTAGATAATTTATTTATGATTCTTGTATAAACGCCACATTCATATTAAATGTCATTTTGAGTATGAAACATCCTATGATACATCATTAAGCATTTTATTACTTGCTTACATGACATGTGAAATTCTCACCATTTTAGCATATTGGATATAAATGTCATTTTCACACGAAACTTGTTACATATGCACATGTCATGAAATATATTTTTCAAGCATAACATGAAAATAAAATTTTTCACAATCTCAAAGGTTAGGATGGAGAATTATACTAGTGAAATTCATCTGTCCACTCTGGAGTAAGTAAAAATTGAGTGGTAACTCTTAGGTTGACAAAGAACCATCAACGGATTTTGAATTGATTCTTTTTAAAGAATGTCGGAGCGAAGTCATTTATGGCACCTAATACTGATGGGTGCATACGTTATGATGATATGTTATGATACCAATGCATTGAGTTATGAGTCTGCAGGCAAAGACGTAGTTTCAACATGAGTTGTACTACGGTTACCGGTAGGTACTCACCAGTGCAAATGGGGAGCTGTGATGATACCATCTGTTATGTTAATGATAGCTCTAATAAATAAGAAATGTCATGTTTTTGAAAAAGATGAAGTGAAAAAAAATGTTCTTTATAAGAAAATGTGCATTAACGTTTTTCTGAAAGATGTTGAGGAATCTGGATGGGAGACAAATACAAATTTTTTTGCATGCATCTCATGTTAATCATTAATCACACATGTCTTATCTCAGTACAAGTTGGTTGTTTAATTACTGAGATTTTAAAAAATCTCAATGTGGTAGTCTCACTACCATTCTTCCTGGAATTGTAGAAGTTGTGTCGGGACCGGCATACGATGAACATGATGAACTCTTGGCTTCATATGGTTGAGGATGAGCCCGATCCTGAGCGGAGACTAAATTTGATATTAATGTTTATAGCAATGACTCTATATACCATAGAAAGAATGAGAGAACTTATTTGAAACCTTGATGTAGTATCTGTGATAAGAAGATTTTATCTCCCACTTTATGTTTGAACTTATGCCTTACTATGTGGACTTCTTAAGTAAGGCAATATCTATTTATGGTTAATTTAATCTATTGGGATGTTTAGTTCATTCTAGCATAAGGTTTTTATAAGTCACCCTTATTCCACTGCGATTTTTGCATACTACAAGTGCATATTATGATGCATTGCATATTAACTGTCATAAACGGGGGGGTGTAACTATGTGTTGCATGTCCCAACGCTCCAAGTCTCCGTTACTTCCCAAGCGAGGGTTTAGGGGCATTACAAGAAATGATATTTGTAATCGTGGAGTGCGCAAGCACCGCACAATCCCTATGAAAAAAATGAGTAAATACGGGACTCACGTGAAAAAAATTAATTTTTTAATAGTAGACCCTACACTTTTTCAAAACGATTGTGTGGCGCTTGCGCACTCCACGACTGTATGTAGCATTACTCTTTGATTATTGGTTGTTTTAAAGAATGAGTAATGATACTCATCATCCCTTTTACCATATCATGATGTGGTATTCAATGATTGAGGACTATTTATTATTTTTCACTTGTGGGCCTATCATTTAAGGTTTGATCAAAAGATGTTAAGAGGAAGATGATAAAAAGAATGATAAGTAGATTTTTTCTTAAAGAATATGCAATAATTGGCAGGTGGCAATCAATAATTGGCAGGTGGCAATCAGTAAAGAGCCTAGCGAGGATCCATGGTACAAGGATGCCAGCCGGTCGGCAACACCCTAGTGTTACTATCTGATCTAGGCACGTAATCATAGATTGAATGCGTGGTAAGTGGAATAAATCGTAGCGGAATAAGTAAATGTTTAGTCAAAGACTAAGTATTAATTGTTCCAGAGGTCTAAACCGATAAAATGTTTATCCATTAATTACAATAATATCCACAAATCACTATTACTTCTCAAATAATGTTATACAACACCAACTGTTCATCACTCTCACCCAACTATGATATACCGAAAACGATTTGTCACTTAACTAAATAGTACATTCCCACAAGTACAATTAGCTAATAGTAGAGACAAGACTCCATTCCTATTACTTGGGTGGAGTCGATTGTTCCTCCTCATAAATCTCCTCTCGAACTACGTCTACATCAAGACCTACAATTTCGATAAACAAAGTATAGGTAGTTAAATATTTATGACAATACTACTAATGAAAGACAATGCAAGTGAAGATGCATGCACTGTTTCACGTAAATTATCTTTGAACACATATTAATGCATGACGAGGAATCATCCTCTAAACAAGAGCACTGCATTCATAGTTATGCAGAGGAAACACCCTTTGAGAAAATCTCAAGTATAGGTAACTATTATCAAGGCGAGAAACCGTCATTGTCAAGCAAAAAACCACACATCACATATTGATGTGTGGTCTGTGAATGATAAGTAGAATTTTTTTTTCGAAAATATTCCTTCAAAGTTTTGCAATTTAGCGACAGGAAACGCTTACATAGCACATACTTGCTATGTTATGACTAATCATAGGAGGAGACTTGTCATATTATTTATATAATCGACATATATACGTCAGCATAAAATTAAAAAATAGAAAAATATAAAATGATCAAAGGAGAAATGCTTTATAAACACACATTTTGTAACAAAAGGTGTTCTAGTAACCTGTCACACTTATTTTTTTAAATAAATAAATAAAATCAGAAGCAACAAGCCACGTGTGAATGGGGCAGTTTCCCTCTCGTATGATAGAAAAGGTGAACACCCCATCCCCCGGGGGAAAGAACAAAAAAAACATTGTGTCTAGAATAATCTCTCTTGTTTGACACCACACCATTGCTTATTCTTACTATTTTGTCTTTGCTTTCTGTGTGTGTGTTTTGTGGTATCCAAATTATGACGTTTAGGACTTGATTGGGGTTGCAACTTGCGTTAGAGGTGAAGTTTCAAAAGTTATTTAATGATAAAAAAATATTGTTTGGTTACATATTAAAATAATTTTTAATCTCAAAAGAGATAGAAGGTCAAAAATCATTATTTTGATGCAAAACTTTCTATTCTTAAGTCGGAGTGTAGAGTATACCTAATTAAATTCTTATATGATATCATTTGATTTATAAATTAAATTTTAAAATTTGAATATTACAAATCAAATCTTCTCATTTAAATAATGTAGATGATATGTTCTACACACTGGCTTAAGAAAAGAGTAACTCGATTGGTACTTTTCCCCAAACATACTTTTTCGAATAATGCGAGACGTAATTTCAATTTTAAAGAAGATTGTCAATGGGCGAAAATACCCATGCAACCTTCAGATAATTACAGCTTTGCCCTTTGATCTTATCACTGGGCGAAATGCTATGAATATTAAGTGTAACCATATTCACTTATGCATTGTTAATGGGTTTTTTTTTTTCATTATACTTACTAAAAATCTTACTAGACTATTTTTGTTGTTATTTGATTATAAGCTTTGATTTCTATCAAGGATATGGTCATAATCTTTAAAATATCAAATAACATTTTTTTGTCATTTCTATCTCAAAAAGTATTTTTTTTTATGGAAAATAATTTACACAACATTTTTTACAACACTTTACATAATTATGTTTTAAATGATGGGTATTTTTGTAAAACATTTTATAAAAGTAACATCATTTTATAAAAATACCCTCATCTTATAACATTGTTGTGAAATGTGTTATAAAAATGTATTGTGTGTATATCATTACTCTTTTTTTATATTGTTTCCAAACAAATATAACATGTTTGAAATTACTTTAGAAATATAGTATCGAGAGATATTTACCAAATAGTAAATAAATTTTTAATAGTTGAGCTTATTAATTAAACTCTACAACTACATATAAGCCTTAAAATTAAAAGCTATATTACCTACTGTAATCCCAAACATGCACTTAATCTAGCTATCAGTTGTTTTTGCTTTCAAGTCATCGATTTTTGTTTTGTTTTATTTGGTATCTTCAAGAAAATATTGACAAAATAAATATTTTTTTTTGTTCTTGTAGGGGAGGTTTGGATACAAAAAGTCTTAATTCATTTCATTTCATCTTATTTAATCATTATAATTTTTCCACGTTTTCACACAAAATACAATAAACAACTCAACTTTATCAAATTTAAAAATAATAATAATATTAAAAAATAATATTTTAATAATATTTTATTCAACTTTCATATAAACTCATTATTCAAACATCTCCATCTTCATTTGTGTTTCTTTTGGCAATTGGTGTGGTGGAGGTAAAGTCACTGAAGTCAACAGTTCATGGACCTCTTTAGGCTTGTTTGGGGGTTTTAGATAAGATACAAAATTCTCATATGATCTCATTTCATCTTATCTTATTCCCAAACATAATTCAAATACAAAATTTTCAAATTAATCATTCAACTTTTTCAAACTTTCAAATAAAAAATAAAAAATAATTTCAACTTTTTCAAATCCTAAACAAAAATAATATTATAAAACTATATTCTTACAATATTTTAACTGTACAATATTTTTTATTCAATTTTTTATTTTTCCTTTCCTAAAACCTAAAAAATACTCAACTCAAACTTTCTCACTACTATTCAAAATTATCATCTCATCTCACTCTCCAAATAAAAGATTCTGATAATATCTTATGATATTGAGAGGTTTGGATAGTGAATTGAGTTGAGATGAAATGAGATGAAAGTTGAATAAAATATTATTATAATATAATTCTTTAATATTATTTTTATTTTAAGATTTAAAAAATTGAATTGTTTAGTTTATTATTTTTTATATTAAGTTTATCTTTTTAATTCTTATTTTTGTAACTTATTTTATTTTCAAATTTTCTTTTAATAAGTTATGCTCACATGGCATGTGCCGACTTCATACTAAATTCTTTATAGAAAAATTCTATTCAATTCCTGCGTCACAAACCATAGATTATTTTTTATTTATATTTTCTTAACAGGTATAAGGTGTAAGGATGCTTATTTTTTCCTTGTCATTATAAAAAGAAGTTTGCTCCTTATTATTTCATACATCGTATTTATTCTTTTATTTATCATCTATATATCATATATTTAATAAAGAAAAAAATTAAAAAATTAAAAAATTATATGTGGTGTATGATGCAATGCATGGAATTTTTCTTTTATAATACTCATAGTGATCTCATACCACCATCGTAAAGTAGAAGTGTCAAATCGTGTTAACATATCGTGTTCGTATCATGTCAAGACATGTATATTATACTATATAGGTCAACCTTAACCCGACCTGTTAAGCTTATCGTGTTAAAATCTCAAACCTTAACATGACCCATTAACATAACGGGTCGTGTCATATCGTGTCTTATCAACCCTTTTGATTCATTTATGTAAATAGATTGAACATACTCGAAATTAACTCGTTTGACTTAATTAAGTTTAGCATAATTTTATATAGAGTAGTGCTACATCTCCCGAGAAATGTAGCCCGAAAGTCCACCAAACAGGCAAAAATTATTTTTTTATTTTTTATTTCTTTTATTTCATGTATTTTTTTAATCATCATAAACATTTATAAAGAAAAATAAAAAATTCATAACATCATTAAAAAACACTTCTTTAATCACTAAGTAAAAAAAAAAAGTTTTGGGACACATCTTCGGAGCATTTAGCATTTCTGTTTTATATAAATGTTAAAATCAAAATATCTATAAAAAAAAATATAAAACTAACTACAAGTCTAAAATTACAATCTAAATAATAAAAAAATCGAAATTAAAATATCAACAATTTTACTTTTAGGTATAATAGTATAATTGTAACTTTAACTTTCTTAACGGGTTGACCTGTTATTAACGGATCAATCCGTTAAGTAATAGTGTCTTTAACGGGTCAATCCGTTTTAATCCAAGCTTGTTAAGATTAAATCCTAACTTATTTTTATTATCTTATATTCGTATTAGATTTATATTGCCATGCCTACCGTAAAGGCAGGTAGTCTCAACGGCAAACTCCGCCTGATTCGAAATTTCGAAATTCAAAACACACTTTTTTTATTTTTATTATTTTTTAATCAGAGGAGCCTCTTCAACCGGACACGCGTGGGTCCCATCTCCATCCCCAGGGAACAAGACAACCAACGCTCTGCATTTCAAATTCAAATGCTTCCCTCTCTCGCTTGTGGGACCCTGGGGTTGGCTTGTGGTTTCTTGACTTTCCCGCCCTAAAGGACATTGATTGGGTAATACATAAGTGTAATTCGGTAACCGATACACAGAGAAAGAAAAAGGTAGTTTTACGTTATAAATTCCACTCTATTGGGTTCCATTAAGATCACACACCAACACAAACGTTAGATCAAGAGATATTCATAGAGAAAGTGAGAGAAGCAGAGCCATGGAGGATTTATCCAATGACCAGACCAACACTCCGCTCCCAGGTACTCTCTACTTTTGCTTCCATTCCTTTCTCTGTTTCAATCCTTGTCTTTCAAGATTTCTTTTAATTATGGCTAATGTTTGGTTTGGGATCTCTTCATGGAATGCAGCAGGATCAGCAAAACAGAAGCTTCAGCGGTACGCGCTGCGGTCGGGGAATAAATCCAAGGACGAAACATCTCCGGTAGCCGAATTGCCGAACCCTTCTGCATCTAAGCGGTTCGTTTTCTTCTTTTTATCTTTACTCTTTTTTCTTTTCCCTAATATCTATCATTTTTGTAGTTCACAATGTTTCTTGTTAATGGGTTTTTGATGATTTGATTGTCTGAGCACTCTTAATTTTCCTAGGCAATATACAAATTTGATTTTAGATCCTTTTCTTTCTCTGGGTAATTTTAGATCTTTTTAGGTAATGCATATGATGTGTTTCACTAAACTATGTTCATTGTACTAAGCACATAATGCGTTTTCACATCCTAATTTTTCCGATGTTTATTTTTGTGCCATTGTTAAATTTTATGAGCAGTAAGTGCTGTCTAAACCAAAAGCTTTTGAGTCAAAACGGACTGATTTTTGTATTTAAATTTTTCAGAGGGATTTCTACAGCAAGTGTGAGTAAAAGTGTTGGCGTTCTTGATCTCTCTATTAAGGACAAGTCTGTTAAGCCACCTAGAAGGCTCTCCATTCCTGCTAAGTCGACTGTCCGTCCTGCGCCAAAACTGGCCGGAAACATCACTCCAATTTCAGAGGCTAGGGTGAGAAGTTCTGCTACTGGTCAGGGGAAAAGTGATACACCTGTTTCCAATGTTTCCAGAACAACAAGCCGGAAGAAGTTCAGTGTTTTGTCATCAGCATCGTATTGGATATCTCAGATTAAGCTCTCTGAATCTGCTGCTAAGCACTCAATTTCACTTGGCTTTTTTAAACTAGCCTTGGAGGCAGGATGCGAGGTATGCCAATTTGCCTACCTTCCCACCCTTCCTTGCTTCTGAAATTGAACAATTAGATGCAGGTTTTAGTATAATTGTTGCAGAATCTACGTACAAAAATCAGTCTCCCATTTTAGTCGAAACAAAGTAGCCATCTAGTTTTTAGTTCTTAGGATCTTATGATTGGAGGAATATTGACAAAATGAACATAGAGATTGCTGTCTCAGCCTTGGGAATTGCAAATTTGCTTGTTTTATCTCTGTTTGATGCTTCTATGATTCTTATTTTGCTGAGAGTTCTATGCTGACTTCTTACTGTTTTTCTTATGTTAAGTGCTTTGTTTTTTTGGAACATTGTGATGGTTAGCAGATTAATTTTATGTTTAGAAACCTGGATCGACTATACAAACATTTGTACTAACAAAATGAATGAATGCTACATTATTCTCCGAGTTGTTTTATATTGGATGCCAAGGAGTTTAGGTATTTGCTTATTTCATGATGCGTTTAAGAATTTTCTTATGTTAGCTAAAATCTGTCATGTAACTGATGATAGAATCAGTCAATTATTTAGGCCCCGTTTCGATAGTGAAAGTGTTTCATCTCATCATTATAATTTTTTCAAATTTCCACACAAAATATAATAAACAATTCAAGTTTCAACCACTTGAAGAGAAAACGACTCATCGGTTCTCTCAATTCAGGGTGGATATTGGACAAACACAGCACCTTAATTCACTTTGCATTCTTTAAAGTTTATGCAAGATTTGATTTTAAGCTGTTTCTTGTTTTTTTTTTTTCTTGCAAATAACTTTGAACTCAGCCTCTTCAGCGAATGCGGGATGAGCTCAAGTTGTATGCTCAACGATATAATAATCTCAGTGAATATGGGGAGCCTTTGAAGGAATTATTTGAAAGGTATAATATCTCAGAAAGCACAGAGCAGTTGCAGGTCTCTGAAACCTATTCTCAGGTGCCTGAAGAGGGAACTCGATCATCTGATGATGATGTCCATAGCTCTTCTTCTACTGCGGGAACTAGGAAACTGAAGCCCAGATCTTTGAACACTGATGCTACTCAAGCTTCGGAAGTAAGCAAATCAGCCAAGCAGGATACTATTCAGAAGAAGAGTCGCATAATCGGGACTAGGGGATCTTTGAATAAGAATTCTGCCAACTCAAAGTCTGTTTCAGAGCCTGGGGATCGTAAATTGCCAAAGAAACCCGAGAAGCCAACTAAGCTGGAATCCAATAAAGAAAAGGACAAAATGAAACAGGGAAAGAAATCTTCTGCTAAAGCAGGCAAGCATACATAGTTGTGTTGTTTTTTTTACCTTTTATTTTCATTCTATGAAGACATACTTACATGCTGATTGTGATTTGCTGCCTTTTACAGTTCGAGTCAGCACTTTTCCTGCTGAGAATATGCCCCAGGAGAACAAAGAAAATATGGTAATGTTATTCAGCACGCTTTTTCCTTGGTTTGAACTTTTTCATCATTGCTGAAAACTTTATCTGTTTATTCGAAATGTGTAAGTTATGATTCCTAGGTTTTGAGTGTTCTTTGGATTTCTTCCAATCTGTATCACTATTAATTGTATGAGTGGTGCTACTCCTCCTGCAGGTGCCGCTCTTTGTGCCGCTGTGCAAATTGTACCTTTTTTTTCTTTTAAACATTTTTAAAAAATAAAAAAAATATAAATACACTAACAGTTACTTCCTTAATCATTAAGAAAAAAATTAAAAAACAAAAATTAAATATATGAGCGGTCAAAATGGAAGGGCAAATTGAAGAGGCATAGTAGCATTATTCTAATTGTATTGCTATTTACTGCTGGTGAATGGTCAATATGTTGAGATGCATTTCATTCACGTTGTTAGGTCCTGTTGTGATTGTTTTTAATAGTTATTCCCATCCTCTTCTGTTGCAGGATGATGCTCTCCCAATAGAAGAGATCAGCTTGACCGGAGTCAGTTAGACATTCTGCGACAAAGTTGCTGAATTTATCATTCTTATTCTCTTGGGTTGTCTTCAGTGTTTTTTAAGTGAGGGCTTTTCAGTGTATAAAAAAGTGATAAAAGTGAAAGTGTTTCAGTCTGGTGTGGACGATGTTTTTTTTATTTTTGTTTTATTGGGAGATTTAATCTTTGATTATCTGTCTAGTATTACACATTTACTGCTGAAACCAAAGTGTATTTGAATCATTAAACCTATCTACTACTGGTTTAATATTTTGTAATCTGTTCATCCATAAACTCTGATTGACATACTTCGTTTAAAACAATGTGAAATGCATTCTGATTGTCAAAAATCATCTGGGATGGTTTTTCGATTCCAGTAAATCAACCGCAGATCAAGATGATGAAAAAGCCTACACATGGTGCATTTATACAAGAAAAAAAATCAATGAAATCTTCTTAAAACCAAAGAGATAACGATTCCTTCTTTAGCATACAACAATAAATTACAAGCCGAGCTATCTTCAAGTTAGGGTGAGAATTTTCGAAAAAATGACCTTTAGTTCCTTGGCCTTTTCTCTACTATTTATGATAACTGAAATCATTTATCTATTGTTAAGTTGAGAAATATTTTACTCATAAATAAATTACACAAAAGTAATCTCACAAACTGATGTGTCTTCATGTGATTCGTTAGATTGAAAAGTTACTTTTATCATAAAGTAAATTTTAGTTATGAGAACAAAATTTAAAACTCTGATTTAAAGGCAAGGAACCGTAGATGTTGTATGAATAAGACTAGATGATTCCCAATTTTAACATGGAATTATATAATGAGCAATACTAGGTACAGTTTTCAAATGGGAACTGCAATGCAAGCCTAGGCTATTTTAACTTTAAAATTTTTTAAAATTATAAAATTATCCCTCTTAAAATTATGTTCTCTCATTTAATAATGTGCCTATACATGCAGTCCCCACTTGAGGACTGCAAATAGAATTTCTCTTATATAATCTTCACAACAATTAGGCCGAATTAAGACCATAAATAAAAAATAAAGAATACATAAAATTGTAATATGGGATGATTTCGGTACAAAGCCAAAACCTGTATAAGTTTTTTAAGGTATTCAAAATACAAGATATATCTAACTGAATGGTAATGCTCACTAACTGTAAAAAAAAATGCACAAAAACATTATAAATAGTTAAATACAACAACTCAAGTATATGCACACGTTAATATTAATTTGTAATACCAATTTGATCGGGATTGATCACAACTCCATGGACTGTTCCTGCCCGGCCTAAGAAATTTCTTTCAGAAGTGGTTGCTGAAGGCATAGTTGGAACATTAGGAGGGACTGGAATCTCGGCTGAGTGGCCAGAAATGCAGAGGGCACCAGAATCATCTTGCTCCCAGTACACTTCCACCATTATTCCTCTTGGATTCTCTTCAGATTCGGTTCCTGGAATCCCCACAAACCTGGCTCCTACAGGTATCTGTGCAATCATAGTACAAGGATAAGATATCAGTGCACTTCTACACTCCTAAAACACTGTTTCTCCTGAGGTAACCTGGTTTTTAACAATAAAAACAATAAAGAATATATCCTACCTGAACTGAGGCGGCTCTGGATGTTAAAGTCAGAGTTTCCAGCCTCCCTTCAACTGCAGCACTCTCTAGCTCTGCCTGCCTTGCTATGTTCAAGAAAACTTCTTCCAGAGTTGTAAGACCCAGTTGGATGTCAGATATACCAAATTCTTCTTTTCTGTCTTCTAGCTCCTCGAAAAATTTCTGTTCAGGATTAGCAGGACCAAAGAAAAAAGGTAATAAGCAAAAGTTGAAAAAAAAATGCAATAAAGACATTATATGTATAGATGAAATTGATTTGTACAATCATCTCATAATCTCCAAAATCATTTCTAGCTATAAGTAGTCACATGTTAGAGGGTAATCCAATGAATATAAAAATATGGGGGATTGTTATTGCTTGAGCTATGCAGTTCCAACCATGTCATCATCTTCATCAGTTTTGAGATTGATGAAGATATTGTGGCAGCAAAATTAGCAATGAGAGCTTTACAGAATTATTTTATTGATTGATATCACACTCTGCAATTAAAGCTGATGCAATCTTTCTCCAATTGGACTTTGTGATATGTATCATTTCAAATAATGCAATCAACATCAAATAATGCCTTAGGTAAAAGAATTAATAATACGCTGGCTTAAGGTTCAAACTTCTGATACTGCATTAATGAAAAATGCAACATGGTTCCTGATATTTATAAGCATGACAAAGGACAGCTTTAACACCAGATACAAGGTAAAAAAAACAAAAAACAAAAGAAATCTTTACCGTTAAAAGCCTCTCTCTATCATGAGGGATCACGAAAGTCAAAAAGGCTTTATTCTCCTCTTTTGGTACTACATCCAATTGCTGCCAAAACATTACCCTTGTTAGCAACCAAACTTATTGCATGTTAAAGAAAAGTTTTGATCAATCAATTTACTTATTTAACTTACATCTTTAAAGAACTCCTTCACAGCCTCGTGATGAATTGTAGAAACTGCAGCCCCATTGGAAAGAGCATGAGTCGGGGGAGTTTGTCCATTTGTTCTTCCCAAGAAGCTAACATTAGCAATGAAGCCAGTGCCAAACCGTGACTTTAACCTGATTGAGGTTCCAATGCAGCGAAGCCTACCCTTGGCCATGATTCCTATGCGGTCACTCAAAATGTCGGCTTCTTCCATTGAATGTGTTGTTAGGACAATGGCACGCCCTTTCTTTGCGTCATTTATTATGTCCCAGACATGCCTCCTTGTTATTGGATCCATACCAGTTGTCTGCCAATTAGGATAAAAATTGAAAATTTTCACATAACAGATCGTGTAAATGAATAGCTGAGCATGTTTATTCGTTTCTGTATTACCGGTTCATCCAAAATGACTAACTTTGGATCACCAATGAGAGCTATTGCAACACTGAGGCGACGTTTCATTCCTCCACTGTAACTCCCTGCTCTAATTTTGGCTGCCTCAGTGAGTCTCACCTCTTCCAATGACTTCTGAGTAATCTGCATTTGAGCAGAATTGTTTATCTTAAGGAATGGACATGGCAATCAACAATAGATTATCATCTTCACATTATCACATACAAATGCCATTGCATACTCTGTTGGGGATTGTGAAGTTTTTTTTGAATCTTTAATTAATGACAAGGAAGAAAGCAGATGGAACACCCTTTTGCATGCATAATACTTACCGATCTTATAGAAGCTGGGGGTAGGCCTTTAATACAAGAAAAGAGGTGGAGGTGCTCTTGGCCAGACAATGCATCCCAAAGGATATCAAACTATAAAAAGATACAAAATTCAAGAAAAGGTTAGCATACAACTTCTCTTCTGAGTCATTGCTATAGCCCATAAAAAGAACTATGCTATATGTTGCTGAAACAATCCAGCAAACATCACACCTTTAGGGATGCACATAGCCACACCCACAGAATTAGAGATTACCTGGGGACAAACACCTATAATTCTTCGAATGTCTGACATGCCAACTGAGCTTCGGACTGAACTTCCATATATCAATGCTGTTAACAAGGCAGATACAGATGATATATCCTTCTTGACAGTAATTCCGTAAAATAAACACACAAAGAGAGAGAGAGAGAGTCACCATCTCCTCCTGTCACTGGCGTAATGCCAGTTAAACAGTTAATTGTTGTAGTTTTCCCTGCCCCATTAGGTCCAAGAAGACAAAATAACTGATTCTTTGCAAAGTTCACCCATAAGCCCTGAAGGCAAGTCGCAAATCAGTGTCAAATCTACCAAAACATATATATGAACCATAAATAGAATCATGATTGTCGTCTCATGCTTTATAATGATGGTTGATGGCAACCAAGAAATTGGTCAAACAAAATTTAATGATAGTGATACAAAGGAGCATCAGTCTAGATGAGGATAAAGGCTCTCAACACACCAATGTATAACAACCAGCGTGATGGATAGCAGGAGCCACCACTCAGTAGATTCTGCCACGAAACTCCATTGGCCAACAATCAAGCATAGTGATTGATTCTAATAATCTAGGTATGAATGCTACACATAATCACCACATGAACAAAGAGCTTCCATTCATTGCCTCAACTCGACTGGAAAAAATGTTGGAAAGAGGTCCTTGCACTAGTCTTCTTACATTTAGGCAAAGATACAAACAAAATGCTCATAACTCATAACAGCTACACAATTGTGTATGCATTAACAAAAAGCTTACTTTTAGCCCTCAACTTGGCCAGAACTAAAGTTGGAAAGGGTCCTTACCCTAACAGCATGGTACGATGGAGTCTTCTGACATTTACAACAACCAAATTTCCTAGTCCCAGGATATGACTTTACAAGACCATGGATCTGAACGGCAACGTCTGGATCAACCACACCTTCCTGTGTTTGATGTTTTACTCTGTTTTCCTCTTCAAGGACATCTCCGTCATCTGGAGTAATATGCTCCTGCTGTGGAACTGAACCTATGCAACTACAAATCCCACCCTCTATGATGGGAGGGGGAAAAAGTATCAGTCATAATTATAGGCAATGAGGAGAACCCGTGAGCATAGAGTGGCGAGCAAACTGAATTACCTCTTACTTTGCTTCCACCTCTCCCTGTCCAATACCCAGGGTTTAGAAAGTAAAACACAGATTTTCTCACACCAGATGCATTTGGGATTATGTTATCGAAGTAGATGGCCAATACAAACCATAGTAAGAATGTAGCAACCAGCCATTTGTAAATATCATCCTGTCATGAGAATGAGAGATACAAAATAACTGTGATGGAAATGAACCAGCGTAGATTAAAGTAGAGTGACAAAAATGAATGTGAAATATAAAGAATGGAATGTGCTTTTTCCCACTAGAATGTATAGAGTGATGTATTAATTGTCACAATTGGGAGCTTGAGGTTTTCACGTACAATCGTTATTACACATTCTGTATCGTTTGGTGCACACTTGGCACGTCTACTCCAAGTAATCCCAACATCTTGAGGGGTTGAAGTTGCTTCAGCAAGCAGATTTAGAGCTGCAGCAAGAAGATTAGGTGGGAATAACGACCAGATAGCTCTTAAGGTGGTAGAGAAGCTGTCACTGTATGGAAATCCAAATACTGTAACAAGCTGCAACAACATAAATGGAAACAAATTATACAAGTGAATGGTTAATTAACTCCTATCACAGAGATTTGGCAACGGAATCTTGCCTGAGTCATGAAGCCAACAATAAATATGGAGAAACCCACTGTTGTGGATGAAGAGGATTTGCTAATGAAGGCTGACAACATGAAGGCAAAGCCAATCTAGCATCAAAAGTAGGAAAAACGTATCAAGGGTTACTCTTACTTAAAAACCAAATCACAATTAATAAGCAAAAAATAAAACAGTGACAGACGGGACTTGCTCTTTACCATATTAAGTTGGAAAAGAAAGAACACAAGTAACACTACTTCAAAACTGTTGTTCAAGAAAAAATCAAACTGAAAGAGCATCCCAAAGAGAACTAAGAATACTGAGGAGAGAAGCGTAAGAATTCCCTCCCATGTGAGCCACGAGAGCCAGTAAGCAGAATCATAAAGACCCATCATACTCATTGCCTGTAGGTATAAAAATAAAGAAAAAAATGAAAAATTGAATAATTCTGCAAAGTGAAAAGAGAAGGAAATGATAATCCTATTTTGAGTTCAGACCACAGAATGTCAATACCTGCCGAAGTTTAAGCTCTTTCTCTGTGATCAAAGAACTGATATTAAAAACAAAAGCGAACATGGCGGCTGCAAGGAAAAAGGTTGGTCCTACTGTAGCCACTGCAGAAAAAATTTCCACTGCAGGGTGCGCGAATTCCTTGAACCCAACAACCCAGCTTAAGTTTGGATCTGAAAATGCAGAGAAGATTTAACTGCATTAAATCCTGTGACCAGAGAATTCTAGACCGGGACCAGAATTTAATACCTCCAATCAGCAATCTTGCAATCTCACGCTCTGCCGCAATTTGAAGTGGTATTTGAAATTTAAATGTGGGATCTTCATAATTCCCTCGCACTGCAGCTGGAGTTGAATTAGTCTGTATGCCGTAGCTAATTACTGTAGCATTTCTTTGCACAAAATGCAAAGCTCCTGGGCACCTCATAGGATTATTAAAAAGCCATGCGTCTACTTCATTTGGTGTTCGAAATGATTGAACCTGTATTAACAAAGGACACCATTTAGAATGGATTTAATTAAGATCTTCCACGTTCTGAATCGTCCATCATATTTCCTTTTTCGTCGACCTCCTCAACAAACCCAAAAGCAAGATTTCAATCTATTACATTTAGGAGCAGACATAGAGAAGAATTCCAAGATTTTCAAACTATAACTCAAATTTCCAATCCAACTGAAGCAAAAGGATAGAATTAAATAATTCCACTTTTCGTTCGGTTTGTCCTTTCTTGTAGTTGTAGATTCTCAGCAACCAAACAAAGATAAAAATCTCCATAATTTTGAAGTATCTATTTGAAACTAGCTGGTCAACTGGCTTGAAATTCTTTCATTTCCAATTATTAGAGATAATATAGCTTCATTTTATTCTGTTATAGAGGTTTCTGTTAGAGTTAGTTACATATTTTAAGTTTTATCTTTCCCGCGTCTGTAAGTGAGTATATATAAGTTGTAGTTCATTTTATACAGATCATTCAATAAAGATTTTTCTGATGTTCGGTATCTTCTTGAGCACTTCTTGGTATCAATATTAACATGGTATCAATTTTCTTTTTATGGACCAGGCAACTGGCTTGTCAATGCGAAATTTCTTATTTGCGTTGAATTCAATAGAGAGAAGAAAACAAATAAAAATTTTCACATTCACCAAGTATGAAAAAGAAACAAACAGAGCACCCTATTTCCATTTCTCGCTCGCTTTCTTTGCGTCCAAACAGCGAATAGATGTAAATAAACTCCAAATGACCTCAATATTAAGACTGTGGAATACGTAATTCTCTTCGAGTATCCATTTTCCATGTTGTTCTCCCAGAAGCGAAAAAGACACCTACCTTAGTCGAAGGAATCGGCCTCCCAGGGTTATTCGCCATGATGCCATCCACAATGGTCCGAGCCGCGGCGGTCTCGTTTCCGCTCCACAGAAAGTCAAAGCAAGGGAGCTTGGTATAGAACTTATCCTCGCAGGGCGGAATCGGAGGCGAGAACAGGGGTTTGGGATCGGGGACACTCTTGAAGGAGGTGGAATTGGAGTAACGAGCCTGGATGGCCTCCTGGATGCAGAAGATGAGAAAGACGAAGAAGAAGGAGGAAAAGAGCTGGAGAAAGGTCGCCCTCTTGTTCCGCCATGAGAGCAGGAGATTCTTCTTCAGAAGTGCGGTGTATTGCTGAAACAGCAACGGAAAACCGCGCCGTAAGTTCATGGCTTTTAAGAGTTCTCTTTCTTCCCGTGTTTGCAATTGCAGTGAAGAAGAAAAAGAAAAGGATTTGGATTTTATATATGTCGGAACCAAAACATTCGAAATGCAGTTTTGTGCGTTATGAGGGTGGGAAGTTGGAAATATTATTAGGCTTGTTCTTAAATATAATTACAATAGATGCCACTGGTGTACAATTCTTGTCTGAAAGCTGCAGGTGTCATCGGATACATAAGAGATATGTTACCGATACAAATAAATTACATAAAAATAAATTTATAAATTGACGTCACTTTGTGTGATTCATTAGATTTATTTTATAATAAAATTAATTTTACAATTTAACATATTACATCAAACCATATCAGTTTATAGATTTACTTTTATATAATTCGTTAAAATATTTCTCATACAATTTGTCTAATTTTAGATTTCAAAAAAGAAAATTATCACTTAAATTCATAGATTTGAGAGACTTTTATTCTTTGTATTAGGAAAGGGATTGTGTCCAAATCTATCATGATATCATCTATTATTATCATAATCTCAAAAGAAATCAATTAATAAAATATAAAAAACTATAATCTTCAAAATTGAATTTGTCTGAATTTTAAGATATAAAGCGACGGAGATTACACAGTGATATAATATTTATTGAGCATTTGACTAAGCACTAAGCACTCTCTACAAATTAAAATAGTTTGAAATCTAATCTCCATCTCTTCTCTCTCTAAACCACCTATACTTTCATCGGTGAAAGGGTAATCTAGTAAATTTGGTTGTAGAGGGAGAAGGGCAAATTGGTCATATAGATTGTAGTGAGAGTGACTTGGACGTGGGTTAGTCAAAGAACTGTGCATAGAAAAGTATTACGTGTCACCATCAATTTTATTGTTACTTAGTGAACAAGCAATCCACTGCCCCACTCTACTTCACCCAGACTTTATTATTCATTTATTTTTATTACCCATTTGAAATTGCTCAAAGTTGACATATGTAGGTTGGGTGGATGTATTAGCCGCGTGAAACAAAGTCTCCGGGATTTTATTATTTATTTTTCATTTCAAACCCTTAAGACTTTAATATTCCTTTTAAAAACACAATTATTTTCGAATATTTTTATATATTTTCTTAAATATCATTTAAATATAAAATATTTTTAAAATTTAAATCTTTATATTTTTAATTTAATCATTATCTAATCATTATAATTTTTTTAAATTCTTAAATTAAACACAAAAAATAATACTAATTTTTCAATTTTTAAAATAAAAATTATATTCAAATAATTTTTTTATTTAATTTTTTTCTCTTCTTTATCAAAATCTAACAATGTATTTTAAGTCAAATCATTTCATTAATATTCACATATATAGTAAGATATTCTTAGTATCCAAACGGACCCTAATTTATAAAGAAAGTATATAAAAATGAGACAAGATAAATATGATGATCATTATAAAAATCAAATCACCTGATAAGATAAAATATTTTAAAACTCTGAAAATTAAAACTCTTGATTTAGATAATAATGAATTTGATTTGATATTATCTCAAAAAGTTAATACGGTGTATCTTTAACAAATTAAATAGCCATAATAGAGTTATAATGGGTCGACACTAATACAATTTTGCCTAATGAAAACTCGTGATTTTGGAAAGATGATAAAGAAATATTACTTTTAGTTTATAATTAATATAATAAAAACATTTCTAATCGTCTTTTTAACGATACACCTATAATCATCTGTTTTAACTATATACCTATAACTGATTTAATAAATTAAATTGAATAGCAACAACATCGTATTTCATCTCATCTCAATATCTAAATACTATAAATACAAATACTTTTCAATTTCAAATTTTTTTCATTTAATCATTGCAACTTTTTCAAATAAAAAAAAACAATTTAACTTTTTCAAATCTCAAAAAAATTATATTATAACAATATTATAACTTTATAATATTTTTATTCAACTTCTTCTCACTCTTTTTCAAAACCCCATAAAAATCTCAACTCAAACAATTTTATTACTATTTATAAATTATTTAATTACTATTCACATTTCATCTCATCTCATATCACTGTCCAAACGAGACCTAATACATTTTTGGCTAAGAAAATGAAAATGAAAACTCATGATTTTGAAAGATCATAAGGAAATATTACCTTGTAGTTTATAATTAATATAATAAAAACATTTATAATCGTCTTTTTAACGATACTTCTATTATCTATAACTCATTAAACAATCAATCAATGCAAACATATCACTCTATTAAAAATGAGATTTAATTTTATAACTGTCATGCATTTAATATAAAGTTGTAAAATAAATATAAGAGAATTCTAAGTTAGTCATTTTCCATTACATAGTTTTGATAGTACATTATTATTAAAATAATGATAATAACTAAATTAAGAAATAACAATAATCAAATAAAAAAATGAAATAAATAAAACACTTCCCATTGAACTTGAAATACTTTTCCAAACTACAATTATGCTAATATATAGTCTTAGTTATTAGACACCATTATTAAATAATGTGATCCCCCATTGTCACTAAGTTTGATCTTAAGGGCTTATTTTATTAAGAGAATTGATCCGAGTTTTGTGTAATGCAAGCAAACATAATTTTATTTGAGTTGCTCTACATACAAGTCTCTAAATAGGGACGGCTCATGCAAGTCTATACGGTTATATTTTAAAAAAAAATTAAAATTACAATAATATCATTTTTAAAATAATATTTTTTTTTTCCTTTTACCTTCATTCATCAATGAGACTGTACATGCAGTCCCTCAGTCAGGACGGCAAATAGAATTTATTTGAGTTAGTCTACATATAGCCCCCATTTGGGTTAGTCTATATACAAGCTCATATATATTTAAAAAAAATTAAAATTACAATAATATCTTTTTTAAAATAATTTTTTTTTCATTTACTCTCATTCATCAATGAGACTGCACACGCAGTCCCCTACTTGGGACTGCAAATAGAATTTATAATTTTTTATTTTATGTGATTTTTTTAACCTACTTAATGCTTTTGAAAGAATCCCCATATCTATATATATGCACACTTTTTCTTTGGTTTTTGGTTTGCATACTCTAATTAATCTCTATTGTCCACGTACGTTATTCATGCGTTCAATGATATCATGAATTTCAAGCAATGGTAGATCAGTTCGATCCCTCGCTACAAGTTTCAGACGTTTGAAACTGACTACATATGCCATTTTCTTTACTCGCTAGATCGAAGATAGATTTCAGGCATTTTTCAATTATCTTTTCCTATTAAAAACAAGTAGTAACCTCAGTCTTCTATCTCTATTTCTTATCTTTCATTTAAATAATAACATGACTTGGTCATAGACTCGCGAGTATTGATTTTTCTAATTTCCGCGAAAATTACAAGACACAGAAATAAACCTAATACCTAAACCATGCAATATTTAATTAATAAATTTTTATTAACATTAGAAAATATATAATAATAAAATGGTACGATCAACACACCATCGATCCCTTTCTTCGTTTCCAAGTTTTAGAATAGCTATGATTATATATGAACATATATATATAGATATTTTTTTAAGGGAAATGATTTTGATGTTTTTAACATACGTCAATTTAAACAAAGCTGTCGTCGTTCAAATATAATAAATTGACCACAAAATAGGGAACCCTCGACCGATAATATTATATTTGAACGAAGTTGACGACTTCAAAAAATAACAAATCAACCACAAAATAAAGAGAGAAAATTCTCGATCAATAAAAAGTGTACACCTCTCATTTGTTTCCGTATATGAGATGAGATGAGTTGAGATGAAGATTGAATAAAATATTGTTAGAATATATTTTTTTAATATTATTTTTATTTTGAGATTTAAAAAAATTGAATTGTTTATTTTATTTTATGTGAAAATTTGAAAAATTTTATAATGATTAAATGAGATAAGATGAGAAGTTTTATGAAAACAAACGAGTCCACGTATACAAACTCGAGAAACTTCCATTGATAAATAATACTAGTATACAATCCACACATGATGCACTATCTCTTTCTTCAATTCTAAGTTTTAGAGTTTGAATATTAATATTTTTTAAGAGTGCCACAAATTATAAAGGAAAATGTTATTTATACTTATAATTTTTATTTGCTTAATAATATGTACGTGTTGATGTATCAACTATTGATATAATGAATATTATAAAATTTAAAATTTAAAATTTGAATTTAAAACTAAAACTGATAAAATGGATTTTTTGCGTAAAATTATAAGTATACGTAACATTATTCAACTACAAAATAATATATATATATATATATTAAGTTGATTGTTTGTGAGCAATCCCAACTTCTTGGAAATATCTTAGAATTTGAACAATACTTCTTGTCGTCGAGGGCTTCGACTTTTCTCCTGTAATGGACATCTTTTTTCTTTGAAATTGATCGTCAAGGCATCTTGCATAAAATAGGATGTCTAATATATAGTTTTTATAAATAAAAGAGATAAAATAAAAAATAACAAAAGCTGGGGGAAAAGATTTGTACCAAGGAGACGCGTTGGAAGACTCTCTTATCTGTACATTAATTATTTATTTTTATTGTTTAAAGAAGTAATTATTATTATATAAATAATGCTAGATACATGCATGAATTGTGTAAAAACCTTGCATTCATTTAGAAAAAAAATAGAATTCGTTATTAAGAAATTAATTTTTTGATGTGGATTCTATATTTACTTACTTTTTTTTAAAGGAGTGTACGGCGCTTGCATATTTCATGACTGTAAATATTATTTCTTTTATTATATTAATATTTTTATTTTATTTTTTAAAATATTTAATTTTTTTTTAAAAATAAAATAAAAGTACAATTTATACATGAGAATCTAGACATAGACGAAGTTGACAAATTGAGAGTACATAATTGAACTATCCTTTTAGGTATTTCGTCGAAATATTAAGTAATTTGGGAACCATCACGGCAGCGACCAGCGGGGCATCTTTTGCAATTGGCCAATTGACCCAAGGCAACCTTGAGGACTGGTCACCAGGAGTGTAATCGGTTTGGTGTAGTCTGATTTTGAATAAAATTTGAGACCGATTCTGTATGTATTTATTTTATATTTTTAAGAACCTATTTCCCTAAACCAATACTCTCGATTTTACCGGTTCAAGTCCGGTTTTTCAATTTTAATATACTATATTATATATTATATAGTATATTCTAGTTTATAATATTATATTATAATATATATTATAATTATATTATAGACTAATGATATATTATATTATAGCTTATAGTAATATATTATAATATATAATATAGTGATATATTATAATATATAATATATAGTAATATGGTATTAGTATAATTATTAATACAATAGACTATAGTGATATAATATTTTAAAATTTAATATTATATTAATTAGTAAATTTATCATATAATACAAAAATATTTTATTTATAATTATATATTATATATAAAAATTATATACAATATAAAAAATTATAATATATATATAAACCAGTCCGATTTGGTCCGATCCAGTTTTAGAAAAAAGAAAATCGGAACTGGACCGATTTTAACCGATTTAAAAAAAATAAAATCGGTACCGGATCAAACCAAACTCAATACTAGACGGGTCTAGTTTACCCGTTTACCAATTTTTTTTTACACCCCTAGTTAGTAGTTACCATCAAGAGTCAAAACCGCGTGAAGGGGCAACATAGTCATTTAAAGAAGGGCAGTTTCGGTAGAGAACGGTTCTCTACCGATTCATAACCATTTCCGAAAATTAATAAGAACAGCAGGGACAATCTAGTCATTTAGGTCATGGAACTCTTCCTCTCCCTGTGCTACCATTACGAAACGCTAGTGTGTGTGTGTGTGTGCGTGTGCTGTGCGCATATATATATAGACGTTGAATAAAATTTGAAAGTTGAGAGAAGCCGAACAAAGTGAACGAAGAGGGCTTTTAGTTGGGAGAAATTCTTATATTTGTCTGAGTTTCTTATTTCCGATATCCACCGGGAAGTTTGCAACGGTCATATTTCCCCGTGGAGGGAAAGTCCGGTGGCTCCGGCTTACATGGCGGACCCATCCCTTCGTCCTGCCAGCTTCTGGACCCAGGCCAACGCTCTCCTCAGAAAGAACGTCACCTACCAGGTCCCTTTTCATCCTCTCTCTCTCTGAGAGTACCGCTACTTTCGAAATTATAAGAATTCGGAAAGATATAAAAAGATGAACGATAATTTTACGCTTGTTTTTCTTTGGTTAATTGTAGTTTGGAATGTCTATGTTCTTTTATTTTTCCTGGCCTTTTGATCCAAGAGTGGCTTCATTTTCCTTTTACCTTTTGGAAATATCTGTCTTTTGGTTGTTTGACTTTGTGGGTTCTCTTTGATTAGCTTAATGGGTGGATATGTTGATCGCGTTGATGGTAGTTTTTCACATGGATATAAACCGACTTTGCTTATTATTCTTAAAATACACGGGCTTCAATCTGTCTACCTTATTTATTTGGATTATATTTATTATTAGAAAGCAACAAGATTACTAAAAAAACAAAACAATGTGTGTGCGTGCGCTTCTTGGTGGGCTTTACACTAAACAGCTGCAGCGTGCATATTCTGGCCATTTTCTTGCTGAGTTTTGAAATCGTATCACTGTGAATTATATCTGTTGATATTGTTATCGCCCTTTGTTTTTCTTCAGAAACGAAATATCAAGACAAATATCCGGCTCATCTCTTTCCCTTTCATCCTCTGTATATTGCTTGTTTCCCTTCAAGCATTTATCAATAGTCAATTGGATAAACCTTCAAATAATTGTGGCTGTGCTTGTGTTGATACAACGGGGGATGGACAATGTGAGAAAGTTTGTGGGTTGGAATATTCAGATTTGGATCAAGCTGCCACTTGTCCCATTCCTAACGCTCCTGAATGGCCTCCTCTATTACAAGTGCCAGCTCCTGAATATCGTGCAGTGAGGACTGATTTTCTTCCATTTACAGACTTGCCAAACGAGTCATGCAGGAGTTCAGGGTCCTGTCCAGCAACTTTCCTTTTCACTGGGAATAATCAGTCTCTTGGAGAACGTATCTCTCGCTCTCTCTCACTCATGCTATCATTTTAATTTTGATTATTTGATCCAGTGAGAATATGAATGTTTTGTCTTTACTGACCCAAATCTTCACACATGATAGTTTTGGTTAAGAATATGGCTGTGACATCTCTCAATATCAACACCTCTGATCCTGTTGATAGCTTAGCTACTGGTGTTGCGGTAAGCTATTTCTATTTTTCTTTAATAACAAGTATTCCCTCTACTTGCTTATGAGCAATATAATCACTATTATTATCTTGCTTCACCTCTCTTGAAATTTGTGTCAGTTATGCTGCTAGTTTGACTTTTTCAAAAATTTGTCAGGGCTCAGATACATATCCCCAAACAAACAATTTTCTTGATCCTGCTTTCTTTTCTGGTGTTCCCATTTATAATGTGCAAAGTCAGTGCTCTCCAAACTCTACAGTTTCTGTTTCCTTTCTGGAGTCGTCCATTCCAGTGCAAGAAGGTATGCACCAATTGCATTTTTTACTTTTCATAGATTCTTGTTGCTCTTCAATAAAATATAGGGTGCACATTCTGTATTGATTGACCTGGGTATAGGTATATTGTTGGAGATGCAAGTTCATGCTGCCACATTAAATTCTTGAGCATATTAGTTCATGAACACGTTGGAGAATCAATACAGAAACATTTATGTGTTCTTATGATTTTAAGTTTAGGTAATCATGGTGGGTCTTATAGTATTTATTTCTGTCCATGTAAGATTAATACACTAAGGCCTCATTTGGTTACACAGATCAGATGAGATGATGAGATGAGATGAAAGTTGAATAAAGTATTGTTAGAACATAATTTTTTAATATTATTTTTGTTTTGGGATTTAAAAAAGTTGAATTGTTTATTGTATTTTATGTGGGGTTTTAGGAAATTTTTAATGATGAGATAAGTTGAGATGAGATGATTTGTGTAACCAAACGAGGCTAATTCTCATGACTTCTACAATAAAAAATATTTTTCACATTGATTGTTACTAGAGCCATCCTTTCCCAAATTTGGCAGTTTCAGTGTTTACTGAACTGCATGTCCACCATGTTGGCATTGGTTGGCTAGTACCATTTTGTCACTTGACTTTTCCCCTTTATTATATGCATGACTTAAAATCTTTTGCATGGAATAACTCGAAATTTTTGTTTTAGGACTTAATCCTTATTTTTAGTGTTTTTTTTCCCTTTCCCTGCCCTTCCTTCAGCTTTGGGCTAACCTATCTATATACTTTCTGTGTTCAAAATCCTGGTCCTTTGTACTCTTTAGAGCTTTAATGATATTTTCAACAAAAAAAAGTTTTATTTATTTTTTTTGCCTTCAATATAGAGGTACGTTGTGTCCAAGGTTTGCATTTGTGGCGCAATAGTTCTTCTGAGATTAATGATGAGCTATATAAAGGTTACCGAAAAGGGAATCCAGAGAGGAAGATTAATGAAATTGTTGCAGGTTGGTCTATTAGTAATATTGAACTGAATGGTTTTGCGTTTGTAGTATAACGTAGAGGACAATACTAATGGCTTTATTTTTTCACAGCTTATGACTTCTTAAACTCAAATGGGAATAGTTTTAATGTAAGCATATGGTTCAATTCAACCTATAAGAATGACTCAGGCCAAACATCCATTGCATTGTTGCGGGTTCCACGTTCGGTGAATTTGGTAAATATATAGAACTTGTAAACTTCTCTGGTTTTCCTCCTTTCATATTTTTTTTGCATGTTTGGCTCGACTTTTTTGGATGTTTGGAAATGGCATTGGACATTTGAAGATTGTATGATTGGTTGTTGGACAATAATCTCTTGGCAAGTACTAAGGAATGCCTCCGTGTTACTTCAGGCTGTGTTTATGTTTGTTTATATAGTTTAAATTCTCAATACGTTACAAATCTAGGCTTACAAGGAAAGATTGACTTGTTAGTGGAAGACCTTCTTAGAATGGGAATCTGCTCTCCAAACCCAGTTTCGCCATTTAATTTCTAGATTTTATTGTCCAACTTTCAAGCATGATGGTGTTGTTTGTTCCTCTTCCAGAAAGGAACCTCCAATATTTTTCTGCACCTTTTGTTTAGGTTGTTATCCAAGGGGGATTACGTAGTTTTCATCAATGAGTAGCAGCTCATATATCCTTAGCTATTGAGAGTAAAACACTGAGGAAGTAGGCCTTGCTTACAAATTATAAATATAGGAGCATGTATCCAAATATACACCTATCTTGGAACTATCTTTTTTCTCTTTTATAGTTGTTCTTGAGCTGTTTCTGGCCAACTATAACTGAGCTCGTATTATTTACTTGGTTCATGACATAATATGCCACATATTGTCCACTGATTGTCTTGCAAAGCCTTGGATTTTTTATGTGCTTGAATAATTTGAGTTCATTAAAAAGGCTCCTTTCAGGAGATCATTTGCATATCATATGAGGATTGACCCAAAGGTACATCTGCCATTACAATCAGGTTTTAAAATGACGTAAAATAACATGATTGTTTAACGTCTTGATTAGGGATTTTCTGTTCCATTATTCCAGTCTTAAAATGTCTAGCACCTGATGTTTCCTAGATCTTGGGTTATGTATCCCATAAAATTATTCTATTCTGATGATATATAGCTTCAGTATACTTTTTTTTTCTTCCTGTCCAAATACATTAATTCGCTTTTCAGGATTTTATATATTCTGCACTTGTGTACTTTTTTTCTTAGTATGACTTTTTTGGTAAGTTAACTGCATCAAATTAAAATATAATAAATGCTTACATATACAATCCTTACATTCACAGGCATCAAATGCCTACATCCAGTTTTTGCGAGGGCCTGGTACAAAAATAATATTTGAGTTTGTTAAAGAAATGCCCAAACCTGGAACAAAACTCAGGCTGGATTTGTCCTCTCTTCTGGGTACACTCTTCTTTACATGGGTCATTCTACAACTATTCCCCGTAAGTCAAATTTTCTTTATTTATGTTATGACTTGTTTGAATGTTTATTTAGTACTTTTTTTTTCTTTTTTTTTTCCGCTTTCATTTTTGGAAGTACTCAAGGCTTTAGGTTGTTGCAAGTTTTGTAAATTTCATCTGATTGCTATTACCCAGTTGATCACCATTTTGATTTGAAGGTGCAAATAAAATTAATAAACATCTATATATCTCCAAACCATTGCAACTTACATGCCTATTCAAATGTTTAATAACATTTTTTATAACCTATGTGAATATGATGTCTTTTTGTTGAGTAATTAGATCATCATTCAGGCTTTCTTTATGGAATGAATGACACCTTACTATTTTTAGCACTACATAGCTCAGAAGAGGCGAAATGGAAGTAGAATTTGTCTTTAATTTGCATAAAGAAAAAACTTGATGTTCCCATGTTCCTAACAAAACAATGTTTTAAAAATGAGGCATATTTTTGATGGACGCAACACTAGTTTTGTTAAGCACCTAGTTTGTTGGGAACAATAAGATAAATTCAAAATCTAGCGTCTTAAACATTTCCCGATTTCTTGTTATATCAGCTTCTTTGTATTGTTGACCTATTTCTACCATGGTTTGTTGTATGATTTCCTAGTAACTCGAGGATCAGATGTGAGTAATGGCTTCAACCTTGGTAACTCTTTTTGGGGAAAATGGTTGCTAGCTAGATCGTTATGTGTTTTGATGGCCTAGCTCTATGATCACATATAATGTCAGATTTTTGTAGAATACTAATGTTGTACATTTTTATATTTTTTTTTTATATTAAAATGTGAGTTATCTGCTCAATAATCACACTGCTTTTTGATGTAGGTCATCTTGACATCATTGGTATATGAGAAACAACAGAAATTGAGAATCATGATGAAGATGCATGGGCTGGGTGATGGGCCTTATTGGATGATTTCTTATGCTTATTTTCTTCTCATATCTTTTATCTACATGCTATGTTTTGTGATATTTGGCTCAGTCATTGGTAATCCATCTAATGCATCCAGTTAAATGCTATCCATTTTGACCTTGGTTCAAGTTCTTTAATGCAGTTCACTTTGTTTCAGGTTTAAAATTCTTCACAATGAATGACTACAGCCTCCAATTTGTGTTTTATTTCCTCTATATAAACTTGCAAATTGCACTGGCCTTTCTTGCAGCTGCAATGTTTTCAAATATTAAGACTGCTGCAGGTTTGGTGTTAGCTATTTGATTTTATTTTTAATTTTGGATGAAATTTTCCTTTCTGTAAGCAATAGTTAGCTAACATACATGTCATGATCGAATGCTATGATTACAGTTGTTGGGTACATTTGTGTCTTTGGAACTGGGCTTTTAGGAGGCTTTCTTTTCCAATTCTTCATTCAGGATACATCATTCCCAAGTAAGTGGTAGCTTTGTGAACAGAATATGTATCATGTTGTTTATGAGGCTTTACAGATATATATTTTTTTCAATGAGAACTTTGTTTGGATGGAAACAATATCTCTTCTGGGTGGAATTTCAAGGAAGCTAAACTAAATTTTATGCCAAAAAAAAAAAAACAATGCTTAGATCCCCTCAGTAATGCCATTTTTGCTTCATCCTTAAGAAAATGGATGGTCAGAAATAATTCAACAACGTGCTGTGCTCACCCCCGTCCTCTCTAAGCTTAGGAATGCTAGCAGGATGATACTGAAGAACCTGTATTTAGAGACCGGTGCCTGAGGAACTTTTACATGGATGGTTGCCCCTTTAATGGTTATGTGTAAGCATCTATGTTAGCAAATGGAGCCAGTGTTTTTCCTCCCTAAAATGAGCAAGTAACAAAGAGAAGCTTGCCATGCATGGGAACAGATTCATTCCATAGCTTATGCTGTCACATTTAAGATTTCAATAGAAATCTTTTAGATTTATGTAAGAGTGAAGATATATGATCATCCACTCAAATTAGCAATCTGGTTTGATTAGAGTTGATATACCGGTGGTTATAATTTCTCTGTTAACTTGTTCTAACCCTAAAAGTCAGAATTTGGTCTTCTGCATTTGCTTTCCTTTGTTTTTCAATTTATTATACTCATTGCAAAACCAATTTTTATTGTAGGAGGTGGGATCATTGCAATGGAGTTGTATCCTGGCTTCGCTCTGTATCGTGGATTGTATGAGTTTTCACAAGCTTCCTTCACAGGAGACTTTTTGGGAACTAATGGGATGCGGTGGGGAGATTTGAGTGATAGCGTGAATGGGATGGCAGAGGTCATGATTATCATGGTTGTTGAGTGGTTTGTTGTGATTTTCCTTGCCTTTTATGTAGATCAAGTTGTATCATCAGGAAGTGGAAAAAGTCCTCTATTTTTCTTGCAAATCTTCCGAAAGAAGCCTTCATCTTTTAGGAAGCCTAGTTTGCAAAGGCAGGATTCTAAAGTCTTCGTTCAGATGGAGAAACCGGATGTCATTCAAGAGGTAGATTTTTTTGTCTCTAGTTTAGATACTTTAGTCTTCATTTATTGGTGTAGCTTGTTTACGTCCCATGTACTTGGGCTCTGCCTATTCTCATTAATAAGTTTCTTTTTTACTGATAAAATAAAATGTATTGGTGTAGCTTAGGTGGTATTTATTGGCACTTGGTCGGTAGTCCAAAATGCTGGTTTATCTGGTGCATCTAAGAGGTGTTGCAAAATGTTCTAATAACTTTGGAAATCTTTTAGGTGAAATCTCAATACAGTTGGAATTATTCAGTGTCTCTTAAAGTACTCATACAATTTCACTTATAAAAAAAAATGTACTCATACAATTTCATTTTCTTTCTTGTTTTCTTTTTTTTACATTCCTTGTCTTCCTAATAAACTGTCTTGGATGCATGTCTTCAATTCATGTCTACTAAGTTGTTTTAAGTTTAATGTTACACAATTTGATGTGTGCTTCCACACAATATTGATAATTTCCATGTTCCCTTTTTCTTCCCTTCCTCCAGACTGAGAAGGTCGAGCAGCTGCTACTAGAACCAAATTCAAATCATGCCATTGTCGTTGACAACATAAAAAAAGTGTATCCAGGAAGGGATGGAAACCCAGCAAAATTTGCAGTGAGAGGCTTATCTCTTGCCTTGCCTCGAGGAGAGTGCTTTGGTATGCTTGGCCCCAATGGTGCTGGCAAGACTTCTTTTATTAGTATGGTCAGTATCAACTGCTTTTTTGGTCTTCAATTTATATACTCAACTCTGAAAAAAGTTTCTTTATGTTTTTCTTATTAGTGGGATCATCAAGGCTCCATATTGTTCTCTGAAATAACTTTTTTTTTTTTTTTTGTTGGGTGGGGGGGGGGGGGTGGACAATAGAAAATGCTTTGAAAATCTCATATTATGATTCTTTTTCTGCTGCTCGTGAAATGTTAAATGCTTAGGGATGATTTTGTTGCTTCTGTTAATAAAACTGTGAAGTCATGCTAAATGGGGTTAACCTTTCCACGCTTTCAGTCCTTTTCTGCTTTCTTCATTATTCAAAAGTTTACGTCCATGTGTCCATTAACAGATGATTGGTCTGACAAAGCCAACCTCTGGCTCAGCATATGTCAATGGTCTGGACATTCGGACTCAGATGGACGGAATATATACCAGTATGGGTGTATGCCCACAGCATGAGTAATCTTGATTCCTTCACTTCAGAAAAGCAATTCTTTTCTTCCTTCCCTGTCCACATTTAATGCAGCTTTCGTAATATATTATTTCCTTCGACAAATCTAGTTTGCTATGGGAATCTCTTACTGGAAGGGAGCATCTTCTATTTTATGGAAGACTGAAGAACCTCAAAGGTTCTGCCTTAACACAAGTAAGTCTATGTGTTGTTTGATTTGATAGTCATGGGGAGTTTCATGAGCGTGGCCTTGTAGTAGTTTTTCCCCCTCAGAAAATCAAGAAATAAATGCTGGCTTTGGACAAATAATCACTGATATAAAGGTGTATTTTGTGTTACTATAATTAAAAAGTTCATTAACCATCCATTGGTATTTAAGCTTGTGAATGGAATGTAAAGGGCTATAAGCTGAAGGTCAATCCACGATATGTATTACAGTTGTTGGCTCCCTTTCACTAGGTTTGATAGTTGTGAAGCTTTAGTAGGAGCAAACCTTTAGTTTTCTGCCTATTTCTTCAGCATAACTCTTGAATTCCTATTTTCTTCTCCCATTTGGCTTCTGCAGGCAGTGGAAGAATCACTAAAAGGTGTCAATCTTTTTAATGGGGGGGTTGCTGACAAACAAGCTGGGAAATATAGTGGTGGTATGAAGAGAAGGCTTAGTGTTGCGATTTCTTTGATTGGTGATCCCAAAGTATGTCTACATCTCAGTTCAATATATTTTAATTTTGTTCTTTGTATTCAATAAGTATTGCATGACTGAATAATTCAAGGAGGGACTTTAATGAGAAGGTCTTTGTATGTGGAAGCTCCTGCCTTCCTTCTTATGGTCTAATTGTTGGAAATTTCACAAGGTTGTTTATATGGATGAGCCCAGTACTGGGTTAGATCCAGCTTCAAGAAACAATTTATGGAATGTTGTGAAGCGTGCAAAGCAAGACCGAGCAATCATTCTCACCAGTAAGCTCTCTCTCTCTCTCTTCTCTTTGCGTCTCTCCCCAACATAATTGTACAACTTCAATCTCTAGAAACTGATTACTGTGGTTTATATATCAAATGAACCTATTTTCCTCCTGGTTTTATAAAGTCCCATCCTTCTGGATTAATTCTGCACGATGACACTTTGTTTTCGCGGTTAATCTACTGATAGAGCTTGTGTTTGCATTGCAGCACATTCCATGGAAGAGGCAGAAGTTTTGTGTGATCGATTAGGAATTTTTGTAGATGGCAGCTTGCAGTGCATAGGGAATCCTAAAGAGGTAACTCTACTTTGATATTATATTATTTGTATTATGTGCGTTCGATTTCAAGTAATCTCCACCTTAGTTCTTTCCTGAGACATTTGGACATGGAGATACCATACAAAACAGACCTTGGACAAAATAGTTCCAGAGTTAAACTGCATCACCCCTCCCTCGCTTGCCGCTGTGAATTCTTTTTGCATAATTGATATTTGATATCTTTTAAACTTTTAGCATGCCAATATCTATGATCTATTAGTACTTTGAGAAACATGCTAGGTACTTGGATGTTGCTGGAAGGCTATAACTGCAGAATCATGGTTCAGATGTTCTTTTATGTATCCTAGAGCACTAGATTTTCTTTTGAAACCCTCGCCATTAGGTAAAAAAAGAACAAGAGAAAGAAAAAGAAAGATCTTTCTGAAAGCAATACATGTAAATATGTAATGAACATTAAGTTTTAAATATCAGTATATTCGAACAAAGATACTGTATCAAACTGGATAGCTCCACCATGAGTCAGCTCCTTTTTTAGAAGTGGGCGAGAGGGGATTAACTATGAACACTACATATGCTTAAATGTTGATTTGGTTTGTATGTGAAATACATGAGTATTCAGTAACACTAGCTATTACAATGGTGTTGTGTTTGACAGCTTAAAGCTAGATATGGGGGCTCTTACGTGTTCACAATGACGACATCTTCGGATCATGAGCAAGATGTGGAGAGCATGGTGCGACATCTCTCCCCAAATGCTAACAAGATATACCACATATCCGGAACTCAGAAGTTTGAGCTGCCAAAACAAGATATTAGGATTGCTGATGTATTCAAAGCAGTTGAGAATGCAAAAAGCAGGTTCACAGTTTTTGCCTGGGGTCTAGCTGACACCACACTGGAGGATGTTTTCATCAAGGTTGCCCGTGGGGCGCAGGCATTCAACGTGTTGTCTTGATCAATATTCGATTTCTTCATTATGATTGCGTATTATTATCCTTATTTCTGAGATTTATCATTAATTATAGGCTCCTGTATGCTTGGTTTAGCATGTAGCTGATCATGGTGTTGTTTACCATAGTGTTGAAAGTCAAATACTATTTTTTTTAAAAAAAAAAAAGAAAAAAAGAAAATACCATATAATATATTATAATTATGATATGATTCCACTCCCTCCTCCTTTGTCCTCAAGCCAGTGGCTCTCTCTTCTTCCTCTTCTAAGTCTTCTTCTTGACTTTTCCTTCACAAACCCATCTTCATTAGACTAGTTCAGGAGTTCGTCCACAAAAAAACCGACACAACCCATGCCATTTTGCCCATACCCAGGCGACTAATCCTTGAAAACCACTTGTGGGGTTCGATTTCACCGTCACTTCCTTCCTAAAACTGGTCTTAACTTGCTTCCACGTTCCAAATAGATAAATCTCATGCAAGTCTTTGTAAAAAAGTAGACCTTACTTTAAAAAAGTGTCAAAAAAACTATTCTTTAACAGTGAGATTCATATTTTTTTTTATAAAAAGCTTATATGAATTTTGTTTATTTGAGATTTGTATTTAGTAGCATAGAGGTGGGAAGGATGGAGCAAAGGGGATGGGGTGTTCGGAAAGGCATTGGATGAGGGCTGAAAGCATCCGTAGACCTTAGAAAAAGTGCCCATTTCAATCTCTCTAAGTTTACTGCATTTTTTCCTCTCGTCTCTCTCCTAAACCCGTCGCTCTTTCTCCTCACTTGAGATGTAACGGGCTGAGTTTGATCAGCTAAATTTGAGTCTAATATTAGAATGTATACGTGTCCTACTATTATTGGAGGGTGTAAAATTGCACTTCTCACCTTATCCGGTTTGAAGTTTTTCACTTGCAGATATGAAAGAAAAGCTTTGTTGTGCATTTTAACATTATGTTTGTCCTTTTATTTTTATTTTTATTTTTATAATGATAGAACTTGGAGTGCAAGTGTCATTAATAATCACATCTGCTTACTAGAAAAAGACATTCTATTCGAATTTTGGTCAGTGCATGCATGGTAAGAGCCAGGACAAGTAACAATGCCAATTGGTATAGTACATTTTGAAGTACGATGCATCACTCAAGATGATAAGATTTAGAATGAAGTACATTTTTTCTTTATTTAACTAAGTATATTGAGCAAATACTGGTAAGCATGTCCATTTATATATACTTTCGAATGATATGATCCATGAGTCTTCTTCTATGCATGGCAGTCATACAAGCAGTATATGTGCATATGTGTATTTATGGAGAGGGAGGGAGAGTCTGCTTCTATGGCAGTCATACAAGGCTAGAAGCAGTATGATTTTTTAATAGATCAGATATGAGTGAATATTATATCAAAGTAGATTTGGTATGATATTTGATCAAATCCGCTCAGATCTGATCTTAGATCAAACGCATGTCATGTCATGGGTCTCATAGTTTTAGAGACTTGGCGATGGGTCTCTGATTCACCCATGACGTACAATTGAGTAAGGGAGAAATGCTGGGTGTTCCATGCCCATGCAGCTGGCCAGCTAGTGGACTTAGGTGTCCCAATAGATTAGCTACTGAAGCTTGGTCAAGAGTTGCAGCTTCCACCGTCCATGGTTTGTTAGAGCTAGTTGTTGGTCAACACTTGTTGTCGGAGCATCCCATTATCAAGATTTGTGGCTACTTTTCCTCTTAAGGCTCACCTATTAAAGAAGATTATTTGCAGTGCAGTGTGCAATGGAGAAAAAGCACAAGAAGGGCTCAATGAAGAAGAGCTAAGGCAGAACGAGAGAGAAAGAAAGAGAGTGAGTTTTGAGTTGAGTGTGAGTGTACTCCTCCTCCTGCTCCTCCTATGTATCGGTTTCCATTTAATAGTAAAGTCTCTTTCGTGTGGACGTAGTCAAGTTGTTGAACCACGTTAAATTCCTTTTGCTAAGTGTCTGTGCATGTTTTGTGTAGCTTCTCGATCACCACGATTCCCAACAAGTGGTATCATAGCATTTTTATTGGGTGTTTAGGAGCGTACAGAGCAAGTTCGTTTTCTTTACGCCGCTCAAAATTTTAATTTAAGCATATCATAGTCTTCTTCTCATTGATCGGAGAAGAATGATGCAAACCAGAAGCTAAATCAATGCCTGACGCTCTCCCACGCACAGCTTGAAGGATAGCGAGTAATACCACTCACTTCATGCATTTCATGCACCATCTGGAGGTTGAAGACCAGTGGGACTCATGTGCCACAAGCGTCTTCATGTGCACGCAGTGATCTGAGCGCGTCAAGTACACGTGCCAATGCGCTTTTACGGAGAGGTCAAATGCACGTTACGAGCACGTGCCCCACTCTCATCATGCGGTCCACGCACTACATGTGCCGTGCATTGTCAGAAACAAAATATTCTCTTTCAAAAGGAATATTCTCTGATAGAGAAAGTTTGAAAATTTGCAAATTGGTCCTTGAAAATTTCAAAAATCTTAGAGAAGCCCCTGGAAATTTGGGATTTTTCAGTTGAGCCCATCTTAAGGTTTTCCCATGTTTCAGATGCAACTGTACAGTCTGTTTTGCACGATTCCCCCTGAAGATCCCATACTGCCATTTTGAACTTAGAATCAGTCTACGTCCATGGAGGATTCAACATCAGGCGCCATGATAAAGCTAACTGCCTTAAACTACAGTCTCTAGAGACCTTGGATGGAGGATCTCTTGAACTGTAAAGATCTGTCTGATCCCTTGGAAAATGAAGGAATGAAGCTAGATGAAGCTACGGATCAGGTATGGCGAA